>JBCEWE010000464.1:2840000-3345000 GCA_039877035.1 Silurus lanzhouensis
AACGTCGCAGGGTTTCACTTATTCCCGTCATTTCTATTAAAATTTCTCGCTTTACATAGCAGCATAAAAAAGAAGTGGGAATTTGCTGGTGTGTCTGTACTTGTTGTAAATGAACAAATGTAGGGCATTTGTGAAGTTACTGGAAAGTGTGATGGAGCTGACTGAAACAGAGCAAAGGCCCCAGATACACAGCGTGTTAAGACCTGCTTCATTCCATCATCATCATCATCATCAATAAAGCCTGTACTGTGAAACACACACACACACACACACACACACACACACACACACACACACACACACACACACACACACACACACACACACACGACTTTAAAGGGGTTTTCTATTGACTGGTGTCAAAAAGCTGCAAAGTATATCCTGCACTGTATCTGTAACATTAGATCACAATATAGTCATTTTAAAGGAAAATTAATGCTGCACATTCAGCCTGCCATGATTTCCAACACCTTCCAGGAAAGTAAACAGTGATTTGTCCTTAAAGGGCAGCTGTCCCTGCATGATGTTCTGCAGACTTTATCTCAAGCCCAAAATCATATCCATCCATCTAAGGCTTCAGCGTATCCAAGCTTGCAGATCACACAATTTTGCTTGCTCGTCAGATTAAGCCGTAGTGAGCAAAGCTGCCTAGTGTAAGCAGTAACTTTCTCAGGTGGATCTCTGACATGTTTATTTTCCTGAGGGTGACCTGCTCTCTGGTGATCAATCACTGGTACAAAATTGGTCCACTTGTGAAGAAAGCTATACAACTTGGCCTTTAGCATAAGCAAATAAAACTAGATACACTATATGAAAAAAAGGTTGTGGACACCTGACCATATGACTGGAATAGGAGAAAAAAACGATTCCTCGAGTAATTTGAATATGAGAAAGCGTAGAGGCGAATAATTTTTCATTTAGTCCATTTAACTACACACGGGGCAGTGTTTCCCCACGGACCATTGTTACTGACGCACCACCCGATGGAGCGCTCTGGACAGGTTAAACAGAAGACGCTGCAGGATGAAAGAAAATGACATAAGAGTTTCCAAAACTTGGGGTAATTTCAAACTAAAACCTAAAGAAATAATTAATTTTTATATTGTTATTTATGACTGATATATTTGTATTTACAGATGTTCTTGTATGCGATTTTAGCAATAAAAACTTTATTGTTTCTAAAGAGGAAACAAAAAAAATGTTTTTATTTAAAGAGACCCGTCTTTTATTCTCTTGTATATTTAGTATTGCTCTTTAATGAACAAAAAGCACATCTTATCACATTACTTGGTAAATCGATGGAATATTCGATTACTAAAATAATCGATAGCTGCGGCCCTAGATTGGAATGAGATGAATTTTTTTTTTTAGACACATTTAGTCCCCATTTGTGGTTAATAATAACCTTGACTCCTCTGGGAAGATGTTCCACTAGATTTCGGAGTATTCTTGTGGAGATTTGTGCTCATTTAGCCACAAGGGTTTTTAATAAAGTAGGGTGAGGAGACCTGGGGTGCACACAGTGTTCCGTTTCATCCTAAAGGTGTTTAAGAGGGATGAGGTCAGAGCTCTATAGTAGCGCAATCAAGATCTTCCACTCCAACCCATACAAAGCATATCTTCATAGCGCTGGCATTGTGCACAGAAACATTGTCTTGCTGCCACATCCGAAGACGTCGTAAGTGCTCGGACTTGATGTTCAAAAGTCAGGATTAGGATTGTCTTTTGTCATTAACACACTTAATGCAGATTTATGGTTATCCATATCCGTAGGGCCATTTCTAGCCTTTTTTGGAACCCTAGGCAAGATTCCTATCATCACCCCCCAATAATACCATCAAATCATTTGCAACCTTCCATACAAACATGTCAAAACATTTAATAATTATTTGCAAAATTGCCTGAATTCAATTGTGTAACTATATACTGTATATTAAACTTCAGCAGAAAAACAGGTAAATAATTTAAATAAGCGAGGGGCATCAAAGCAGGGGGCGCTCATTGGCACTCCACAAGCTAATTGCTACCCAGTTTGCCCATACCTAGAAACAGTGCTGCATATTTCCCATATCTGCTTATCTAGCTCCAGCCAACCACACCAGTCACTTAGTGATTAGAAATTCCCAAACCATTCCAGATTCATAGCTTTTTCCACGTCTTGATTCATATTTCATGTCTAGTATTGTACGTGATGACAAAATAGCTTATTCATACACTTCAAATCTGGTTACGGTAGGCTGCTGTAACACATCCCTGACCAACATACAATTGAATTTGATTTGCAAAAAAAAAAAAAACATCCTCAACCTGAAATCTGCTCCCTGTGGTACCGTCTACAGATCTGACCCGAAGCACTTTTCTTGTCATGCACACTCTTGGGCTTTGCCTCCGCTTCAGCCATTATACACATAACAGGTTACTGGCACTAAAATCAACATTGGGGGATAAAATAATTGCAGATGAAGCAGACTGTGGGCTTATTTTTTAACCACAGTAGAGTTTTAAGTATTTTTATCGCACCACAAAAACCAAAAGAAAAAGTATTCAGTGGACTGAAAAAGAAATTGAGGAATTGGAAGACGGAATAGAGAGAGAGAGGAAGATGAAAAAGAGAAATGGGGGAGAAAAAAAAAAAAGGAAGTGTCAATAATAATTATATATCGTCAGCAGAAATATTGATGACATACTACAGGTTTTATGTAGTATATACGTTGACATGTTACATGCTTTTTGTGACGCTATCGTCATTGAAATCTTGCCACCTGCCGCACTATAAACACTGACAGGGAGAGAACTGTTTTATTAATGCACCAACAATTTTTTTTTTACATGCACAGAAGATTTAGTTGAAAAACACAAGCAGATCAGCTGCTTTAATGATCGAACATTTTGTGGTTAAACGTAAAGGCTTGATAGATGTGATGCCTTTGATGTCTGAAACGAAGACAGAATGTAAACTGAACCCTGGCCAGTGACTTGCTGGCATTCGGGTTGGGTCATGAGTTTAAAATACAGTTATGGCCCTCTGTACAGATGGTTGTCCTTGTGTTGGTGACAATTTCCTGTTCATAAGCATGGCTGCCTACTAAAACTGTCCCTTTTGAACTTTTCTTTTTTTTAATCCTATAAAAATCAAACAGACTTTGCAAAATCTGATATTATAGAACATAGTAAACTGTTAGACAATCATTTTTTTAATCATAACACACACCGAAGAATTTAAGAGCATAAACCACAAAGAGTGAGACAGAGAGAGACAGGGAACGGTGGGGACGAAGACTGGGGGTCATTCTAAGTTTAAAGACACAGGTTCTTATCAATGAGTCACAAAAGGGAGACAGAAAAAGAGACATCATTAACAGATGACTAAAATAGAAAGCTGGGTGAACAGAGATGCGGCGAGCGGCCAGCACGTGAGGTGCTTGAGAGGCGGGGCTTACCGTTGTAGGAAAGGCGGGGCTTACTGAGACACATGATGAAGTGAACCTCCATTTCATTGGATGCCACCGACTTGGAGCATACAGGACACTTGAAGCCTGAAAGACACAGACAGGAGTGTGTAAGAGTCAGACGCTAGACAGGAGAGGCTGTCAATCAAACTGCACAGCCAATCAGAAATCCAAAAGCACACAATTTAGCCAAAATTTATGGTTTGTGTTAAGAGTTAATAAGGGCTGCATGAGTAATTACACTAATAACATTTTTTATATACATTCTGTAATTTAACAGACAGTCCACAGTGTGAGGGCATTAACCGGATCCATGGTTCAGACGTTGCATCAAGTCCATCACACGGAACACATTGACAAGCTCATTTACAACTATGGCTCATTTGGCAATCAACCAACCCACTGGTGTGTTTTTTCATTCATCAATATGAAGAAATGGGGGGAAAAAAAAATTCATTTAGTTAATTTCGTTCCTGAATAGCATATGTGGAAGTCACATGACGAAAGAACGAACGACATGTGTGTACATAACCTGCAGAGATTTTGCGATGCTTTGCTTATGTGCATCCCGTAGAAAACAAATGGTTCATGATGTCACCTGGTCAATCAAGAAGCTTCCCTTAACTGGATATAACAACATCCCACAGATAAACATGTGAAAAATGGTGGATCTTCATTTGCCCAATTCCCACCCACTGGCTTGCTGCATAAGGACTGCTACCATAAAGTGAAGGCTGTGAAGACCATGATGTTTTCAAGCTGCTGCTCATGCGGTGTCGCAGGACGGCTGAACAAGTGCTAACTTGCTCATACATGAGCTCACGGATGCCTGCGAACTGACTGACCAGGGCAGGAGAGTATTAACATGTCTTTCACCTAGAAATCAGGGTCCAATATTCTCTCTTGGCTACGGCATCTACACATAGGAGCCTGGACTTTTCATTTCTAGCCGAGTTGCTCGTTCGAGGATCGTTTTTACTACTTTAACAGGACGCCACTGAGCCTCGCAGTCAATAGCACATCCAATAATTACAGCCAACCTTTTCTCAGCCTGCACAGGAAATCTAATCCAAAAGGCACAAAATCGACATCTGGGTTTTTTTTGGGGGGGAAGAAAAAAAGAACAATTTACAATAAAGCCCATGTTTTATAAACTAATCAGAGTTGCACTTAATTGGCGAGTTTTCAGACTTTCAATATGCCACGTTTACTGCTGAACTAGGTTAACATGCCTGTAACGTCTCATCTCACTGACAGGTGCCCGAGTGACGTATTTGAGTAGATTAAGTGTGTCAAATGTACAACAGGTGTTCAAATATATCAACTGTACATCAGACCTCTCAACACCCCGGCGGTCGTGAAGTCAGGAGCGGCTGCACGCCGTATTTGTGTCTCCGTCTTTATGTGGTTGCTGAAGCAATTTAATTTGGTCGTATATTTCTATAAGGTTTAATTTGCTGAGAGTTTCTCTTCACAACATTTACATGTGCATAGCAGCATTCCAAAAAAACGACTCCTTTTATTCTTTCGCAGAATTTTAGGCGGAAATAAGAAGTCTTGCACACTGCGGCCCCAGCACGCTCTGTCCTCAAACCCTCATGCTGGGAAAGCTTTTAGCTTACTGACACAAATAAAAGCTTTTTAATTCAACCTCAGTGCTTCGCTCACTACTGCGAGCGCTCAAGGAACGCTGCTTATTCATATTATATAAGGCGAGAGAGTACAAAATAAATCTCATTTCGATTGAGAATGTGGACAAGGTTCAGATAGAGATGTGCTGAGGACAGCTTGCATGTTCGACGCTATGGTTAAACATCTTGCACTGGAATTGTACAGAATGAATGCATATTAGGTAATGAAAACATCTAAGGTTATGCCATGCATTATAAGGCTTTATGTATTCTATTTACCAGGTTACAACTCGCAAACATCCTGAACCATCTAGAGACGTACCAGTGCCAAGTGGATCCCACTGCATGTGTAGAGTATGACATTGGACCTCCTGGAGTGTTTAAAGGCTCTGGCATGGAGACGCTGATGCTGGATCTGTGATGATCACAAATGTTGAGCTCAGTAGCTCCTACTTTTATACCAAATACTGTAGAAAGAACATTTACTTATAATCTTATACTCCAGTGCTCATGTTAGTTTTCACTCTCCAGTGTTCTGTATTGTTGAAAGATTTATGATCAAACTCTTGATGTCACCCAAATGAGGATGGGTTCCCCTTTTGAGTCTGGTTACTCTCAAGGTTTCTTCCTCATAACATCTAAGGTAGTTTTTCCTTGTCACAGTCGCCATGGCTGCTCATCAGGGATAAATACACACCGTTCACCTTGACTGTTGATTTCTGTAAAGCTGCTTTGAGACAATGTCTGTTGTGAAAAGCGCTATAGAAATAAACTTGACGACTTGACTTACAAGGTTAAATCTGGCTCTGTTTACAAGTAAGTGTGTGCGGAAGATCATGTATGCCTTTGTACAACAATACGTATTTTATCCCTCTTTTTTTAATTTAAATTTTTTAAATCGAGCCTGTTAGCGTGCTGCGTTTCTCTTTTTAGAGCATTTGTCTTTTACAATAACGTATGTATTCAAACGTGATTTACTGCCGTTTCAATATGTTCGAATGCTTGTTTTTAAGGTTTGTATATTTAATTTATGCATATAATCATTTCATTATTATACAAAATTGAATTTATATATATATATATATATATATGAATATATTCCAGATGCTTATATTTTTTTTTTACGGAAAGTAACAACCCAGCATGAGTGAATTTGTTCAAAAGAGAAATCCCCCATGCGCTCCCTAACAAGCAGCTACTATGGGCTTTACAATATCCAAATTAAAAATAGTTCATCTCAATAAGTGGCTTTTGTTTTTTTTAAGTACACTTATATATATAAATACCCCGAATTAAAGTTTTATATAGCTATAATAGGCAAAACATCTAATCTCTTCACAGCCCTAGATCTCTCTTTCAGACATTGCAAGCAACCTTACAGTAGCCATTAACAATAAACTGTCCTTCACTTCTAACCTTACGATTCTAATACGCTCATGTCAACAACTTCTTTAAAACATCAGGAGAATTTGTGCACTTCTGTCCACATACGATATTCGGGTGTTTGTTCAGTCCTTCGTTTTCTCAAAACTGCAACTCGGTCCTGGCAGATCTGCCTCTGAAAGTCGTTTGACCTCTGCACCTGATCCAGATTGCAGCTGCATGACTTGTTTTGCAACCGTCCCAAGTTCTGTCACATCACCCCGCTCCTTCCCAAATGAGGATGGGTTCCCCTTTTGAGTCTGGTTCCTCTCAAGGTTTCTTCCTCATAACATCTAAGGGAGTTTTTCCTTGTCACAGTCGCCACGGCTGCTCATCAGGGATAAATGCACACCGTTCACCTTGACTGTTGATTTCTGTAAAGCTGCTTTGAGACAATGTCTGTTGTGAAAAGCGCTATACAAATAAACTTGACTTCTAATGGCTTCCTGTAGCTGCACGCATCAGATTTAAAACACTGATGCTCGCCTACAAAGCCAAAAACTGACCAGCACCCCTCCAGCTCACAGCTCATATCAAAATTCGCACAACGTTTTCAACTCACGACCTACGGATCAGAAGTGTTATACACTACCCGATACCACTTCCCATTTTTAACCAAATCTTGACTACATAAAGCGTTACGTATGTAACAAATTACGTGTATATTGCGTTTACCAAAATCTCCATCAAAATATTCTTTTCATCAGAATATTAAAACCAAGTCTAACCACTTTTTTTATTTTATTTTATTTTTTTTTTAAAGTCCTTTAGGTCAGGAACACATTTAAAAGGAGGCAAATTTTTTTGATGGTCACAGAGAGAATTCCATATAAATCCTAAAAACATGTTCACACTCGCTCATGAGATCTAACAAGAATCTCTGACGGTATACGAATACATGAGGCATCCACGACTTTTAACTGAGGAATGAAAAAGATTCGGTGGACTTGCAGAAAATTATCAACAGCGCGGTGTTGTGATGTGACGAGCACGGTTTCTGTTACAACCCCAAAGTTGATTGTTTTCCACTAACAGCATGTCCCGAAGTTTTACCAGTCTGTTCTGTCTCAAAGTAAAACAAAGTCCTGAAGATTTTCGCTTACAAATAAAGAAAGACCAGCACAGCAACAATTATTGATTAAAAAAAAAATTACTATACAATGTATAGTAATTTTGTGTTAATTATTAGATACATTTTGTTTTCACAGCAGGAAACCGGTTTAAAAGTAAAGAATTTAATTAAAATTTATCTTCAACAAAAAATCTAACAAAATCTTGCCTCGTTTACAAAAAAAAAAGTATTGGGACGCCTCACTTTTTCAGCCATATCAAATTCTCCATCAAACTGTTACCACAAAGATGGAAATCTTGGAAGCAGTCGCATTACATTTTCTCTTCACTTGAACTAGGAAACCCAAACCTGTTCCAGCATGACAATACGACTTCGCACAAAGCCACGAAGATTTGCTTTACATGGGTTTGAATGAAAGACCTTGAGTGGCCTGCTGTAAAGCTGAGCATTAACTCGACTGAACACCTTTGGGCCGCGCTCAGGCCTTCCCACCTCACATTACATTAGTACCTAACTTTACTAAAGCCCTTTGTGGCTGAATGAGCACAAATCTCCATAAACACACTCCAAAGTCTAGTGGAGCATCTTCCCAGAAGAGTGGAGGTTCTTATAAGAGAAAACAGAAACTTAATGTTGAATAGGATGTTCAAAAAGCACATATATTGGACTTGAAACCTATAACTTTCTGAAGTGCTGATTTTACAAAAAAAAAAAAAAACACTCTCTGCTCAATCGGAATCCTGAATTTAATTCAACAGTGCTTTGGTATAAATCATTTTAAAATAAAGACAAATAAAGTTAAACAGAATTATAGTTGTGTTAAATGTGTGTTCCAGTTTGCCCGATCATTAAGCATTTTAGACTTTATTACTTTAACATTGCATTAAAATTTTAATAACTATAACCCATTTAAACCATTAGAACGACTTCTCTTACAATGTTGTTAATCCTTTGAGACTGTTGAATATTGACGATATAGTTGTAATAATAAAAAAATAAAAAAACCTCCTCTCCGAAAGGAATTAATGCGCTTAACTTGAAGCTTATGAAGATTGACCTACAAGATTAGCTCCGCCCACTTTATTAATCAATACATATCATCATTGATATCATTCTGACATCTAAATAGTCTACAACCTGCATATTTATTTATCTATCTATTTATTTATTTACTTATAGGAAGCTGGGGTCAGAGCTCAGGGTCAGCCATGATACAACTTTCCTTATAGCACAGATGGTTAAGGGCCTTGCTAAAGAGCCCCAAGAGTGGCAGCTTGAATACACTGGGGCTTAAACCACCGACCTTCCGAGCCTTAACCACTGAGCAACCACTTCCCCCGTCTTAGTGCTATGTGTTTTCTAGGACTGAATAAAGTGTGGAAAAACACACACACACACACTAGCATGGCATCAGCGACAGAGCTGGAGGGGAAGTGTTTTACAGAGTCATTCACACACGTAATCTAAACTGTGCCAGCCTTCACTGCACTCCTCTGCACCACCCACCCACACACACACACACACACACACACACACACACACACACACACACACACACACACACACACACACACACACACACACACACACACACACACACACACACACAGCGCTAGGTCACCCACAGACAAACATCCAGACATGCCTAATGGCTCTCGCATTGCCCACTGACCCGCTATGGGACACACTGACCCTCTGACACACACACACACACACACACACACACACACACACACACACACACATACACACTCAGCAAACTACAACGCTATTATGATCGGTGCATGTGAATATCATTACAATAAAAAATAATGAACAAAACCGTTATGACCGACATTTCAATTTTTTCTTTCGTTCAGGACGACTCGAAGCCGAGGTACACGACACATCGGGGACCGTTTTAGAAGCGAGAATGAGAAAAGTGGAAAGACAGCGGCAGGAAAAAGGAAAGCGAAGGCTCAACCCTCAAAGTGTGAATTAACCAAACACCAAAACGCACAACGATAATCTCGCGCAATATGCCTCTAAATACAACACAATATTAACGCAATAATAACAATCCAATATTGATCTAATTTACGCTCCGTATGGAAGTATGCGGTTTATTATCGTCACTTGGCCCAATGTAATGAGAGCCGTCTATAAAGGCTCGTTATTTAATTTGAAGCATCCCACATGTCCTCCTTTAGCAAAATGACAGTAGTGTTGTTCTCTCTCTCTCTCTCTCTCTCTCTCTCTCTCTTTCTCTCTCTCTCTCTCACACACACTCACATACACAACACACACACTTTTCACTCAGCATGACTAAGCAGTTTTGAGGGAATGCATTAATCTCATTAGTCTCAGCCTAAAAACCATATGGTAATGTGAACAATGGATTTGGAGTACTCGGTGTGTGTGTGTGTGTGTGTGTGTGTGTGTGTGTGTGTGTGTGTGTGTGAGTGAGTGATGGCTTTAAGCTTTTATAATAAACAAATATCCCCATAACGATAGGTCTGACCTTGAGGAAACCCTTCTACTAGTCCTCTTTTGTTTACCCAAGCAAATGTTATGCAAATTCTAGTGAAGATAAAGTTACAACGCACCATGATTTCAAATGTAGATACTACTACAAAAAACAAATGCAGTTTAAGACGCAACAATTCTCTAAATTATTTCACCATAAATAAACTTCACTAGACAGTGGCATTGAGTAAAAGACAGGAGGTGGAGCTGGAGGTAGCAGAGCTGAAGATGTTGAATTTTTTGAAATGTCCCTATTTTGCTTTTATAATAACCTTCTGGGAAGTTGTTCCATTAAATTTTGGAGTATGGCATTGAAGATTTGTGCTCATCCAGCCACAAGGGCGTTAGTCAGTTAGTCAGGTACTGATGTAGGTGAGGTGAGGAGGTCTGAGGTGCAGTCAGTGTTCCAATTCATCCCAAAGGTGTTCACTAGGGTTGAGATCAGATCTCTACAGTAGGCCACTTAAGATCTTCTACTCCAACCCATGTACACCATACCTTCATGGGGCTGGATTTGTGCACAGAAACATTGTTTTGCTAAAAACAGGTCTCCTAGTTTAAGTGAAGGAAAAACTACATGGCCCTGTGTGAAAAAGTCTTTGCCCCCCTGTTAAAACTGTTGGAATGAATAGTATCTGTAGCTGCTTCATATGTATCTTTAATGTATCGTATCATTGACTATGCAACGAAATGTGAATTGCGTCCACATCCATTTTGAACAGAAATCGAATTTTTACTAATGATTTCAATATTTTTGAATAAATTACTCAAATTATTATCTTGATTAATATCAGGGGATAGAATATGCATGTGTGTTTTAGCAAAAGCAATGACACAGACACCAAATGAAACCAGATTTTGTCAAACAGGAAATGTTTTGTGCTCAATTTCTCCATCCTACTGCATGTCCTTGAGCCACACATGGGACAGTCTTTATTCATTCATTTAATTTTCTTTCTAGGTGAGAGAACGAGGCACGATCGATATTATTATTACATCACTGTCTGTAAAGCACCAGAAGCAGAGACGGCCTTTGGGAGAAGCGATTAATAAATTTGTTACAGACGTATGCATTGTTAAGTTTGCTAAAAAGCCTTGAGAATGGGATCAAATCTCCATGCAGCCCTCCTTTACCCCCCCAAACCTCCGGCCTGCTTCTTACACACACACACACACACACACACACACACACACACACACACACACACACACACTCCCGTCTCCTGCTCCTCCCCAACCAGTGACCCACTTTCGCCCCGGCTGCTATTTTCAGCGGCTCTTTAAGGACGCAACAAAAGACAGAAAGTGTATTAATACTATGAGAGAAAAGCACGAGAAAACATTAACAAAAAAACAGATAATTCATGAAACAAACATTCAGGCACTTGAAGGATAAAATTTCTGAAGTGAAACAAATATTTGTTGAAGGTTACATAAACCCAATTCACTTCAACGGGTCATTGACGTAAGAACCATTTTGCTTTCAGTAAAGATTAATTTTACGCTTAATAATCAAATTCGTATAACTTTAAGCTTGCAAAATTAGGATGCACGAGTTAAAGCGGGAAAAAAACAAAGATTTATATAATAACAGGGTTACTGTCTTTTTCTTTTTTTTTTTTTTTAGAAAGGTGTTACCTTCTAATTATTTAAAGTAATGCAACTGATTTCAGTGGAGTCTATAAACAATTACAGATCTGGCATTTAGCAATTCGTCTCAAGTGGACGTGACAACACAAAAACTCATGCCAAGGCGAAAACAAATAAGACAAATAAGAGATGCATCCTTGTCCTGAATAATTGGATGTTGGTGGAATCAAACTTGCAGCGAATGTTGCTTTTTTAACTGTTGCTGGAAAAAGGAAAAAGAAAAGTGCATTAAGTGAAAAACAGAATGACATACTGACTACTTGACAGTAGAGAAGTTGATAGAGAAAGTTGTGGGACATAATAAATAAGAGACAATTTCTGAGGTTAATGATCAACACTAGAAGAAACAAAAGTAATCAAAATCCATGAGAAGACAAAAAAAAAATCATTCTGTGGCTTGAAAGTTGTGCAATTGAAAGGCAGATTGAGACAAAGACCTGTGTAAGAAGTCTTCACCCACTTGTTAGTTTTTTTTTTTTTTTTACAAGTTAGTCTACTCATTCAACAGAAATCCTGTCAGAGCAGTGACCTAGCTAACATAACCCAATGATAACAGTAGAGTCCTTACAATATGGAAAGTTACACATTTCGCTCCTAAAAATTACCTTGTTAATAGAAGAAATACATTTTATTACCTAAATAGGTTCTTTCTATGAGGCACAGCACTCATACATCCACATACTCAGATAAAGCTAACTTATCTAAACCAGCTAATGCAAATATTACTTATAAATCCCTTGAATGATTGTTGCATAAGCAGTGAAACTTCGCATTTATTAACATGAATATTTCAAATAAAATAAATAAAAAAATAATCCTGTCAGGTTATCTTAGATTAGCCAGAAAGTAGTGTTAGCAGTAAAGCTTAGCAGTAAATGTAATCAAAGTAAACGTGTCCTCAGAAATCCTGTCAGGTTAGCACGATAGATGTTTGTTATCTGTCTCAAACAAAAGTAAAACAACCAGGGAGACAGAAAGAAAGAAAAACACAATGCAAGAGAACAAACAGTAACATTTGTGAAAATAATCTGAGATAAAATATTCACGTTCTCTGGGGAAGTAAGCGGAAGATTTGAGTCAGGTTTTCACGCTCTCATAAATTATAATTTTTTTAAGTCTGTCCCGATTGGAAGACAAATAAAACAATGTTAGTCTTTTAAGCTATCTCATTTCAGACAAGTTAAAACGGAGCGTTCCTCGTGCCCTTCTCAGCGAAGACAATCTCATGATTCCGAAGCGTGTGACGCAGAGCACTGAGCAACCGTAGGAAGGCCTTAACGCAACACGCACAT
Organism: Silurus lanzhouensis; assembly: GCA_039877035.1. Taxonomy (NCBI): domain Eukaryota; kingdom Metazoa; phylum Chordata; class Actinopteri; order Siluriformes; family Siluridae; genus Silurus; species Silurus lanzhouensis. The sequence continues at coordinate 2,853,022 of JBCEWE010000464.1, forward strand.
GTTAATCAGCTAATTAGACATAAACTCATTAGTAAATGACCTCAAATGACCATCTTACGCTGCCCCTACGCACACGTGTGATCCCTACTGACCAGACCCGGTCAGCTGGATAAGAGTGCAGGATCATATTCTCTTTGAAAATATCAGTATTAATATTTAATCATGTACACAGTACAGCGTGTAGACACTTAGACTCTGTGAAAGACGATTCTTGTTAGCACAAGGCAGATGCATTGTGGGCTTGGAGTGTGAGCTTTGTTTTGATCTTGCCGTGGTGAAATGTTCACTAGGATTAAGGAGGTGTGGGGGGGCAGAAAATGTCCAATGCTAAGAGATGCAAAGAGTGAAATACAGCTGCAGGTAGTGATGAAGGGGGCCAAGCACCATCTATGAGTTATAATGTTTATACCACAATATATATACCTTCCTTTGCAAGAGCTTAACCATGAACACACTCTAGCAATCATACAAGTTTTAAACAAACCTATGCCTAGTTATATAGCCTTATAAACAAAATTAAAACATACAATTAGATAAATGGACGCTTTCATTCATGTTATATAAAATAAAGTTTCTAACATTATTTAGCCATTATTTTTATGATACACTCCAAGTAGATTTTCTCTTAAAAAAGTTCAGGCCTCTAAAAGTCACTACAATGATATATATTATTGATGTGTATCCCTATAACAGGCGTGTTTCGCATCTCGTTGCACAGCCAATGTGCATGCAATTAATTGCAATTAGTTGATGCAATTAACCCGTTACGACACTGTTGAATCAAATCTAAAATCGGATTGCACTAGGGGATTCAACCCAATACGATGCAATGGAAAAATTACAGTGCTACTCAATTCAATAGGGTACAAATTGTTTGCTTTAATTTCTTTGCTTCAGTTCTAACTTCTAATGCATGTTTCCTGTTCTGTCTCAAGGAAGACGCAGCTCTACCTCTGCCATGTTAATCTGTATTCTATGTGACTCTCAGGACACGCCTCGGTCCCCGTAGTGTTGTGACGCGCCACGTTCACGTAACAGCAGTGGTGCTGAGAGAACGCGCTTGAGAAACAGTTTAACGAGAAGAAATAAATATACATATCAAATATTGGTTACAAATTATTGGTCACTTTCTAAATAATAAAAAGTATAGCACATCTACTAAATAATTATATATAAATGAATCGTTTTTTTACTAATGCAAATATGCTAAAAACGATACACTGTGATACAAATGGCAACTTTGATACTTTTTCAAATGATCGTTAACCATTACGCCGATGCAAATGGGGGAATCTTACCATCCCTGATATACTTGATTCAAACTCCGTGTTGTGGCTAATCGAATAACTCCAATAGACTGCACTGCCAAATTTAAACAAGGAGTGTCTAGTCTGAGCACTAGCCCAGCTACAAAAACTAAAAAATTTAAAATAAAAACATGAAGCAAGCCAGCGCTCAAGAAAGCATTGGGTTTTTGTACATCTTTCATTAGCTAATGGATAAATGTAAAAAAAAAACCAAGTAATTTAAAGTAAACCAAAGATATTCTGACACAGAACAGTGACTAACTTGATTTATTTCTTCAGCTCTTTCCTCTAGAAAGTCTAAATCACTAGGAACAATGTTTGGTATTTACAAAAGAAAAGGCGATTCTCCTCTCTTTTTTCCAGAGAATGGTAGCTAACTGGTAGCTATGTGGGTGTGATGGAACGTTGTGAGTTCAACTGCCTGCACCACAAAGATGCCACTGCTGAGCCCTTTAACCCCGCTTGTATAAACAGGAGATAACTATAAGTTGCTCAGGATAAGTGTATCTGCAAATTTCCACAAACGTAAATGATACTCCCAGCTTTGCTATTTGTATCAGTTAATCAGATTTCCAGGAATCCAAGCACAGAATTTGTGGAGCTGGCAACAATTAACAAGCAACATATTCAATAATACCATCATTAATTATTTACTCATGCTGGTGATGCGGAGCAATGATGTGAAGGTCTCACACAATGCTGAGGGCTGAGGCACTGTCTTTTCTGAAGAGGAAAACAAACTCAAATAAAGACCTTATTTACACTAAATAGAGAGGGGAATAATAATTTGATCCCGTGCTGAATTTGTGGGTTTACCCCCTTACAAAGAAATGAGTAGTCTAGAATTTTTAAGGCTGGTTTATTTTAACAGAGCGAGAGACAAAATATAAAAATAAAATCCATAAAAAAAAAAAAAAGAAATAAAGAAAGGTTATAAATTAATTTGTATTTGAACAAATGAAATAAGTATTTGTTCCCTTACCAAATTATTAAGACTCCTACACACCCAAATTTTACTCCTTATATCAACTTTTTATGTGTATAAAATACACCAGTCACAGAATCAACCTCTCCCATGTAAACCTCGTCACCACCACAGGAAAGACTAAAGAGCCGTCAAAGGACGTCAGGGACAAGATTGTAGACCTGCACAAAGCTGGAATGGGCTACAAGACCATCAGATCGTTGCCTTTGCAGTATGTTTTTGGTCATGTGAAGAGCCATCCATGACCCATCTTCAGTGTTCTGGCTGAGACCAGAAGGTTCTCATCCAAGATTCTACAGTGCAATGCCCCTTAATGTGATGAAGTTCGTTTCTGCCCTTAGCAGAGAAACAGAAACAAAAGCAGAATGTTTCCTCCTCCATGTTTGACAGTGATGTTGGCATCTGTGGGAGTCAGAATTTCTGCTGGTTGGTAGGGGATCAAATACTTATTTCACTCAATCGAATACAAATTAATTTATATATAATAATAAAAAAATAAAAATCTGAATTTTTTTTATATATTCTTTCTCTGTCTGTTAAAATAAACCTACCATAGATATTCAACCGGTTCATTTCTTTGAAAAGGGGTGAAATTAACAAAATCAGCAGGGGGTCAAATCATGATTTTTTTTTCCCCCCCACTGTACAAAAAAAATTGAGATCATACAAACCATCATTTCCTGGTATTTAATAAATGGTAAAAAAAAAAACCCTCAAATGTTATAAACTTGTAGACATCTAGTAATGGGCACTATGTTGGGATGAACTTAAACTTCTCTTGACTAGTAGCTTCCTAAGTTACTGTCAACAATCTTCTTTTTGGAAAAAAATTAAAATCCTAGTAGTTCAAAATGTTATTAATATAGAAGTGGGATTTATTTTAGGATTGAATGCACATACTGACAGTAAAGCCATATTGAAGACGGTAATACAAACGTTTCTGTGTTGCTCATTTGAAGCAGAGCTTATGGGGGAAACTCTGGACCATAATAAGCTCAATGGAGGTCACACAGTAGACACAAAGTTTAAAAGGATTTGGGAAAGAGTGTGTGTGTGTGTGTGTGTGTGTGTGTGTGTGTGTGTGTGTGTGTGTGTGTGTGTCCGACCTTAATCCCTATGACTCACTTTAGGTGTTGTAAAGGAACAGCTGTAGATCAGTGGGACACTGCACTGAACACTGCTGCGGTAATGAAAGATGACTAAGCACAATTCGACTCTGACACCCAAAACATTGAGTAAAAGTATCAATGAATGATTCACTGAATGTAGGGATGAGGAAAAACAGTTTGCTATGCTGTTCTAGCAAACAAAAAACCTATTAAGGGTCTAAATAACAACATTCCTGCTTAACAACCACGACATTAATACGATGGATTCATAAACCCCTGTTTCAAAGACTAGCGCCTCTAACAGCATTACGTACGTTATCACTACTCCTCAATCAAAAGTTCAGGACACATTAAGTACAACAAAACAGAACTCTGCATAATAAAACATCTCCAGGTTTTCAAGAAATATCTATTGAGAACATTTGGTTGACCAGACCACCAACAAAAGGTGGTCAAGTGTGGATTAAAGCTTGTACATCTGATTTCTGTGATAATTAAGTGATAATCGGTCATAAAATCTCAAATTCCCAGCTTTGATCATCTAAACACAGCACGCATTCAGGTAACAGTCAGAGAAAGGTTCAGAGAAATTCTCCTTCCACAATCCAAACCATGTGTAAGACTGCAGCTTCTTCAGCAGCTTCAGATTCAGTATCTGTACATTTTCATCCAAATGCTTCACAAAGTGAAACTAATTTCCAGGTCAAACTGTTGAAAAACATGCAAATATGTTTCTAGCCAATACGTTTTGCTTCAGATGAGCAAAGCCTGACAATGCTAATACGACTAACAAATAAAGGAGGGGGGCAACCAAAATGAGGTATTTAAAAAAAACGAGACCACAGCATTGCAGTCATAATGGCTAGATGTTTATTTTATGGAAGAAGTTATTTCTCAGACAGTGAAAGGTCTTCAGGACTATTGAGAACATCAATTTTGCACCAATTGCTGTGACTTTGTAACAGTGAAGGTTTTTCTTTAACATGACAAGCTGCATCTTGCACTTGATTTCTCAAACAATCACAGAAACGTATTTACAAAAACACATCCTTTAGATAACCTTCACTTGATTTAGAGCTGACAATTTCAAGTGACGTAAATCTGAAACAAAAAATGAAACAAAACCATTGCCAATGGAATCACAGTCCCGCCTATTCATCACACCCACCCACACGAACAGGCAGAAAGACAGACAGACACAAGCCAATCAGGTGTTCATGAGTAATCTTTCATCTACACAGACAGAAAACTACAACTACTTTTTCCTCCCCTCACATCACCTTCAGCTTGTCGACCTTTAGTCTTATCTCCAAGGCTCGGGTCATTTTCATTTAGTTCGCTGCAATTTCAATTCAGCAGGGATCCTTCTTGTAGCTGACGTTCACTTTTAAACAATTTCCTGAAGCGGTCCAGCTTACCGCTCTCACCCACCTCACTGAATTTGTGTCACGGCCTTAAATAGTCGCCAATAACAACAAAGAGCGACGCTGAAAAAAATCGTCGTAGCTCTGTGTGTTGTCTCCAAAAAAAACCCCAGATCATCACTTGGCACTGGGTATGTGCTGATAATCGTTTTCATTACAGTATCATGATAATCAGCTGACTTTTTTTTAGGAGGAAGCTCCTGAAGACGACGTCGAGGGGTTTCAAGGTTTACGATATGTTTATCTGAATTTTCATAAGAATCAGAAAACCTTGATTAATCCCCCAAAATTGTTGGGTTGTAGTAGTTCACAGAAAAAATAAGGGTTAAAATAAAATAAATAAAAAAACAAGAAAATGTAAATAAATATCCATAAAGTATATGTAAAGTAAAATAAAATAAAATGTGCAGCAGCATGAATTGAACATTTGTATCAATAGTGAAACAGATGGCCACAAACCACAGACTACAATAATAGTTAAAGACTATACAATTAATTCATCTCAATTTCATTTTGGGTTGCAGTTTCAAGTTCAAGGTTCTTAATTAAATATCACGCTGCATTCGAGGTGAAATTACAACATGCATTTCCTGTCTACAACCTGTTAACAAAAACAGACAAAAACCCAAATCCCAGATTCAAATGTAAACTCAGAGTAGTCTTTTCTTTACCTTTAAATTAGTTTATAAGAGTATTAGCTTTGAATCAGATAAAATACAGACTTGGTACTTAAATCTATAACACAGACCACTAATACCTGCTTTGAGAAGGGTTCCATTACAGGTAGCACTATTGTCCGCTGACTAGCTTGTTGCTACAACAGCAGCTGGAATTGTAATCCAAAACTTTGCCTACATTTTATAGGCAATTTTATACACTATAGTAGCTTTATACACGTTATGACCAAGCAGACTTAAAAACCATTTCACCCATTAAACGTGCCCTGATGGTAAATGACATTTTACAACCAGTAGTTTAACATCTTCCTTTAACAGTTACACTTATTTAAGCAACTGGGAAGTTAAGGGGTTAAGGGCCTTGCTCAAGGGCCCAACAGCACTAGCTTGGTGGTGTTGGGATTTGAACTCAAAACCTTTTCGATCAGAAGACCAACGTCTCAACCACTGAGCCCCCCTTCCCTATATTCCCAATGCTGTGGGGCACAACATTCACAACCTTTACACACATTTGTGTAATGTCCAAACATTATTAAAACAACAACAGAAATTTTCCAACTTCCATGAAACACTACTCTGAGCATCAAAATCAGGGGAACATCTTTTCCAACCAGTAGAAAAGCCTCCTCATGGTGTCTTTCAATAGGACAAGCTCTTGAGAGACCGGCCGTTAACCATTTGTAGGCATCTGAATGGATACAAAGACGCAGCTCATACACACTCACATGACTAAAACAAGAAATAAACCTACAGCTCGACTGTACTGGATTTAGTCGAAGTTGAAACCGGCATGGCTTCGTTGTGCCGTCATTAGAGCGAGCGCATTGATCCGTCTCTCTCCCCGGAGCGGTCTGAGAGGATCCGTGCTCCATAAACAAACCAAATGGCCAATTGTGCACAAGAGGATCAGCAGACGTGATCAATAGTGAACAAGTGCGAGTGTGTAAAAACCGCAGTGGATTCTTTACTCCTGCTGCGTGCGTAGGGATCAATAGTCGGTAACCTGATTCGAGATTCAAGCCGGTTGTTTGGCTTCTCGCTGTAGTGTCAATGATGAGATGTTTCAGGATGGAGCTTCACTGCCTCGCTTTGGAGGCATTCCACATTTACACACCATATAAACCAGAGTCCAATAAACACTTGATTAATCGGATGCATTAACTGACTACTCATAACAAAACGCGGTGTCTGTTGTAATGGCTGAACAGGGAACTGTTCAAAAAAAGGTTTTAATTGAGTTAGATTAAGAGATTAAAGCATGTGTGGCTCTTCAGCAAATTGTTACCACAAAGTTGGAGTCTCAAAATTGTATAGGACATCTTTATTTATTCATTTTTAAAAAGGTAGGATGAAATTTTTTCCCTTTACATGAAATACAAGACTCAACCCTGTTCCAGCATCATAATGCTCCTGTGCACAAAGCCAGGCTCTTCAACATATGGTTTACAGGAGTTGGAGTGGAAAGTCTTAAGTGGCCTGCTATAGAGCTCTGACCTCGACCCTGTTGAACACCTTTGGGGTGAATTGGAAAGCTGACTGCACCCCAGGCCTCCTCAAATCACCTACTTGACTTTAATAACACCCCGTGCGGCTGGATCAATTTTCACAAATCTCCACGAGCACGCTCCAAAATCTATTGGAACATCTACCCAGAAGAGCGAAGGTTATTATAAGAGCAAACGAGGACTAGATGTGGAATGGGATTTTCAAAAATCACATACCGATCTAATGGTTAGGTGTCTACAGATATTTTCATTGTACAAAAAAAATGAAATCCAGCATCTGTGTTCAATTGAACTAGTTAGCTAAAGTGTTGTGCTACTTAACGATTGGTTCATTTTAGATACAGCATTCAGTGATTGTGGCTTAGTATATATTCTCCCTCTCATTATGCCTCCATGAGATATTTGATAGGAATATGAAAATTGGAGCCGCGTTCAATTCGAACCTGGACTTTTGAGTTTATAAAAGAACAATTTCAAGGAGGGAAAATTGCATTAATGTTCCGTTTATACACTTATCCCAGCGTTTAACTAATGCCTGGAAAGGTTCGGCGTAGAAAGATTTTGTCAGTACGCCTGAACTGTCCTCGGACAGCCGTTTGACAGTTTCCACAGAAAGATTAATCTCTTGTGCAATTTCACCACAGGATATGCATTGATTATCCAGGATCAGGCGTTCCACACACTGAATGTTCACAGGTATGACTGCTGTGGGCTGAGAACCATCACGACCGGGATTGTAATTTTCAAAACGTTTACACCAATCAAACGTCTTACTGTGGCTGAGCGTCTCATCACCGCACTGTGCGTAAAGTCTTCTGTAGATATATGCGGGTTTTAGGCCTTCGTTTACAAGAAACCTCACCACCACACGCTGTTCCATGCACGCACTAGCACTTTGTCTGCCATCTTGATTACTGGTCTTGATTACGGACATTTGCACCGTCTTTTAGTAATAGGACACACCAGCCGCATACTACTGCGTGTAGAACCGCCACGCGAGCTTCCATTTTTATACCTGTAAAATTGACCAGTTAACTGGAACACCCCTCGTATATTTAATATCTGTAATCATTGATAAACGTTTTCGTTTTTTTTTTTCTTCCTAACGGATTTAGCACTTGAAAGTAAACAAGTATTGATCCACCTTCTTTCTATATTCATTCCGCAAACACTTTCATTGAGTTTTTCCCTTTTTCTTTTTTTTTTTTGTCCCATAGTGAACCTATGCACCTTCTTGCACACAACACCCTCGGTTGTTTGTGAATACTGTATTAGGATGCAGAAGGAACATTTCCAGACTGTTTATCGAATTCGTTGTTCTGATGAGAACTTGGATGAGCTGATTTTCTGAGATTTGATTTGTCATGGGGAATCCACTGACCCAATGCTGCAAAAACACAGGGAAATAAAATGACGAGCGGATCTTGTGATTTCTCACTGACGGGCCGTGCACCGTAAAAGGAAGGAGGCCGAGTTTCTAAAACATGCTATTATGAAAGACATGCATGACTGAAAAACATCCAGGGAATATACACTTCAAATCAGAAGCTTCCGGTGCTGGGAATCGGATTTTATGATGAGGAGCATTTTCATATTCAATCCCGTTCAAAAGTATTGAAACAGCAAAGTCGATTAGTTTGGATTAAAATAATCCTCATTAAAGAAATAGGAGGTGACATCATAGCTATAGCTTGGGCTTGCATGGCTGCTTTAGGAGTAAGCCTACTACGGTTTACTGATGATATCACTCATGATGGTGGCAACAGAATTCATTTAGAAGTCTACAGAAAGATTTTGTACGCTAGTTTACCTCGAATCCATCCATCCAATCTCATTGGATCCGATGGAAACGCTATGTGAACACCGCAAGCAAGGAAAGTAAACGGGTTTTAGACTGGACATGCAAATCATCAGACCTTAGCAATGGAAAAGAAATGATCCATTGCAAGTCAATATGGAACAGATAGTTTGCTTATATTTCTTTGGCTTAGACAGACAGCAAATTATCAATTTTACTTAAGCACTGAGGTGGTGCTGAGGGAACGCACTCGAACAGAAAAGAAATCAATCCAAATATATCAAATATGTCACAAATTATTTGTCACTTTTAAAATAATAAAAGTATAAAGCATCCACTCTGATTTGTAAAAGAAGAGTATCTGCGAGAGTGAAAGGGAAAGTTTATAGGACTGTGGTGAGACCTGCGATGTTGTACGGTTTAGAGACAGTGGCTTTGAGTAAAATACAGGAGGTGGAGCTGGAGGTAGCAGAGCTGATGTTGAGGTTTTCGTTGGGACTGACGACGATGGACAGGATTGGAAATAAATTTATTAGAGGAACAGCGCATGTAGGACGTTTTGGAGACAAGGTGAGGGAGGTGAGATTGAGATGGTTTGGACACGTGCAGAGGAGGGACATGGGGTATATATCGGTAGAAGAATGCTGAGGATGGAGCCACCAGGAAGGAGGAAAAGAGGAAGACCAAGGAGGAGGTTCATGGATGTGGTGAGGGAAGACATGCAGGTAGTTGGATTGAAAGAGGCAGATGTAGAGGACAAAGGGGTATGGAGACGGATGATCCGCTGTGGTGACCTCTAATGGGAGAAGCCAAAAGAAGAAGAAGAAGATAGAGCATCTACTCATAATTAAACACATGTAACGCACATGATCTTCTTCCCTAACTTCAATGTTCTGTTCGCGTCGCACGTGTACGTGGGTTCTTAGCTGTGTTCTGCCGTCCGGTTTATCACTACTTCCTTTAGCACAACGACAAGGAGCTCTGGAGATAACAACACTGTTTCACACATCGGGAGGTGAAACTCGTATATCAGCCACAGCGGATCAAACGGTGCGTCTCTCGCTACACTCTCGCTACTCTCGCACAAACTGGTTTTTCCCCGCGAATTCCCATCACTGTTCTCACGCTATTATCTCCGGATCTTATTTAAAAGTTCTTTAACGTGTACATTATAATCTTACATTTTACGATTTCACAAAATATGATACTTTTGCTCACCGACGCCAGGGGGTTCTGCCACCAGAAAACATGTTTTTGCAACCGTTTTGTTTCATGCATTTTGAAGTAAATATCAAGAAATGAAAGCTGACGTTCTAATCCATGAGCTCAGACACATTTTTTTGAATTTTAAAATTAAATATCTTCAGAAGACAGAACTCGTCCTGTTGTTCCAATACTTCTGAAGGGGACTTTATAATTGATAGAATAATTATAAATAATAGACACGGAATAAACAGAGATCACGACATGGTTAAAAAGGAAGAGTGATATTTCGAGCTGTTCGTGATGTCTGCGAGCGTGTGTCGTGTTCAGATTGGATTCGGAATAGACGGCGTGCGAAGTGCGTGATTTTTGTGGGTGACGCTGTTGCATTCTGGATCGCTCCCTTTCAGCCAATCGCGTTCTTTTCACGAGACCCGGCCCCATTTTGAAGCTGGAACAGCTAAATCGGCCCAAACATGGATCTTCCCATGACATCACAGCACCTCTCGCTCTCTCAGTCTCTCTCTTTTTCTCTCTCTCTCACTCACTGCTGCATGCTTTACCTTCAGCTGGAAAAGAACAGCTGTTTCCATGGCAACAGCCGAACGAGAGCGCGAGGTAATGACATGGAGAGGAAAAGCAGGGTATGTGTGTGAAGGGAAAGGGCTGTAACACAATGACAGCAGCACACAGCTTCATTGTTTCTCCTCGGTACGAGGACGCCGCCGTTGTCGTGATTGCAGTCTTCGTCGCTCTGCTTTCAGACAGAAGCATAAACGGAGCTGTAACTATGCAGTCACAAAGGATTGTGGGAAATGTGGAGATAGTAGGGCATGAAAGAACGAGTCTTGTTATACGTGTGTGTGTGTGTGTGTCTTGATGCGTTATCTTTAGTCTCCATGAGCTCTATGGCAACAGTTGTCATGGCCTCTCGCTCAGAGCTCTGCTCGCCTAATTGGTCACTCGTTTGCGGTAACGGCGGGAAATCTGGCGGCCTTCGCGCTCTCTCTCACACACACACACACACACACACACACACACACACACACACACACACACACACACACACACACACACACACACCCCAGGAAGTTGTGCAGTCTCTCACTTGAATCCTCATGTTAGACTGCCTGTCTCCCAGTCACCGCCGAGTGACTCTTCCCCTTTGTTTCATTCCATCTGTCTCTCACCTTTATCTCCAACAGTCTCTTTCACTTTAATTTGTCCCACACTTTTTCTTTTCATCTCTCACACTCACCTTCTCTCTTTTTTTTTTTTTTTTTTTTTACTGTCTCACCGCCTCTCTTTGTTTCTTTTCATCTCTCACACGCTTCTCCAAGTGCCCATCTCTATAATATTTCGCATTCGGTCCCTCAGTTGTATTTCAATTGTTTTATTTGCTTTTGATCTCCAACAGTCTCACTTTAATCTCTATTGCGCTCCCTTTCTTTTTGCCTCTTACGCCTCAAAGGTCTTTCGTTTGTCTCTCACATCCCTTTCTTCTCGCTACTCATCTCCAACTGTCCAGCTTGCCTTCTTCTCACAGCCCGTCACCTTTATCTCAACTGTCTCTCTTCCTTTAATTTTTGTCTTTTAAATTTCATCTTATTTCTCAGCCCCATTTCCAGTTGTCTCTCGTCCTTTCATCAGTCACTTCTAGTTTCCCAACAGTCTTCTTCACATTCATCGTTTGTCCTTTGTCACTCACCTTCATCTCAACAGTATGTCTCATTTTAACCTCCAGTTTCCCTTTTTGTCTCACAGTCATCTCCATCTTTTAGCCAAAAGTCCTTACTTTCATCTCTTATCCTGATTGTTTTTTCTTCTCTCTCACTCACACCTCCGTCTCTAATCCTCCTTGTTTCTTCTCGTCTCTCACCCTGATCTCCAACACTCTCTTCCACTTCTCTCTGTCTAAAACCATTCATCCCTTTTCCTCCCCACAATGGACACTCCCATCCACCATCTGTTTATCATCCGTTTTTTTTCTTATCCATCTTTTATTTCTTCCTCAATGTCCTGACACTCTCTTTTCCACATCTCAGTCAGGTTTTAGGCCCCATCATAGCACAGAAACTGCTCTAGTTAAAATAACTAATGACCTGTTTTTAGCTTCAGACCAAGGCTTCATCTCGCTGTTGGTTTTACTAGATCTTAGTGCTGCATTCGACACTATAGACCATGATCTCCTCCTAGATCGCTTACAAAATTACATCGGCATTCAGGGACAGGCATTAAGCTGGTTTAAATCCTACCTGTCCGATCGTTACCATTTCGTAGATTTAAATGGAGAGCTATCCAGGCTAATGCAAGTAAATTATGGCGTGCCGCAAGGTTCAGTTCTAGGACCCCTGCTCTTCACAATATACATGCTTCCGTTAGGAAATATTATTAGAAGGCATGGAATTAGCTTCCATTGTTATGCTGATGATACTCAGCTATATATCTCATCTAAACCAGGCGATACAGCTCAATTAACCCGGATAACTGAGTGTGTTAAGGAAATAAGAGATTGGATGACCCATAACTTTCTACTTTTAAATTCTGATAAGACTGAGATTTTGCTCATTGGCCCAAAAACTAGTATACAGTCGCTCCAGCATCTCAACCTGCATTTAGACGGATGTTCTGTAACCACTAGTTCAACGGTAAAAGACCTGGGTGTTATTTTAGACAGCGACTTGTCTTTTAAAAATCATATCAACCAAGTTACAAAAACAGCCTTCTTTCACCTTAGAAATATTTCTAAGCTAAGAAATATGTTGTCCATATCCGATGCAGAGAAGCTCGTCCATGCGTTCATGACCTCCAGAATAGACTACTGTAATGCGTTACTAGGTGGATGTCCTGCATCATTAATAAACAAGCTTCATTTAGTCCAGAATGCAGCTGCCAGAGTTCTTACAAGGGCAAGAAAATATGATCACATAACCCCGATCTTATCGTCCCTACATTGGCTTCCTGTTAAGTTTCGAATAGACTACAAACTATTACTTTTCACTTATAAAGCACTAAATGGTTTGGCTCCCATGTATCTATCCAGTCTTTTAACACGCTACAATCCGCCACGCTCCCTAAGATCTCAAAACTCTGGGCTTCTAGTAGTTCGTAGAATAGCAAAGTCCACTAAAGGTGGTAGAGCATTTTCACATTTAGCTCCTAAACTCTGGAATAGTCTTCCTGACGGTGTTCGGGGCTCAGACACACTCACCCAGTTTAAGTGTAGATTAAAAACATATCTTTTTAGCAAAGCCTACACATACGTCTCACATCATAACCTTGTGCTCCAGAACATCTGATCACATGCACATTATCAACTTGTGCTGTTAATATCATGAACAGCAGCTACGCTAATTCCTCTCCACTGCTTCTCTTTCTCTCCCCATCCCGAGACACCCTGAGGTTTGGCCATCTTCAGTCACCTCCCACCTCATGATGATTACGGACCTTTGAAGAAGTTGATGCCGAACTCGCAAACATCCCGAACCATCTAGAGACGTACCAGTGCCATTTGGATCCCGCTACATGTGTGGAGTTTTGACATTGGACCTCCTGGAGTGTTTAAAGGCTCTGGCATGGAGAAGCTGATGCTGGATCCGTGATGATCACAAATGCTGAACTCATAAAACTAGGAGCTACTATCCATATAGACTGTATAAGACTGTAGAAAGAACATCACTTATAAACTTATACTCCAGTACTCATGTTAGTTCTCACTCTCAAGTGTTCTGTATTGTTGAAAGATTTATGATCAAACTCTTGATGTCACCCAGATGAGGATGGGTTCCCCTTTTGAGTCTGGTTCCTCTCAAGGTTTCTTCCTCATAACATCTAAGGGAGTTTTTCCTTGCCACAGTCGCCACGGCTGCTCATCAGGGACAAATTCACACCATTCACCATCACTGTTGATTTGTGTAAAGCTGCTTTGAGACAATGTCTGTTGTGAAAAGCGCTATACAAATAAACTTGACTTGACTTGACTTGACTTGACATCTCAGGCTGTCCATCACCACCCCCAACGACCCACCCCAGACCCTTTCCTTCTTTCTTTTCCTCACCTATTTATCAGCCTTATCCTCTTTAATTTCTCTGCATGTCCATCTTACGCTTTCCTCACCTAGGACCAATCTTCTCATTCGCTCTTCCTCACCTGGTTGTCTGCTTTTGCTCTTCTCACACATCTTTTTAATGCTTAGTCTCAATTCTCAGAATTCCCTCCCTTTTCCATTTTCTCCACACATTTTCTAGTGTCTCCCTCTTTCTGTCTGTCTCTCTCTCCCTCTCATCCCAGATGATTTTCCCACTTCCTGTCGCTGAGGATGAAACACTGACTGTCTTTTGTCCTCCTTTGTGTCTGTTTCCACTCTTTGCTCATCTATGCCTGTTTCAATCTCTCTTCCTTTTTCCACTCCTTCTTTCTTCTCTCCCCTTCTGGCTGACTCCCGTGTTTTAAATTCTCTCTCTCTCTCTCTCTCTCTCTCTCTCTCTCTCTCTCTCTCTCTCCCCCTAATGCTCTCGCTTTCTCAGATTAGCTCATTGTTTCTATATGTCCATCTATCGTTCATCCTGCTTTCCTTTTTTGTCCAATTCTCTCTCTTACCCGTAAGAATGTCATCCCAGTTTTCCTCTCTCATCTTGAACATTTTAGCCATCCTGGTTTCTCATCCTTTTTCTGTCCCTCCCAATCCTCAACAATTCTCTGATTGTCTCTTGTTCTCCCTGTCCAATGTCTCACTCTTTCTCAGATTCTCTCCCAACTTTATTCAGAATTATTTCAAACTGAATGTCTCTCAGCTTCAGTCTTTGCTCTTCACAACACTCCCCCTCCTAATGCTTGTTCGCCTGTGTCCCTCATGCCACATCCTTTTCCCAGTGTCTCCTTCTCCTGTTGTACTTTTCCCTGTATTTCTCATGTTTGTTTTCGCACAATTCTATTTTTTCCCTGTTTGTTCTTCTCTTTTGCGCTCATCCTCTTTTTTATATCTTTTGCTGCTGCTGCTCATTCCCCAAATCTTTTCCTTCCTGATTTTCCTTCTTCTGCTTTTCTGTTCTCCTCCCCTTTGTTTTTCTTGATTCTCCATCTTATTGTCTCTCACTCTCTCTTTCTCTCTATAAATGCTAGTTAAGGGTTGAGTAGCTCGAAAAAAATAATTACATGCCAAGCGACAAGGTTGTCACAGCAACATCCGACCATATCTGTCTATGGTCTGCCTTGCGTGTGTGTGTGTTTGCATTTGTTGAATGTGTGTGTGCAGCTTTGCATAAACGTTTTACATACAGTGCTAAAGGGAAAAAAGAAAGACAGAGAGAAAGAAATGCTGAGTGACATATACTACTGAATTGTGCCCCCACAGATCAGAGCAGATGTTTCATATTATTTTGCAAAATAATATTTGTTTATATGAATTTTCAGATAAATGTACAGACACCGATTGCCATATGACCGCTTACTAATAATCCCTATTGTATCGCCTTGGCTGAGCGTCGGAGCAGTTGTTCAAGAGCGCCAGTGTGCCACTTAAAAAGGGGACGTGAATCCCACAAAAATATCACAAGCTTCCTTTTCAACACGGATGACTAAATCTAATCACAAGGAAAGCGCACGGGTCTCTTGAGATCACTTGAGAAACTCCATGTTACACAACCCTCCACACAGCCAGCAGAAATTGTTCATCTACTGGTGTCAGGTTTGGCTCTTGGCTCAGGCCAAAACAGATAAAAAATGTAAAAAAAAAAGGAAGAAAAAAAGAGAGATCACTTCGGATCCTTCTTGCTTTGTGGTACAGCTGAAGCGCAACAATTCAGAGCGTACCTCTCTTAAAAATACATCCTTAAAAAAAATAACTAGATCCCCCCCCCCCTCCTCGAGTGAGATTCGATTACAATTTGATTTAATGCGATGCGATTCAATGCAATACAATGGAAAAAATATGACGCTATGCAATTCAATATGGTACAAATTGTTGTTCATTTGTATTTCTTTGGTTCAGACAGACTGCAAATTATACATTTACTTGAGTGCCTTCTGATTTCTAACGCATGACCCTTTCGCATGCCTTTGTAGTGCAAAAGAAAAAAGAAAACAATATGAAATAAAAACCAGACCCTTTCCTGTTCCGTCTCCAGGAAGTTACAGCTCTACCTCTGCCATGTTAATCTGCATTCTATGTGACTCTCAGGACACTCCGTAGTGTGGGAAACAGCTTATTGTGAAGAAATCAATATACATATCAATTATTGGTCACAAATTATTGGTCACTTTCTGAATAATAAAACTATAGCACATCTAATAATAATAATATATAAAAAATAAATAAACAATGCAGCAAATGACAGCTTTTATCAGTTGCACTTTTTTTTTTTTTTAATCGAAGCATCACAATGTTAACTGTTACGCCAATGCATTGATGCGAAGCAATACCATCCATATTATTGAGTTTTCCTGTCAGTCAATCACGTGGCAGCAGCACAATGTATAGATTCGGGCAGATGCAAGCCAAGAGCTTTAGTGAACGCTCAGAATCAAACATCAGAAATGGAATAGGATTTGGTAGCTCGGTGTCAGAGATGCTTGTACTCAATAAACTGGTTTGAGCATTTGCAAAAATGCTTGTCCTCTGGGGTTTTCCATACACAACAATCACTGGAGTTTACACTGAATGAAGCAACAACAACAACAACAAAAAAAAGGATTCCAGGATGGAATGGAATGGATATAGTAACTCGTATAATCGCTCTTTACAACCACAGAGAGCAGAAAAGCATTTCAGCTACAACAGCAAGTCTGATCTTGAGAAGAATGAGCTATTACAGCAGAAGACTACACCAAGTTCTATCACCACCAACTTAGAACACTTACAAAAAAAAACTAGAAAAGATGACAAAAAAAAAATTAATTCCTTTTTTTTTTTTCTTTTCAGTCAGCCGTTTCAATCTCTTATTGAAGTCGTATACGCTTTATATATATTTATTTATATATACAGTATCTCACAAAAGTAAAATACGCCCCTTACATTTTAGCAACTATGTTCTCAAGGGGCAATAATATCGAAATAAAACTTGGATATTTTAGAAAAGTCAAATGTGCACCTTTGCTTTTGCACCTGACGCACAGCATGAGGCATGAAACTTCTTTGATGGACCCTTGCGAGGTCTGTTCAGAGTGGAACCTGTCTTGAAAAACCTCTGTAAGACCCTGGCCACTGTACTGCAAGTTTCAGGGTGTTATCGATCTTCTCATAGCATCGGCATCTTTGTGGAGAGCAACAATTGTGTGGCTTTGCAGTGAGGTTCCATGTTGAAAATCCAGTGGTCAGTATGAGAGAATTGTACTCAAAGCACCAAATTGTAACTGCTCTAATACAAGATACACAAATGTGTATGGTCCTGACAAGCAAACAAAAACATGAACATGATGAATAGGTCATGTGGCTTTGCCTGGTTACACGACATACAGCTGAAATCACTTAGGGTGTACTCACTTCTGTTGCCAGTTCTTTTGACAATAAATGACCGTATGTTTAGTTATTTTCAGAGGACAATAAATCTGTACTGATGTATGAGCTGCACATTGATGAAATGTGAAGTGTGTACTCGTATAATACACACACACACCTTTTGTATATATTGTATAGTTTTTATTTTTACTTTTATACTTATTTATTTTTAATATTTCGATTTACATTTTGGACAATTGTAAAAAGCATTTCACTACATGTCGTACACTGTATGAATGTGTATGTGATAAAAACAAAAATTTAAAAATGTATGTACTATACAGTACTACTAAAACTAATTCCCAACTAAATAATGAATGAATAATTGTGTAAAAAAACAAAAAAAACAAAAAAACAAAAAAAAAAAAAAGTGTAATCCAGGAACAGTGGAAGCTCACAGTGAGTAAACCGGTTCACGATGAAGAACATTTATTAATCTTATTGCAACAGAAAAAAGAAAAAAAGAAAAAAAAAAATCACTGAGCTCACATTTTACTGTCTATTATCAAGCTGATGGCTCTGTGGCGGCTGTGTGCTAATTAACTACAGGACGACCTTTTCCAGTCCTCGGTGTAGACGTCTGGGGCGACTGCCCAGAACTGCAATTATCTCACCAGAAACCAGTCAGTCTGCTAATTCCTATTTCTTTCTCTGCTATCTCTATGTTCTATTTCTCTATGCTATCGTTAATGCTACAATACTAGCTACATTCAATTTCGCTCATCGCTGCTCGCAAGGAAAAGAGAAAGAAGTACGTCTGGGTTCTGAGGTTAAAGCAAAAGCTGGCTGCAGACTTAAGCATGTTGCTGCTTACCTGATTGTTAAATTGTTCTTCTCCACTGCTGTTGAATAGTAAGAAGCTTATTATTAAAATAAATTAATAATAAACTGACAGACATCTCACTCGTTTGGGTTTTTATCTTAGTTCTGATTTGGATCAAACCCCATTGAAGTCTTGTAAATTTATTCCTAGCAAATCTCTCTGTGGGTTTTAGTACTGTAAAATGCTCTGTTGAGTAGTTTCAACATGCCAAACCAATTTCCTTTCCCAGACAAGGAGTGGCGAATAAAGTTAACCTCATCCTGCAGACATATTTTAATTTATTTTGGCTCTAGATATGGCCTGGGGAAGTGACACCCACTATCCTGACAGAAAACAAGGCTATAATTCAACCCAACATCATAATCAAATAGAAACAATTGAGTTAGAATTGCAACTCAGTTCAGATCAATATAACAAAAAACAAACAAAAAAAACCATTAATATTGTATTAAACTGTAGGCAGCTTTTATGTACAGTGGTGTGAAAAAGTGCCCTGTTATTTTTTTTTTTCATGTTTGTCACACTGTAATGTTTCAGATCATCAAACTAATTTGAATATTAGTAAAAGATAACAAGTGAACACAACATGCAGTTTTTAAATAAAGGTTATTATTATTAAGGGGTAAACAAAATCCAAAACTAAATGTCCCCGTGTGAAAAAGTGTTTGCCCCCCTATTAAAACTGTGGTCAATTTCTCCAGCCACACCCAGTCCTGATTACTGCCACACCTGTTCACAATCAAGAAATCTCTAAAATAGGACCTGCCTGACAAAGTGAAGTAGACCAAAAGATCCTCAAAAGCTAGACTTTGTGCCAAGATCCAAAGAAATTCAGAAACAAATGAGAAAGGTGTCCCAATACTTACCATAAAGTGTATATATTAGATATTATAGATATAATATTTAAGAGCTTATCCCCTTTGAAATGATGTCATTCTTTGATACACTGACACAAGGTTCAAGGTTTTTATTTGTCAATGCAAGCATATGTGCAGACATACAAAGGAATCGAAATGCCGTTTCTCTTCTCTCTCATCAAGTGTTTACATTGTCAACACTAAAACATAAAAGTTTTTGTATACAAATATCAGCAGTCAGTGAAATATATAAACTGATTTTGTATGGAGGTAACAGAGTATATTGGTCATAAATGGAGATATATATATATATATATATATAATATATATATATATATATATATATATATATAAATATATAAATAGAGTGAAAATATTTTGTAAACATCTAAATGAAAATACATCTGAGTAAACGTAAACAGTGAATTTAGTTTATATTCAAATATATGTAAACAATTCATAGGTGCAAATATACATCCAAATATATGTAAACATTCTGAAGTTCTGAGAATACGGCATTTGTAAAGTGCAAGACAAATAGCAGCAGTATGACAGTAGTGCAAAAGAATGTAATGTGTAAAAGTACAAAGTGTCTTTTTTGTTTTGGTTTTATAAGTAGGTGTTTGTAATTAGGTCCATGTGTGCAGAGTCCTGCAGAGGGTATAAAGTGTCTTATGTGCAATGAAAGATGTGTGGGGTGAGCTGTAGATTTTCAAGAGTAGGTGGGAGAGGGGGGGATGTAATGGACAGAGTTCATCATCCTGACAGCCTGATGGATGAAGCTGTTTGAAAGCCTTGTGAAGCAGACTGGTACCTTCTTCCTGAATGCGGGAGGCTAAAGTGAAGGTTTGACTGGTGTGGTAGATGTCCATAAGAGAGAGCAGAGAGACACAGATGATCTTGCTGGTTGCATTCACGATGAAGGATGCAGTGCAGCCTCCATACCACACAGTGATGCAGCTGTTGAGGATGCTCTCAATGGCACCCCGGTAGAAGGAGCACATGATGGGAGGTGGGACTCGTGCTTTCATCAGATTGCGGAGGAAGTAGAGGCGTGACTGAGCTTTCTTGGACAGCGATGTGGCGTTTGTCATCCAGGAGAGGTCCTCAGAGATATGCGCTCCTAAGAACTTGGTGCGGCTCACACTCTCCACTGCAGCAACGTTGATTGTTAGTGAAAGGTGCTGTGGGGGTCCTTTTCTGAGGTCAATAACAATTTCTTCATCTTCCCCACATTGGGAAAGAGATTGTTGTCATATCGCTAAATCAGTCAGCTAACCTCACTCCTGTAGCTGGCCGAATTGTTGTTGGTGATGAGGCGCACTACAGTCTGCGAACTTGACGATGTGGTTGGTACTGTAACTGGGTACAAAATCATGGGTCAACAGGGTGAAGAGCAGCGGGCTAAGCACACACCCTTGTGGTGCCCCTGTGCTTAGCGTGATGGTCTTAGATGTTTTTCCACCGCTCCGTACATTTTGTGGTCTCCCTGATAAAAAACAGCACCTAGTTACAAAAAGGAGAGTTGAGACTCAGGTGTCAGTTTGTTTATTAGCTGCTGGGCTGGATGGAGAGCGGCTGAGATGGCATCCTCCGTGGACCTGTTGGTTCTGTATGCAAACTGGAAAGGTTCGTGGGAGGGAGGAAGAAAGCATTTTATGTGCTGCATGACCAGTCACTCAAATCACTTGATAATGATGGGGGTCAGTGCAATGAGCTGGCAGTCGTTATGGCTGGATGAGTGCGGCTTCTTTGGGACTGGAATTATTGTGGTGGCATTTAAACACTTGGGGACAACTGTTTGACTCAGTGAAATGTTAAAGATGTCAGTTAGTACATCCTTGAGTTCTTCAGCACGGTCCTTTGTATGTACAGTCCTAAGTCTCAGGACTACAGTTTGCATTTGGTCATCACTGCACACCTCAACATCGTTTAGCTGTAAATAAATGGACATTCGATGCCAGATGAGTATGGGTTCCCTCTTGGGTCTCTCAAGGTTTTTTCCTTATGCCATTTCAGGAAGGTTTTTTATTGCCACGGTCGCCAATGGCTTGTTCATTAGGGACAACCTTACACTTATAAAGAACAATCTTATTAGATCTTTATTAGCAAATTATCTGTTTAAAGCTGCTTTGAGACAATGCCCATTGTTAAAAGCGCTATACAAATAAAAATAAATGGAACTCTTTGGATTCTATCTTGTGCCACTGTAGGTCTCACCATCAGCTAAATTCATACAACATATCCAAAAACTAAAGCTGACTATTCAGTTGGCTACATAAACAAACAAATGAATTTTAAGCCACCTATATTCAAACAACTTCAGAGAAAATATTTCCCCTTAAACGACTCCATGCTAACAGCATAAATGAATTAGTGACATTTAATAAATGTTTGGATTTAATAAATAGCAGCCTATTATAAACTTTTATCTTTTTTGTTTGGTGAGAATTACTTTAAATTTTTATTGTTATTTTATAATTTACTCTGCATTATAGCAGAACCTGATTGTTTTATGATGTTTTGTGATACCTGAAGCCCAAAACATCAACAGTAATAAAAGGACATTAAAAAGCAAACAAATCATATCACCTTTTCCTAACCTGAGTTTACACACATCCCACAACTAAAATACGTGTGACAGATAATGTTAAAGAGAAGTGAAATCATCTCATTTGTGATCGATAAGCTCAGACTCAGTGACCCAGACGGAGGTCTGAAACGACCCACATGACTCATTACTTACTGTCCTCTTCAGTAAGTGATTACTCTGGTCTAGTGCAGGAGAGTAATTAAAAAGACACAAGGCGATCGCTTCTGTCTTTATTTGGCCCTGAGCCCTTGCTAACATACACAGGGAAATTGCTGGATGAACATCTGGCCGGGTCTTCATCTGAACGTGCTCGAGTTGAGCTAAGCTTTGAAATCTGAACTTGGTGTCTACATAAAAAAATACACAATCTGAATAACATCACAATATCCTACATAAGTAACTTGGCAATATTAAATGATGAATAAACAAATACACCAGTCAGGTTTCTGCTGCATTCTAATCAAAAGGCCGCTTCCTAGCTAGGTAGCATTTCCATGAAACAAAAGCTGTCCCTGAGGCATTCTGAACTGCTGTCAGCTCCACATGTCCTTTTCATTGAAAAAGGAAATGCTACAGACATAAAAAAAAAAAACCCCAAACATGGCTAAGAGAACTGTTGTTCCTGCTGAGGAGTTTTTATAAAACTTTATAATTTAAGAAAATGGTAAATATTGTACAGAAAATATTAATTTAGTTGTTAAACCAGCTATCTAACCTAACACTATCCCAAAGCATAGGTGGCAAACATGTTAACCATTACCAGTAGATAGCAAAACAATTTCCAAAAGATTTCTACACAAAAAAAAAAAAATAGAATTAAGGACACTTTCAAATAAAATTTTTTATAACATTTTTATAACAAGATTTTCCCCTCAGCTTTTCAATGAACATTACTTTAAACCATGATAAAACTATTGAAATGAAAGGTTTTATGACTTTCAAATCCGAAATTCGTATTTTATAAAACTGCTAAACTTTTCGAAGTCTAGAATATGGAGTTAGATTTTCTGTGAACGTTTGTGTGTGTGTGTAATTGGCAGACATAATTATCCAGAGCGACTTACGAAGCGCAGCATTTTGCTAGTGCTGGGATTTGAACTTGCAACCTTTCAAATCAGAAAAAGCCTTTCTTATCCAGAGCGATTTACAATTTTCTCAGGTCTTACAGCTAAACAATTAAGGGCCTTGCTCAAGAACCCAGCAGTGGCAGCTCAGTGGTGCCGGGATTTGAACCTGTGACCTCCAGATCATAAGTCCAACATCGTATACATCCATCTAACTCGCACTACACACATTTATTTTGCAGCATTTGGCAGACGGTCTCCACAACTGAGCAGCTATCGTAAAGGGTCTTGTTCAAGGGCCCAGGAGTGGCAGGGTGGTGTGGCTGGGTTTAGAACTCACAACCTTTCTATCCAAAGGCCAATGCCTTAACCACTAACCACCCACCTCCCTAATCGAACATATGAACCACTGAGCTTCCAGAAGCTGCGATTAGCTGCTGCTAGTTTGAGATCGAACCAAAGAGAAGGTAATATCCTGGAGAGCAGTACTGAACAAAAGTCACCTTGATAAATAAGTGTTGTTGGCTTGCGGGTGTTGGTTATTTATACAGGTGCTGTGCATTTAATGCTCACAAAACAACAGCAATGAAGGCAACAAATTAAACTTTAATTAACAGCCATATACACGCTACAAATATCCAGCTCCATTTGTTTTTAGAAAACACAACTAAATAAGTGCAATAAAAAAAAAAATCATAATTAGCTTTTTGTGGGACACGGTTTAAGGATGCATCAATTCTTAAAATGCTCTTGTATGGAAAACCTGGCGGATGTGTCTCAGCTGAAATGGGCAACTCTGCAGATGAGGGTGCAGCATGGAACCTTATGACCAGTTTTCCTTCAGTGGAGAATAACTTGCCTATAGCAGCATCACAGTGGTTTTTCCAGCCTGATAATGACCCAGGAATTGAATCTCCATGTTTCTGCACCACAGGTAAGCTTTAAACAAGCAGTGATTGAAACATTCAAGAGTGGCCCAAGTGGGACTGGATAATGATGTGCAACCCACAGCACTTTTCCCTGCATCACTGTTCAGAAGCCTGTAGAACTACCACCTGACTAGCATACAGCCCACAACAAAGACTACTGTATATCTATTGACTAGTCAAAAAAACCTCTAATGTATATGAACACTGATAACCCCATTGAATGCAAGGTTTATGCTTGTTCAGGAAAAATGCCCCCTGATGACACAGGGATCTTTGGAGAATGCGCCTACTTTGGCAGCTCACACAACTGCAGAACGATACATGTGCTCGTTACGCAAGTGCCAAGAAATGTATCTCATGGTGGACACTTCAGAAATGAGTGCTCCTTTGTTTTAGGATGCTGAACTTTTGAACAGTGTTTGTGCTCCCGAGATAGAAATTGCTCCATTCAGAAGGCAGGATAAGGACTTATTCCTCAAGGACACAGCAACATTCAAGAGCAGGAGAGGCATGCTAACACATGCCAAAGAAAGAGGGGGGAAAAAAAAAAAAAAGTCAAGTTGAATCTTTGATATATTCAAGAGATAAACGAAAGTTTTACCAAGCATGGTCACTGTCGAGACGATATTTACTTTGCACATGACGGAGGGGAACAGGGAGACGCCGACTCGAGGCGCTGGCTGCACTTCACAGTAGAAAGGCCTTTTGAACAATAAAGCTACTGTTGTCTCTCAGGCACCATCCATACTAAGTAAACTAGTATGGAAGGTATTATCAAGCATGCAATAGGCATATGTCGAATTTCATATATGACAAATGATCAATTTCAGGAGGACAGCATTTAGAAGCTCTACGATATACTCCAGTTCTCTTTACAGAACAGTCCATTCTTGCTAGCTACATCTCCCAAATTGTTCTTCTTTGTGCTTGTTTCGACATAAAAACATACATAGCAGCTCTTGCACTGGTTTTGGTAAGAAAGCAGGACCTGAGGATGAATCCAGGACCTAGTGAAGAATCGCAATGTGTGCGCCATGCCGCATTTGTTTCTATAGCAGATTTCAAGTGCAAAATCGTGTTATGCAAGCAGTACAGCAATTCTGAGATTCTAGTCATGCAGAGTCCACTCTAGGGTGACATCGTTTCCCAACTCTCATTAACAAAGTAGCTTTATTTATCTGTTGCGTTTTGTTCCATGTCAAAACACCTACTGAAACCAAACCGATGTTCAGTGCCGAGTGCTGCAAATCGTATATACCTACATAATCAAATGTCATTTAATTTATTATTTTTCCATTTCTTGGCGATTTTTTATTTTTTTTTGCTGACTCATCCTGCAAAACCTAGCATAGCAACTTTTATGTCCTAAAATGCAACAAAACAAAAACATGTCCTTATCATCTGAGATACATCTTTCACAATCATAGGCAAGGAAGGTGGTGTAGAAATTCTCCACACTTTCTAGAGGAACTCTCCTCAAACTGTTAGCTATTTGCTGTACTTAGCTAGCTTAGTTTTGGTTAAATTAGAGTCAGATTTATTCAACCGTCCTGTGCAGAGAGACTCTTAAAGCGCACGTCGCTGGGGTGGAAAGTTGGCCGCTCTGTATTACAATCTTAAATTCTACTTCAAAACCTCATGAACATACAGAGTCGAAGTCAGACCTGGTAGACATTTAATTGACACTAAAGATTGATGTATCATCATATCAACTTCTTAGCAAAACCTGGGCAAAAATAGATACGTTCTTTGTTCATCAGTCAAAGAGCTTCAAGTATTATACGTTCCACAATACTTTAAATTGGTTATATTTGGGGTATACCTTATCATGAATAAATAAAACAGCAGCCAAACAAACAGATGTTTCCTGGATACTCGTGTTTCTTTTTAATGATGGTTACAAATACGTTCCACAGCCAGAGAACGAGCTTCATGTTTTGTAAGACAAAAGTTGGTAGCTAGGTTTACAAATGCCATACTCATTTGTTTTGTCATCGACTTGGAGACTTTGAGGTCATCAATTATTATTATTATTATTATTAATATTATTATTATTATTTTATTCACTATTAGGACTCCAAACAACCAGAATTTGGGAATAAGTAACACATTGGATGTTCCACTAAATTATTTATATTATTGGTATATTTTACCACCACCACCACTTAACCTTACTGTTTAATCCTTGTTAAACTCAATTACTTCAGAAAATCTGATCAGGATGGAAAAACATGTTGGTCTACAGCTTGAGGGCTGACTCACCTGCACCTTTCTCTACTTTACTACTGACCAACTGAGCTCAAGCTCCTCTGGATGGAGCGAAGCATGACCTTTGGAGAGGTGCACCAGGAAAACAAACTCAGATGTTGACATCTGACTCGTGTCTCTCCGGAGAGCTCATTTGGGTTTCACTAACGAGCACCAAAGGGAGCTTAAGCCATGGGAAACCCAACGCTTCCCGAACCTGATCCAAGCGCCCCTGTGTGCAGCACAGTTTGGTGTATATCCTGTTTTAACACACCCAAAAGGTGTGTAAAGCTCACAGAAGACGTGTTGATGAACTGATGACAAGAGGCAGGCGTGTCAGAGCAAGAAAACTGTAATATGTGCAGTGCACAGAAACGGTTTGGAAAGCATCCTGTAGATGTTGCATCATGCGCGATTACGCAAAGGATAAGAATGTCCCGAACCCCTGTTCTCCCTAATTAAGTCGGAGTTTCTCAATTCTTGATCCTTTAGTCTTCCTCTGCACATTTTTGTATTTTCTTGCTCCAACGATCCAGACTCAAGTCGGCAGTCTGCGGGCAGGTTTCGCGGGCGTTAGAGTGGGGAAGTCACTGATCGGTGCTTTTTGTACTTTAGCACGCTCGTTTTTTTACCTCAAGCAGAGCTTCTTGAGGAGCCAATGAGTTCAATCAGATGCAACAGAGGGATAACACGATAAACAAAAATTATAACTTTCCATAGTTTCCTGACAGGTTCTTTGGTTCAGTAATATGAGCTCTTTGTCAAAGAAATTCAATTTATGTTCAAAGGAATTCTCCAGGATCAAAGGTTTCCTCAACCAGAATTTCGAGTTCTATTATTCATATCATTTGACTTTAATATCCACTTTATCTTCACGCTGGATCTGGAGCTTCTCCCAGAAACTTTGGGTGTGTCAGAAATATACGCTGGATCCTATGTTGGTTCGTGTGCAAGAACGGGAATTCCCTAATGGACTAACAGTCGTTTCGTAGCGACGAGTTTATATAGTTTACACGATACAAGAATTCAAGAAGTATTCTCTTTTATTTGTGTGTTTAATGATTGGCATTCTGGCTAGCATCCAGTTCTTAGAAGGAAAAAAACAAACAAACAACAAAAAAAACTGTTCTAGCAAGCAATCTGCAAGGCTGGGGCTAATTTATCAGCTTCTGTACTCGTTTGCGGCTCCCAAGTCAAACCCTTGTTGTAGCCACGTAGAGTCTAGGATCTAAAAAAACCCCACCAAATTGTACCACTGACAAAAAACAACAACTATTTACTACATTATGATCTACAGATTGTCCAATCACATGCGGTAACACTTGCTTTCGGTTATTAGAACCAATATCAATAATGTTTAATATTTTAAAAGCAAGTGAACACCTGTAAGATTAACAGTATACTGTAAATAATATGACTAGTAAATATACTACGATGGCATTTATACACACAAAGAAAAAAAAAGAAAAAGAACAAAAGTGCATCTGCCAAAGTGATTGGTTTTTCTCATGCATGGCACACGAGTTCGGTTAAACCAGGACAAACACTTTAATGTGACTCGAGCAGTAAGCCATGTTCATCCACTTAAGTCCCACATGACTGTATGTCTGGTACAGACGTTACCAATCCTGCTTCTTTACCCCCACTGTTAAGACACCTGACACAAATCATTAGCCAATCACACGGGTAGAGCATTAGAAACACTTCAGCACAGGTACAAAAAAAAAGATCTGAGGATCGAATTTAGAAAATGCCAAATTACAGGAAGTGGCTTGCAATTTTTATCAACTGCTTAGACGACAACAGACACATGCTTGTGTTACCCAGTACTACTTCCCTTTTTTTTTTTTTGCCCTTCTGTCCTCATATTTCTCATTGTCTACCTGCCCGAATACTGCCTTCATTGTTAACATCACAAGCTGACCTCAAAGTTGATCTGATTCTGACTTGACTTTTACTCTTATCATGCCTTACCCATTAACAGTTGGTATATCTGGTCAGAGTATTTTCATTTCTTTTAAGAATATACCATATTTACGCTAGAAACTGTTCGAAAAAAATATTTATGAGCAAAACACTGCAATCAATATGGGGGAAATGTAATGCAACCATTAAATCCATTTGCTTGATATGAATTACAATATTTTGTTTCATGTCATTCACTCATTCCTATTAAGGGTCCTGGTGGCGCTGGAGCCTATTCCAGGGAATTCCGTTACTGGGCATGAGCCTGGAATACACCCTGGATTGTATGCCAGTCCATCACAGGGGACCATCCACACACACACACACACACACACACACACACACACACACAGTGGCAATTTAATATAGCCAACCCACCTTGCATATAAATGGAAAGGGAGGAAACCAGAGAACCCAGAAGAAACCCTTACAGAGAGGATGAGAAGATATGGATGGATGTCTGAATGCATGGTTCAAAAACAAACTTAATAGCTAAATGTAACATGTTCCTGTTGTAATGAAAATACACTCATCAGAAAATACTCCTTAACTCAATGTGCAGGTTACATTGGGGCAGATGAGCAAAAGAATTGCCCCAATGAGGTGTAAATAACTGGTTATGCGTTATCCAAATTTGGTTAATTTATATTAAGTATGATAGGAAACACGTTTAGTGTTCATCCTTGTCACACAGAATTAGGTGATGAGTGTGTGATGATGAGCTCATGTGGTGACCAGGTGTGTCTGCACTAATTGTCTAGATAGAGACGAGACGGTGTGTTTGACAGCCATGTTGTCATTGCGTGTTGTTGTTGATGATGATGATGATGATGATGATGTTGCATACTGCTTACCGCTGTGTGCGCTGAACCAGCGCGGCGCGATGTGCAGGGGCAACGTGTCTGCCAGCGAGCCGCGCGAGCCCAGGTACAACACGCCGTCCGTGTGCCGCGCATCCCCGGGTGTCTCGCGGTAGCCATGAGCGCGTACCGAGTCCGAGCCCGAACCGGAGCCTTGTCCCGCTGCGGCCCGGTCCGGTTCCGTCGCCCTGGGCGGGGCGGCCTGTGTGGAGGCGTTGGTGGTGGAGGTGTAGAACCCGAAGGGCACGGCGCCGTTGTGCTCCATGCCCATGCCCGCCACAGAGCTCACCGAGCGGCTGCGGAGCCCCATCGTCCCCGCCGTTCGGAAGTGGCCGAAGTGGGCCGACGGCGGCACCGCACTGTCGTCTGTGGACACACCAGGAAACGGGGGCCGCGGACGGGCCGCCGTGCTCTGCTTACCACCCATGTGAAAAACGGGGTTCCCGCGGAAGGCAGAGGGGTGGGGTAAAGGGTCCGGGGGTGGGTTATGTGACGGAAATAAGAGGACACGAGTCGCCCCTCGAGTGAGGGGATTTTTCAGTCGGGCTTCCTCAATCGAGTGCCGACAAAACGCAAAAACAAAAAAAATCCGGGTTGTCAAGTCTGACTGAAGCAGCTGTGTCCGGGAGACGAGAGAGCCCGTTTTCTCGGTCGAGTCATGGAGAAATCAACTCCAAGACCAGGAAAAGATCAAAATAAAAGAAAGACAAAAAAAGGGCCAGTTTTGATGTAACGGAACGGAAACACCGACGCACGCCCTCGTCAAGTGACTGACAGGACAGGCTGAGCGAAATCACGGCAGAAACGATGACAAAGCCCGCGGCGCTGAGGACGAATCCGCAGCACGCTCACACCGCACGCTGCTCCTTCCTCGGTCATTTCAAGCCCAATAATCTCGGAACATCAGGCCATGACATGTGGCACCGCATGTCACTCAGCATGCGGCATGTATGAGAGTGTGTGTCAATGGGTGTTTGCGTCCGGCGGCGGCGTTTATAATCCAGGTGCGCTGCGCTTCCAGAGCTCTCCGCCGTGGTGCCGCTGTTGCTGGTAGACAATGGAAGACGGTTACCGCGCAAGCGCAAACTCGCCAAATACCAGATTGGACAGATGCTTTATTGAGCATGCGCGGATTGGGCAGCGTGGTTAGAAAAAGAAAAAAAAGAAAAAAACAACGGCTGCTTTTATTGCGCATGCGCGGATACAGCTGGAAAGAAAAGATGGAGACCACATAGATATCCTACATACAGAATTTAATAAATAATCAACCAAACACATTTTTATTATACATTATAGTAATTGATATATTTCCAAAATCTTTTAATCATTTTCCTTATCTTAATACATATAAATATTCAGGATGAACGCAGAAAAAGACAATTGTATCCCCCTTAAACAATTATATATAAAGTTGCCTTTACAGCTTTTTATTGTGAGATATCAATAATAGAGATTCACAGAAAATTTGGGTGGTCCAAGCCCCAGGACTGTCATTGCGCAATGCCCTATTTAACAAGCTAGGATATACAAAGGAAAGAATTTCATTGTGCTGGAATGTATAGGTAAAAAAATATGTCACATATGTGTAAAAGTATTATGATACAATATTTATCTTAGATTGTCACACTGGTACTGCAGGTAACATTACCACCGCACACCTTCAGGGTATTTGGGGTCAGGTTACTCTCAGCTTTGTGCCTGTGTGCCTGACCAAGATAAAATAATTACTGAAGATTAATGAACAATCGCAATTTTTGTTCCTGTGTATATTCTACAGCAATAACAAAAGAGAAATGTAAAGATTAGTCCTAAGATATGACATATACAAGAAACATCAAGCACTCTAAATGATGGCAGGGAGCAAATAGCTAATTGTGAATATATAAACTCTTACCTTGAACTTGTCTAATATTTAATGATTGGTCTCTATTTGTGCATATCACTAGAAAGAATTAATGTCGAAAAGTGATTTGCTCCAGTAGTTTGGATTGCCATAAAACAAAATAGAAATCATTATACAATCTGGGTGGAAAAACCACAAAAGAGAATTAAGGATGTGTTACTCTCTTAAACATTGTATTCATTCCAGCACAATGATGTTCTAATATTATTTTATCATGGCCTTACAGGCAACATAAAACATGTACAACAATTATTTTACACACACACACACACACACACACACACACACACACCACACACACACACACACACACACACACACATACAGAGAAAAGAGGGATACTGCTTATAGTCTTCAACA
This sequence comes from Silurus lanzhouensis, assembly GCA_039877035.1. NCBI lineage: Eukaryota > Metazoa > Chordata > Actinopteri > Siluriformes > Siluridae > Silurus > Silurus lanzhouensis. Next base: position 2,884,127 of record JBCEWE010000464.1, read on the forward strand.
CAATAAAAATCAGAATATAGTATAGAGTGTATATCATATCATAATCATATAATATCTTGGCCTACTTCTTATACATACCTCTGCACAGATCATTTTCACATATACATCAACTATTTTACAATCAAATCACAATTTTTAAGACGCTTTACAATGCATCACACACAAAAAAAAGAGCCGATCATCCAAGATCTGGATCATCCCCTGTCTCTACACATGCTTCCTTGCTCACGGCAAACCTTCTTCAGCTAGACAGTATTGCCAAAATTATTTGGACACCCAACCAAACGGTGCCACAAGCGGTGCTATTCTAAGAAGACATTTCACTAGATCTTTGGAGCATTATTGTGAGGATTTAGCTAAAAAAAAAGCATGAGTGAGATCAGGCACTGATGTTGGTGAGAAGACCTAGTGTGTAGTAATTCTGATGTTGATGAGTGGGGTTGAGGTCAGGGCTCTAAGCAAGCCAAACAAGTTATTCGACTACGAATTTGGTGAATCTTTCCTTTGTGAAGCTCTATTTGTGCATGGGGCATTATCGTGCTGGGACAAGTTTGGGCCTCTCAGTTTCCAGTAAAGATAAATTCCTAATGTTACAGTGAGCAGCGGCATTATAGAATTGTAGCACATTTATGGCAACCTTTTGGAAAAGAACGGTCAGAAAAAGGCAGAGGTCAGGTTATCAAGAATATTTGTGTGTTTAAACAGAAAAAATACCCAAATTTACAGGGCATGGAGTTCCCCAGGGTGAGGACACGGAATTTATCGACAACCAAAAAAATCCTAAATTAGCTCATCAAAGCAACGCTTGTGAAATAGCGACATCTGCTGGCCAAAGCGTAAAACAGCACGAAAAAATGTCGTAATTCAAATCAAGTGACTATTATTGTAATTTAAACCATATACGGTACAGTAAAAAAAAAAAACCCCAGCAAAAAAACCCCAAACAAAACAAATACTACTTCATTTAAAATAAATAATAATAAAAACAGACTAAAAAATCAGGTAATGCATTGCTTTCTTGACTGATACACAAACGATATTTTTTTCTAAACAAAATCGGCTCTACTTTTTTGTAGTAATTTAATTAATTTTTGTAGCTCGAACGCGGATCGATTTTCGCTTTCTATAATGGATTAAGGTCGGCTGTGAGATGACGCGACGCTCTGATATCGATTAACTCTGCCTATCCGTTTGATGTGATCGCGAATCGACGCGTGCCCCTGGCAATTCGAAATCACGCGCCAAACTGTGTTATTGTGTGCGCGCGGGTGTAGTCTGACTGCTGCTACCTGTTTGTTTGTTTGTTTTTTGTTTGGTCTGGCTTCTTTTTGTTTGTATTTATCTCACTGTCGCTAATGGATACACAGTCCTACATGCCTGTTCCTCCAGGGGTCGGGATGGAGGAGAACTTCTTATCCCTGGACGACATTTTGCTGTCACATGAGCGGCTTCCCTGCAAAACAGACACATGCTTCCCTAAACTCGGATTCCTGGAGAAAACCAGCGAAACACACGATATACCCGAGGTAAGACTTAAATATCCGATTAATAAGTGATAAATATTCATTTCTAAGACATTGACATCGCCATATATTGTTATATCGACCAATCAATATCTTAATTGTATTCAATTAAGTCAATTAAGTAGAGCGTATTAACAATGCACATTGTCCTAAATCAGCTTTTGCAGAAATACACAGGCTGAAGACTGTAAATTTATATGTTAAAGCCTTTGCATTTATCAGCAAGACAGTGACGAGGAAAAACTACCTGTGATGATTGCGTGTCCATTCATTACAGTTCCATCATTGTTGAGGTGTTTAGTGATTGACACTTAAATGCAGACATTGTGCGTGCAAACTGTGGTCCAAAGCAATTATAGCAGACTGTTGATATTAGTCCAAATACATAATCATAGTTCTTGAGTTGCACAGTCAAGTTTATTTCTATAGCGCTTTTCTGTAAAGCAGCTTTACAGAAATCAACAGTCAAGGTGAACGGTGTGCATTTATCCCTGATGAGCAGCCATGGCGACTGTGGCAAGGAAAAACTCCCTTAGATGTTATGAGGAAGAAACCTTGAGAGGAACCAGACTCAAAAGTGGAACCCATCCTCATTTGGGTGACATCAAGAGTTTGATCATAAATCTTTCAACAATACAGAACACTGGAGAGAGAGAACTAGTCAAGTCAAGTCAAGTTTATTTGTATAGCGCTTTTCACAACAGACATTGTCTCAAAGCAGCTTTACACAAATCAACAGTGAAGGTGAATGGTGTGAATTTGTCCCTGATGAGCAAGCTGTGGCGACTGTGGCAAGGAAAAACTCCCTTAGATGTTATGAGGAAGAAACCTTGAGAGGAACCAGACTCAAAAGGGAAACCCATCCTCATTTTGGGTGACATCAAGAGTTTGATCATAAATCTTTCAACAATACAGAACACTGGAGAGTGAGAGCTAACATGAGCACTGGAGTATAAGATTATAAGTGATGTTCTTTCTGCAGTCTTATACAGTCTATATGGTTAGTAGCTCCGAGTTTTATGAGCTCAGCATTTGTGATCACCACAGATCCAGCATCAGCTTCTCCATGCCAGAGCCTTTAACACTCCAGGAGGTCCAATGCCAAACTCCACACATGTAGCGGGATCCAAATGGCACTGGTACATCTCTAGATGGTTCGGGATGTTTGTGAGTTCGGCATCTACTTCTTCAAAGGTCCGTAATCATCACGAGGTGGGAGGTGACTGGAGCTGGCCAAACCTCAGGGGGTCTCGGGATGGGGAGAGAAAGAGGAGAGCATTAGGTAGCTGGCATGATAAAGCACATATATGTGTCAGAATCTGATCAATGCAATTATCAATTGTGCTGTTCATGATATTAACAGCACAAGTTGATAATGTGCATGTGATCAGATGTTCTGGAGCACAAGGTTATGATGTGATGTGTGTTATGTGTAGGCTTTGCTAAAAAGATATGTTTTTAATCTACACTTAAACTGGGTGAGTGTGTCTGAGCCCCGAACACCGTCAGGAAGACTATTCCAGAGTTTAGGAGCTAAATGTGAAAAAGCTCTACCACCTTTAGTGGACTTTGCTATTCTAGGAACTACTAGAAGCCCAGAGTTTTGAGATCTCAGGGAGCGTGGCGGATTGTAGCGAGTTAAAAGACTGGATAGATATATGGGAGCCAAACCATTTAGTGCTTTATAAGTGAGAAGTAATAGTTTGTAGTCTATTCGAAACTTAACAGGAAGCCAATGTAGGGACGATAAGATCGGGGTTATGTGATCATATTTTCTTGACCTTGTAAGAACTCTGGCTGCTGCATTCTGGACTAACTGAAGCTTGTTTATTAATGATGCAGGACATCCACCTAGTAACGCATTACAGATGCAGGACATCCACCTAGTAACGCATTACAGGTAACTAGTAACCTCATGGATCTTTAGGCAGGTCACGTGGAACCTCCTCAGCTGCACAGAGTGTCTCCAATTGACACGAGGTGGAATGAGTAACAAAATCTACAACTCGAGTAAAAGAATTGTTACTTAAATTTAACCTAAATACAAGTGGTGTATACATGGTTGTTTAAGTATAGAACATTTTGATTATTCTGAAGGGGTTAGGCGCTTATCTGAAGGAAGGCTTCATCTCTGATATGTGCCTGCTTATCTTTTTGTGTTAAAGAATACTAAGATGGAGATGCCTCTGTGGATGGCGAAGGGTCTGTATGAGAGGAAGAGGCATGTGATCTCAGTGGATCTGCCCAAAGTGTACCGCGAGGGGTGGAGGACGGTTTTCGGTGCTGATGCCAACATGGTGGATCTTCACAAGATGGGTCCTTATTACTACGGCCTGGGATCCCAGATCCTGCACTTTGAGAATGCAGAAAACCCAGAGATCGCTCAGTCTATTCTACAGGTGGGTAATTTGTGGCTAATCAGGATGTCTGTGCTTTCCAAAAATGTGAAGTAAAAGTTATAGCGTTTTTGTATGATCATAAGGTTTTACACCTGAAGCATATGTGGTTCTATCCCAAACTGTTGTTACTAAAGGTCAACCGATTAATCGGTTTTGCAGATAAACTAGCACAGATAGTTGGCTTTCAGCAAATAATAATATATTTTATTTATGGGCACCTTACATAACACTCAAGGACACAATAAAACAATAAAAAAAACCCACAACAATTAACAACCGATTAAAATAATGAAAAACTATACAACCAGGAAGACGTACAAAAACGTCATTAATATGCCTGCCTGAAAAGACAGAGTTGCTGTTATGGATTTCAAAAGAAAGAACATTCGACAGGTATGGGGCAGTGAAGCTAAAAGCTCGGGATCTTATAGATGCGAGGAAGAACTAGGTTGGTGGAGGACATCGATCTAAGAGTTCGAGAAGGATATATGTTAGAAGTCGGTCAGGTAAACAAAAAGCAGGATTTTATATTTAATGCACTGTTTAAAAGGAAGCCAATGCAGCTGTTGAAGAACAGTAGATATGTGGTTCATTGTAGGAGTTCCAGTAAGGAACAAGGTGACAAGAGTGTGAACCATAATAGCAGTGCTTCTCATTCTGAGGGCCAGTGATTTATATTACTGATGTGGTGGTAATCTGTCTATGTTCTTTAAAAGATAGGGTGTTGTCAAGGATAACACTTAAGATCTAAACCTGTGTCGAAGGAGCAATTGTGGAACTGTCAGTACACAAAGAGAAACTACTGGTCTTAGAAAGATTATTTTTTGTGGCCACAAGGAGTGTTTTAGTTTTATTACTGTTCAATTTTAAAAAATTATTTGAGAACCAAGCTTTAACTGCAGACAAACAGTTAAAAAGAGAAGATGGAGGAAGGACAATTAGAGCTGAGTGTCATCAGCATAACAATGGAATTGGATACCATGTTTCCGAAAGATACATCCAAGTGGCAATAAATAAATGATGAATAGTAAGGGGCCCAGAACTGAACCATGCAGGACACCTGCAGTAATGCTTGAAGATTTAGATTTGAACTTTCCTAACTAAGCAAATTGAATGTGACCAGAAAGATAAGATGTAAACCAAGCCAAGGAAGTGTCTACAATTCCAATAGACTGCAATATATCTAATAAAATATCATGCGAGACATATATTTATGGCAAGGTATGTAAATGACATCCTTATAGGAGAGCAGTACTGATTGGAGTGATGAGAGATGGGAAGTTGAGAAAGTTCCGAAGCCGTATAGCATATTGAGGCTACTGGATGGCCAATAAATGAGAGGATGATCCAAACAAGTGTAGCCAAAAACGGCAGATCAGCAAGACTCATGTTTTTCATAATTTAGAGGACCAGGGCAGTAGATCTCTGGAGGATGGTGCGGGAAATGGTGAAACGATCAATTAAGAAAGCCACCAGTAGCCGCCAATAGATGCCACAATAGGAGCTAGTGGCCCTGGCTGGTAACCACCAATAGCCATGAACAGCCTCCAGTAGACGTGAGTAGCCACAGCAACCGCTAGTAATTGACAGCAGTCAGTGTCTACGGCCGGTGATCATCAATGGCCTTGAGCGGCTGCCAAATAGCCAGCAAATATCCGCAAACAGCTGCCAGTAGTCACTAATAACTGTGACTAGCCATCTCTACAGCAACCCTGGTCAAGTAGACAGGTCAGGCTTTAATGTGAAGTAGTTAAACTACTACCCAGGTGAAATTAATAAAAAAAAATGTATCAAAATGAAACGTATCTCTCCTGGGAGCAGCGGCAGCGAACAGAGCCAGCGTTCACTCCAGAAGCTGTTTTTCAATGTGAACATGCCCTGTTGTAATGCAGTGAATCTTTTAAACAGCATTTTGTTTTAATCCTTTAAAAAAATGAATCAATTTTCCACTGGATTGCTTCCTCACAGTTTACTTGTATTTCCATTAGGAAGCTTTTTTATAAGGTTTTAGCACAACACCTTCCCAAAAGCATGCAGCTCTGAAAATGCATTCGAAGTGTTAAATTGAGCTTCAGCTATGCATGACCGCTGGTGCATTACCCCGCCGCACACGACAGGATTAGAAAAGCCGCATTAATGTTAACAGCGTATGTGCAACAAAGCATAACAATAAAGAACACAATTTATTTCCTCTATGATATTTTTATAAGACTAAGTCCCTCTAGTCAGACAGTTCTCCCCATCACATGACGGCTACAAAAAGCAGTGAGGGCTTTCTCTGAGAAATGTGAGGCTAGCTGTCTGCATCTTTGCATTTGAGGGAAAGTGCAAAAGCTTACGACTATTTTCTGTGGTGCCACTGAGGAGCATTAGAGCACAGAACTTTTCATAAGGTCCTGTATGTCTTACAGCAGGGTTTGTCGATTTGACTGTGTATGTTCAAAATCATGTCTATCCATCAGCATACTGTCTGTGTTTAAACAGTGAAAAGTTAACAAATACATAAAATGTCTTTGTTTTATTATTATTATTATTATTAATATTAATAATATTATTCGTTATACTAAGGGAAAATATAAGTGGACCTCAGGAGGATGCCTGTAGTCCACAGTTTGGTCAAAAGCACCAGACACGCCTCTCTCCTCATACACTCCCTCTGTTAATAAGGTCTTTTTTCCCTGTTCAGACATTTATCGGCCGTTTCCGCCGCACCATGGACTCGTCCCAGAACGCATATAACGAGGACATGTCTGCGCTTCTGGAGCGGCTGGACTGCCTGGAGAGGGCGCTGTTCCGCTCGGGCCAAAACGGCCTTAACGCCTTCCAGCTATGGGAAAGAGGCAGAGCATCCCAACTTACTGCCTCCAGCCTGGTCACTAACTACCGCAAGAGGAAGATCACAGAGCTGCATTCCTGAGCAGCCGAGCAACACGAACAGAGACACTGCTCAGAGAGAGCAAGACGTGTGCATGTGTGAGAGAATGAGTGTGAGATGGAATTTAGTTTGTCATGTATCTGTGAAGTTTAAATTACTTTTAATAAAGCTAAGCCTTTACTGCTGCTTTGTAAGAATAGGTCATTTGTTCAGTTTGTCTTATATTGAATACAAGAGGTCGACAGACAATAGATTTTACCGATAGCTAGTCTCGATCGTACTTGCAGATAACCGATTAATCAACCGATAGTATTTAAAACTTGATACTTGATAATAAATTTACATTATTTAAATTTTTTTAAATTTATAAACATAATTATATCATAATTATATTACAAATAATAAATCTAGCGCTTTCTGCTCTCTCATAATGAGATCGGAACGGAAGCCGGAAAAACTATCGAAATGTATTTTTGCTTATAGTTCCAGTGATCAACTATCGGTGCTGATTAATTAGCAAAACAGATTTATTAGTTGATCTCTATTAAATACCATTGTACATGTTTTACTACGTTACTCTGAGACATCAGAGCATTTTCACGATAATTTAGCTGAATTGAGAATTGAAACAATCGCAAATTAGCACCATTATTACTAAACACATCACTAATATTTAAATATAAAAACTTTGCCTCGTTTTCTGGAGGTGTGGCCACCGTTTTATTCTGTCTCTGTAAAGCAATGATTTTGGATTAAAAAACAGTATTACATCGTATTAAATTTCATGTGTAATATAAACGTGTCTTCCATACCATGAATAACTCGATGCGTCTCCAAACGTCCCTAAAATAAGAGATGAGTTGTTTGGCCAGCAGAGGGCGCATTTCCTGTGCTGCCATGTTTATGCGCTTGCAGAGGAGACAAACTAAAGGTCAGTTTAAACTCTAAATTACACTGAAACATCTGCGTGTCAGCGGTAGCATATACACCGTGTGTTTGTGTGGGGACCTTTTAGGCAGGGTTGTCTGAGGTCTGTATATCAAAGCTGACATTCAGATATTCCACTGTGATGCCAGGCCTGGAGAAGAAGTGTGTGGGTGAGTGTCCAAATTTTCATTTGGGTCCATAAAAACAAATCTCCACACATCTCTCATCTCATTCAATCTTTCAATACATGCATTCGAGAGTCACCACAAATTAAACAGATGAGAGATGGAGGTCAGGGCTGTGATTTCTGTGATGGAAGTTATCGACGTTGGCCTCTGGCGTATCGGCCATGCAATCACTGCAGACTGTCTGAACAGCCTCAGTTTGTTGGACCAGGCAGATGTGATCGACTTTTACAGGAAAAATGTCCAATCAAAAAGATGGCTGTTTAGTGTCCTAGTTTATTCTGTTATGTCATGAGATGTTATTTGGTCCTCTAGTGTGAAATTTGTTAAGACACAATACTCATCTTATAAGGCAGTGTTTTGCAAAGTGCACTCTTTAAAGCGTCGGAAGGAGGTTGCTGAATTTAAAATGAATCGAAATTATTGAGATCAGCCAGATTATTGTGATCAACTAGTTTGAGTGGTTTAATGGAATGGAACTATATTGGATTTAATCCATATTTAAGTACCATATAAATAATGCCTTCAACCCAAATCTGTCCTGTCTTTTGAAAGGTCAGGAATGAAATGCTCCATGGCTGTAAGTAATAGACAGTATTTGTATTGTACACAGTAAAGTAATGTTTATTAGTACTGAATTCCTTTATATATAAAATCCTGATAATGAAAAATATTTGGAAAAAAACCATTCGTTCAAAATAGGAAGTACGTATGATATCTACATAAATTTGTGTAGCTTAAGCCATAATGTATGTCTAAGGGTGACCATGAATAGTTGAATATTCAATGAGCCTGATTCGCCTACCAATCTCACAGTCAAATCTTTGCAGTCGTGTTATGAAACAAAGATTGTGCCATTTTGGTTATATCGGGGTGCCCAATGTATGATTTCACATAGAGCTACTGGGTTTCTCCCAATAAGTTAATATTCAGCCCATTATAATGCATGAAAAAATCCAACCCCCATTCCGTGACCAGATTTTTTCAGAAGTTTTACTTTCTATAATCCGTGACCAACCCTGGATTTAAGGATTTAAATATTTAACAGTGTTTGGGCGATTCTGTTAAGGTATATTCTGTTATAATTTAATTCTGTAAATTAATTTTAGTTTGTTTAGGGGGGGGGGGGGGTTTAAATTGTATTATGCGAAATGCAAATCCTGTCAGCAGTTATTTTTTTGTGATTTTTTTGTAGGTTTATTGATCCAAAATGTTTATATACATTTCTTCCTCATCTTTGTGTGATGTTCTGTCCATAGTTTTAAAACTACCTGGTGTCATTGTTGTTGTCTAGCCCAAACATGTTTCGACTATAAGTCGACTATAAGTAAGACTTAATTCTGATTCGACTATGTAAATCCTTTACGTTATTAATTTTTGTTTAAAAACCTTATCTTGTCCTATCTGATGATGCAATTTATCTCTGTTCGATTTACACACGTGTCTGGTTTAAATCAGTTTTAATAGAACATCACCAGTTTTAAGAGACCAGTGACCGGGAATGTAATTTGTGGTGGATCGCCAGAGAACTGGGTCCTTTATGAAAAACACTCAACTGTGTTTTTATATGTAGGACAATGAGTATAATTAGATGATCACGATGTACGTATATTGCTAGAGGATAGAAACTAGAAACTGGCTTTAAATTAGATGCTTTGATACTTTTGGCACCTTCTTCCAAACCCCAGAGAAATGAAGAGTCGCATATTACATTAAGCATCTCGTGTAGACTGGCTTTATTGAAACAGTAGAAGGGTGTAATATGTCTAATGTGTTGGATTGGATGATTTGATTTCTCTCTGTGCGATCATATCTGTGTGCCTCCTGGACTTCCTTTTCAAAAATTCAAAGCTTCTTTTTAAAGAACCTGCATGAGACACAACTGGGAGACATTTGATGGGTCTAGGAACATCACAGACACAAGAATGTTGGAGTGAAGGGAATTGTGGTCCTTTGTTTTTGCTCAGAGTATTGAAGAATCAGCATCAGAATAAGGTGGTAAATGCTCAAGTGTGTGTTGTGTGAGAGAGAGAGAAAGAAATATAGCCATGAGAGCTTACATTCAAGACTATATTTCGAAAAAGAACAGACAGTCTCAGAGGCAGAGAGAGAGAAAGAGGTGTGAGGATTAGACGGCTCTGTGATAACACACCCACACTCAGCCTCCATTTGTTAATCTCTCTGCTCCTTTGCTGCTAACAATATACAGCATTTTAATCAGGTGGGAGTCTCAGAGTGTATTCTGTTTTATCTTTCTCTTTTTCTTATTTTGTCTCCACCAATATTATCAATCAGCTCTGTCTCTTTAATTTCCATCTTCTCTAACTTCTTTTATACTCTTTTTTTTGGGTTAAAGCTCATCCATTCATTTATCCATCCATGTATCCATCCAACCATCCACCCACATTTATCATCATTATCATTCATTTATCTCTCTGTCCATCCATCCATCTATCCATTAATATAAAAAAAAAACAAGGTTCTATCCCAGTTATATGAGCTGTCATTTTTAGCTGATTTTTCTAATTCTCTAACATCTCAAACCAGCCACCAACCAGGTGGTTGATGTTTACTTTGCTATATACATGAAGTCACAGATGCCCAAGATAGGCTGACCAGGCAATCTGACCCCAGCTTCCTACCAAGCTGGGATATGTAATAAAATAATTTCACTAATATACACATATATTTGTGTGTGTGTGTATATGTATGTACAGTATTTATATATAAAAATATATACACACACCCCTCACATTTCAGCAACCATTTTAGTATATCTTCTTAAGAGACAATAGTATAGAAATAAAACTTGGATATATTTTAGAATGTACTGCCTGTATAGCAGTATAGTTTTACTGTCTTTAAAAAATAACTCAACATACATCCTTTATTGTCAAAATAGCTGGCAACAAAAGTCATTACAGTACACTTTTGCTTCCCCGCCACCGATGGATCTAGCATCATCAGAATTCAAACTTGTGATCAGTTGTCTGCTTAATATTACTTAACACTTAGCTAATACCTCGAGCATGTTGAAATAACACAGTGACGTGCAAACACCAGATAACTCAGACTGCCACTAGTGTTTTTCTTATCTCCTATCACCCCCTTCTCTGCCAGCATCTCAGATCACACATCCTTCATTATTGTTTCACATAAGCCCAATATCCTGTGCATAGCTTGCATAAAAGTTATTTTGCCTGAACGGAAATTAGAGCTTAGTGATTTTAGTGCTGCCAACCGAAATCATCGCATCAGTGATAATGAAAAAATCAATAGCAATATAACAACAGAAAGCATCAAAACAGGATGCTAGTGAAGTAGGTAATTGCCAGAGTTTTTTGTTCTTTAAAACCTGAGAAAGTTCTTGGGACTCATTGCTTTATGAGGTGTGTATTGTGACATTCTGATAAGTGATAACTGATAATTTCTATGCATTGTGCTAATGTCACCTGATTGCATAAACTAGCAAAAATACAGATGTTCCTAATAAAGTGCTCTGTGATCGGATATCTCTGTTTCTTGTGGAAAACCTCAACATGTGTGCATATAATACTACTGGCATTAGCAGGCAAATCACAAGAAATGTCAAGTGCATGGACATCGAGTACTGCTGCTGTGCAACGGCTGTAGAGTGAGACACATTCAATGTCACTCAGGAGCACAGAACAGTTCCCTGTGTTTTAAAAATCGAACGAGGACACTTCGATTAGCTGTGATTCATCATCGTCTTTCCTAAGGAGACTGCTTGGTTGGGCTCCAGCTAACACAGAAGGTCAGGTGTATATCATGATGCGTATCATCCGCACGAGCCACAAAATACATTCACACATGTCTGGCTCCTATTAGTCTGCTGTTTCTGTGCCATCTTTTGTTTCCTTTATTGTTCAGCCTAAAGAAGTAAAACATTAGAGTAGCTTCAGGATTATGTGGGTTTATATCCAGCTTTGATATTTGTTTTGATTAGTGCTCTGACTAAACATTTGAAACATACTGTACATACTGTGTTTTTAAGTCTATTTGCGGATAGCTCCTACTCCAGCTCGTGTTAAAATCTTTATATGTTTGTTAAAGGATTTAAGGTGAGACTTCCATTACACTGGCATTGTAGCTTTAATAAAAAAATAATTGAAAAAGCAAACTTTACAACATGAACTGATTCACTACATAATTACAAAAATATCGCTTTCTTAGTCGCAAAAAGAGCCTGTAAGGTGTCTGTGAGGACGCACAGCGGCATCCTGCTTGTAAAAGTGAGCATTACTAGTACAGTGGAACATTTCAAGCTGAAATGTACTGCGGTAGATTTTTTGTTGGCGCTGCCCCACATCTTGAGGAGTTTGTTCAGCACACTGCTCTGCCTTTGGGTTGTAAATGTCTTTGGCAAGCACGTGGACGTCTGAGCTCTTTTCGGCTTCATCATACACACCCTCACTGTTGGACAGTGGGAGGCAAGTGTCAGCTCAGTGTTTACAATGGTGAACATATGATTATAAGGAGATGAGTTCAAATACCAGCACCACCAATCTGCCATCGTTTTGCCCTTGAGCACAGCCCTTAACCCTTAACTGCTCAGGTGTATAAATGAGGTGATTGTAAGTCTCTCTGGATGGCGTCTGGCAAATCCTGTAAATGTAAATGGACAGAGGAGAGCGTTGTTCGTATTTGTCAGGAAAGAGTGCAGGAACTTAAATCACCTGCCGATCAAGTTTTCAGTGTTGTATATTTACTGTCCTGTGTTTTTTATTGTATCTGACATTCTACAATAATAATAATAATAACTGTTATCTTTAACTTCTTCTATTCTCGCTAACCATTTAATCATCATGTCGAACATGTGACATGCAAAAGTATGTGCTAGCTTTGTTAAAGTCACCTTGATTGAGCTTTTGCTCTGGAAACCATATCACAACAAGCGTACTAATACGAACCTATAAATTCTGTCAGAGCTGCTGTTATAAAAAATTAATCCACACCTTCTGACACAACAGTCAAAAGTTTATTAATATTTAACACACATAAACAGTCAAGTCAAGTATTCAAGTCAAGTTTATTTCTATAGCACTTTTCACAACAGACATTGTCTCAAAGCAGCTTTACAGAAATTAACAGTCAAGGTGAATGGTGTGCATTTATCCCTGATGAGCAGCCGTGGCGACTATAACAGTGTTATATAGTAAAGTATATGGTAAATGCTGGTTTATGTTTTATAATTTATTATTAAATATGTAGGATGTTCAGTTGATACTCTTCTGACTGTGCTTGTTTTCATTGTGTGCTAATTGGAAGCAGCATCACTAGAACTTCCTCTGGCAGCCATAGCAGCACTGGTGGAGCTCACGGTGAATGTAGTTTACGAGTTTTACTTGCTGGTAAAACAGGACAGGACAGGAAACAGTAGGGCAAATAGCGAGTTGCATTTTTAGGTTAGAATATCACGACTATAATAACAGAGATCTGTTTTGAGGTCAAATTGATGAGCATCCTGTAGAAATAAATAACAAATAAAGAAATACATTTCCATAGTAATAAATTATACGGGAACATGTATGTATACGTTCCAAAGGGATTAAAAAATAAGATTTTTTTTATATAGTATTTACAGAATGTTGAATTCTACAGAATGTGTTTTCAGTTCGTTGTAATAAAATGTAGATAAAGCTTACAATATATCTGTCATGAGGATTAATTTGGACTGAAATTAATACCAACAATCTGCTACAATGGTTTAGGACCGCAGATTAAATGAACATTTGTTATCACTGTGGAATTGGATGGTCAAAGAGCATATATCTAATGATAAAAGTGTTTCTGACTATCCTTATCCTTGTCTCTTCTACTTCATGAAATTACTTTTAGTAGTATTTACAAACATTCTTTACATTATGTAATTATACTGAATGCTGATTGTTGTAAATGTCAGGTTACATTTAATTCAGTATGTTAGTTGTATTTGATATAAACATAGTCTTTTTGAACAGTTAAAAGAAGCATAATCTTTACATTCAGCTGTTTGGAGGAGTTTGGTTTAAAAAAAGAATGAACTTGGCAACACGAAGCAAGACATCACCTGAGGTTGAACACAGTGTTGTGTTTAAAATATTACTGATAAAGTTTTTCATGCTATAGTTGCAATGAAACTATAATATAATGTTCTGTAACTTTATATTATGTAATGTTCACTGGCAGTTTTAATGGATTCAATACTATAAACATATATTTATGCATTTAGTGGATATATATTTGCATGTATGAAGATGAATTATGCCCACTGCATTATTAACTAAGTTTATGAGGTACATATTAAAGGCAGGTTCTCATGTTTGAATCAACTGGACAGCAGAGAACTTCACATGCTTCACATTTAAAAAACCAAATCTCACTCATCAGAATGATCAAAATATTCACTCATGACTTGTTTTTGCTTGGTGTAAACTAGATGTGGAGCACAATGACATTATTTGTATCTGTGTCTGTTGAGTGATCCAAATATCCATATATGAGATGGGCGTGGTCTATCTGTCTATTTCTAAATAGAGTTTAACCAATCCAGAGATACAATTTTTTCTAATCACGTGGAACATCTTCCCAGAAGAGTTTAGAGTTTAGGTTATTATCACAGCAAATGGATACTAAATATGGAATGGGATGTATTTACGGATGGGATATATATATATATATATATATATATATATATATATATATATATATATATATATATATATATATATATATATATATATACTCACCGGCCACTTTATTAGGTACAATACCGGGTACAGGACCTTACTAGTACCGGGTTGGACCCCCTTTGCCTTCAGAACTGCCTTAATCCTTAATCCACACCATTACACCACCACCACCAGCCTGAACCGTTAATACAAGGCAGGATGGATCCATACTTTCATGTTGTTGACGCCAAATTCTGACCCTACCATCCGAATGTCGCAGCAGAAATCGAGTCTCACCAGACCAGGCAACGTTTTTCCATTTTTCTATTGTCCAATTTTGGTGAGCCTGTGCGAATTGTAGCCTCAGTTTCCTGTTCTTTGCTGTCAGGAGTGGCACCCGGTGTGGTCTTCTGCTGCTGTAGCCCACCCGCCTCAAGGTTTGACGTGTTGTGCGTTTAGAGATGCTCTTCTGCATACCTCAGTTGTAACACGTGGTTATTTGAGTTACTGTTGCTTTTCTATCAGCTGGAACCAGTCTGGCCATTCTCCTCTGACCTCTGGCATCACCAGGGCATTTGCGCCCACAGAACTGCCACTCACTGAATATTTTCTCTTTTTCTGACCATTCTCTGTAAACCCTAGAGATGGTTGTACGTGAAAATCCCAATAGATTAGCAGTTTCTGAAATACTCAGACCAGCCTGTCTGGCACCAACATCCATGCCACATTCAAAGTTACTTAAATCACCTTTCTTCCCCATTCTAACGCTCGGTTTGAACTGCAGCAGATCGTCTTGACCATGTCTACATGCTTAAATGCATTTAGTTGCTGCCATGTGATTGGCTGATTAGAAATTTGCGTTAATGAGCAGTTGGATAGGTGTACCCAATAACGTGGCCGGTGAGTGTATATATGTATATGTATATTTATATCTATCTATCTATCTATCTATCTATCTATCTATCTATCTATCTATCTATACATATACATACATATATATATATATATATATATACGTGTAATTAATGCATCAATATAAAAAGATAGATATAAGAAAAAAAATATTGAGGATGCTAGCAAAGAGTTAAGATAAAAGTCTTTAATGAAATAGCCAAGGAGTAACCACACACACATATATATATATATAACATTTATTTTGAGATGACAAAAAAAAAGATGACAGTGATTCGAGAACTGCAAATATAGTTTACTTGAACATGTTTTTCTGCCAAATGCTCAGTCATTATATATTCATTGTGCATCATATTTCAGCAAAGTCATCCCAGATGTATGAAACATTAACAGAGATAGGGGGGTTTGTTTTTAACTGCTATAGCATGTGCTGCAGAAATGAGAAAGAGATTTGCAAGATTTACAGTGTCAGACAACACAGGATGATGCTAATTTACTGAAGTGTGACTACATACTCACAGTGCCTTGCGTAACCTCCTTGGTGTTTTAAATAGAATAGCCTTCATTTGTCACATGTACAGCACAGTGATATACTTTCTTCGCATATCCAACTTGCTCGGAAGTTGGAGTCAGAGCGCAGGGTCAGCCATGATAAGGAGCCCCTGGAGCACAGAGGGTTACTTCTGACCTTCCGGTTAGTAACCCAGCACCTCTCCACTCCACTACCACTCTACTTTTATTGCTTTACCACATGAAATTTTCATTTGATATGGATATACTGGAACTACAATATAAGTTCAAAATGGTTGGATTGTAAATGAAAACATCTTGTTTTAAACGTAAAAATTCAATAATCCTAAAATGTGAGTGTATATATATATTTACAAAGTGAGGCATGGTGGTGGTAGCATCAATATGTAAAAATGTTTCTCATTGGCAGTGACTTGAAAAGTGGTCAGAATTAAAGGAAAGACAGAGGGAAAAAAATCCAGCCTAATTCTTAAGGAAAACCTGTTGTCTGGCAGGGATTTTTATAGTGGAATGGAGATTCACCTTTCAGCAGGACCACTGGAATAGTTTAAAGGGAAACATTTAAATATCTTTGAATAGCCAGACCAGTGCAAACCCTCTAAACTAAAGCAGCTGGAGCAGTCCTGCTTTAATGAATGGGCAACAGTCCCAGTGGCTAGATATGCTAAGCTAATAAACATTCCACAAGAAACTTGCAGTTGTATGCTGGCAGACCTGCAAGTAGTAGGAGTAAGTAGCTACTTTTGGTTATCAGACACTTGTAAATTATCCATTCTGTACTGAGAAAAATCTAGAAAATAATGGATGAACATCAGAGTAATTACTACTAATGCAAGCAGGTACCATAAAAGATTACAATCTCACTGCTCAGCAGTCACTGGGTTTATCCTGAGCTTAGTTTACTGTCTGTGTGAAGATTTACATGTTCAGATGTTCTCGCTGTTTCCTTGTGGGTTCCTTCACGTATTCCGTTGGTTCCTCCAAAGTCCTGTCAATAGCTAAACTGGCTACTCTTAGTGTAAATTAGAAGGTGAATGGTCCCCTTTGATGGACTGGGATCTCATCCAGGATGTATTCCTGCCTCACTCCCAGCGATCCTGGAATATAATCCACTATAGCCCAGGATAAAGTGGTGAATGAAGATCAATAAAGGCAGTCTTAGAAGGGGCATGTTTTGAATTTTGGTATGGAGTTAGATTTCATTAACCATTGGCGTGCTTTTGTTTTGTGGATCTCAATATTATTAATTGATAAAGAAGTTATTTTTGGCATAGTCTATCTAGATTTTGTCTTTCTCAAAATGTACAGAATATCCCTCCATTCCTTTCCGTGATATCATTGTTTTTGCTTTACCTCCAAGCCTATATTTGTTTCTCAGTTCCTTTGTTTCCTCCCTCCCTTTCATACTTTCTCTCTCTGTCAGTCTCTTGCGATTATTGTGCGCTCATGCTGCATCATTCAGGATGACACGTGCTCTCTGTTTATTACCGTGGCGGGTGGGAGGGAGAAAGGAAGTGAGAGAGGGAGGGCGAAAAAGAGACAGAGAAATAGAGGTTCAGAAAGCAGAGTCCTCATAGGGTAGCAGCATCTCAACAAAACACACACGGACGCTCACGCTCACAGAAGGAGCAGAAAAACAAAGAAGCCAAACACTCTGAAATCATCTTCCATTGAAGAAACAGCAGACACAGAAGGTCTCCAGGTAGGAGATATACATGTCTTTATATCATTATTTATTGTTTCATTTATTTTATATTTGTGAAGCTCATATGCAAGTCTCCAACGTGTGTTTTGTGTGTGTTGTGTGTAAGCTTGACTTTATGTTGGTGTGTACAGCTAATGGCTACGTGTTGGAGGATACTTAGAGAAAGATCAAATGTATAACAGATTAAGGCCCCCCCTAATGACCTTTATAAACACTCAGCTCACTCCTACGCACACGTTCTGGCTTGCAGTGTGTGAACGAACGAGCTTCTTGTGCAGTTGCTACACGTCTGGCTGAGGAGGTGAAGGTCGTTACATTAGATTTATGGACCTGCAAAAGAGCTGCGTCAGATGCCAGAAGGGACCTTGCTGAAAATCAATCCGGACACACCTTTAGCTTTAACAGGTGGCACTTGTGGATTCTTTTGGCCTCTACTATGTGCTTGGGATATATTTGGATGCTGTGTACTAACCGATAACAATGGCTCTCTGGTCTCGCCTTAATCACCAGCCTCACTTCACATAATATTTGACGCCTGAGCAGCTGGTGAGGGGCCAGACTGCAGCACAGAGATGGAACTTCCCTAGGGTGGTATGCTCCCGAACTGGGGGCTCGTTTTACGTTGGATTCAATTGGCCACAGTTTTTGGAAATCAGGTTTCGAAACCACTGGCCCCTCCCAGCATTCCCTTGCACTCTGATTCGTGAAACAGCCACAGCGTCAAGGGCTTTGTTTGTCTCAGCGCTGGATGCAATTTGAACTGTAGTGATGTGATGGATTGCATTCGAACTAGACTGAGGAAAGGTCTAGATGCCAAAGCAATTAAACCTTTTCAAATGGTTTGGTATGGGTTATATTAAGAGCACCTGTGAGTAAAATAACAAAACATGACATGATATGTATATGTTTCCAACAGATGTGCAGTCTGTATTCTAAAGTACCCAGTGTGCATGTACGAATGTATGCGCATATATTGTTTACACACGTAAGGTTTGGCTGAAGTTCAAGCTTGTCATAGTGACGGTGAACAGCAAGCTTTTTTCAATACACACATTAAGTCTGCACTGGGCTCTGCTGGCAAACCCTCACTCCTTTAAACCAGAAACATTATCTGAGGTTTGTTCATTTCTGGTGGACAAGGCTTGAGATTAACTGTGTAACATCAATAACCAGGCAATAAACTGTTGCAAAAGCTGCCATCTGTGGGATCTCTCGGACTCAAACTATTGAGAATTCTCACATGCAGTGCCTGCTCCCTGTTACATAACGATGCAACACAAACAGTCTTGCCAACTTTCTTTCTGCCACAGTTATATATCTCATGGACTCAATTCCCCCTTTTTGGGTCTGGACTGCAGAAAGTCAGACAAATGTTTGTCTTTTGTGTCTAAAATCATACTGCGAAGTTGCTTTGCCTCTATTTTTTATGAACTAAAGCCATTCAACCTCAGAGTTTGTAAAGGCTCCCATTTTGTCTGCTCTTTTTCTAGCATCTAAACTTTGCCTTCCTTTTTTTTTTTCCCCCTCAACCTTTAATAATTCCGATATCACTGGATGCTCATTTTTGCATCCACAGTTAAATACAGAAATGCCTTAATGCTCTTTATGTGTTTAGTGCAAACTTCAACGGTTCTTGTTTTGTACTGCTAGATGGGGCCCGGATTGTTCTGGAACTTCCCCTCCAAGACTAGCTGCACGGTTTCACAGACCCTGCTGCAGACGATGTACGTAGTTCTGCTTGCAACCGTAGCTCGTAGTCTTTTCTTTTTTTTTGGCATACAGTCCATCTCTTCATTCCTTTTTGTCCGTCTTTTATTTCCCATTCATACCATTGACCCAACAATCGTGACGTCCGCCCATGTCACCTTGAGGAGAATACATTTCAAGATCTGTGATGCATGCGAGCAACCAATCATTGCACAGCATGGGTCCTACATTCATAGACTGCAGGTTAATAGTGATAGATTGTCTAAGTTGTTGTTTTTTACTGGCCAAACAGTGCAAGTGTTTATGCCAAAAAAAATCGAGATCACTTAAATAAACAGCCACTCCTCCATGCCTGTGGTTTATTTGGCAGTGGAACAAAGTGCATTAGTTGACTCGCTGACAACGTGCACGCTTGCACGTCTCACAGTCATATATACCTGACTTTTTTTTTTGGATTGTGATGGAGATGAAGGTGCTATCAAATTTTTCTGACAGTTTTCAGAAAAAAAAAAAAACACATGCTAAGATGAGCTGCAGTCGAATAGACTCTTATCAACTGACAAGGGTATTTGATCCTCTGGCTGTTCCGGAGAGTCCTGGTTCATAGTGGGGTTTCTATTTAAAGCAACAACTGGATTAATAAAGGATTCGTCTAGATTTTGACATCTTGCAGAGGGTACTGCATGTGAGGACCCGAATAACTAAAAAAGAAATGTGGACTGATATGGTCAGTGTGTCCTGAAGGTGGGTTTGAGCTGGAACATCTTAAAAGTGTCCCTTCTTTTGGAAATGGTAAAATCAGTCATGCAGAAAACCCACACATTGCTTTACCATCTGCTGGCCTGGCACAGTGCCTCTGTCTTGGATCTGTCATGGTAGGAATCTGTGTATAGGAGCTGGAAGTAGAAATTCCTCCAGAGGCATAGAGTGTCCCTGATGCTATAGTTTGAAAGCCGGCTAGTTGGACTATGCTTATGGGCAATAACCCAAACTCCTATCAGAGGTGTGAAGAGTGCACCCTTTCAATGATTCCCTTCAGTTTACAGTTTTGTTGCTGGAAGTGTAATCAAGCAAATATTCTCCAGTACATATTGAGTATTTGATTTTCTGAGGATGTCTGAACTGGGCTCATGGAGAAAGATAACAAAATATTTGCCATTGTTTTGCAGGGATGCTGCTTTCTTGGTTGTCAAAAAACTTTCAAATTTCAAAGGGGTATATGTGTGCAATTTGACTTCAAAGCAATGTGCAAATCTTTATGCATGAAATCAATTTTATGTGGACAACCTGTGACAGTTCTGATTTTGGATCATTTACAATTTTCCTATGGTAAACCTTCAATGGTTTACCCTGAGTGCTGATTTGAGAAATGAAGGACATTGCAGACATGCCAAAAAAAAAAAAAAATGCCTGGCTTATACTCAAATTATTTTGTGTGATACCGTAGCTGATGAAAGTCACACCTTTTAAAATAAAATATTCTTTGGATGAAAATTTCGTGCTGCTGAAACCAAAGTCAATGCCATCAACAATAAAGTTCTGGAAGTGTTAAAAGCAGTGTGATTGCTTCTACCAATCTCTTCATAAGCCACTAGCAGGAAGACAGCATTGGACAACCTGAAACTCTCAGGGACACTTACAGGTACTTTAGTGACATTTTTCCCACAAGCTCAGATCTTGCTGATTCTGGTTCTTTAATTCCAGGTCTATTTTTATTCTCATTGTTTAATCGGAGATGAATAACAAATGTGCTATCGCTCAGTGTGTTGTATAATTCGAACCAAGATTTTAGCGGTGGTTTTCTCATACGGTGTGATAAGCAATAAACTTGATTCAATTACAAGGACTTAAAGGAAAGGCAAAAACGTCAAACCAGGTTCCATTTGGAGGAGCACCCTCTAGTGGCACACCCTTTTCACACTACAATTCAGCCAAAGGAATTTAGGAATTATTTATTTATCTATTTCTATGTGTAAATCAAGGCCTTTAAGAACATAAGACACTTTCAAAAATTCAAGGAAATTAAAGCCTTCCATTCTTTGCTAACCTTCTGGGATTTGATTGATTGGCGAGCCTCTGCAAGCATGCTAAAGATTAGGGTTTCTCAACTCTTAACTTTAAATTCACTGCCGTAAATAGTTTCCCAAGTACCAACAAATCTGGTTTAGCACACATTGAAAGATAAATACTTTACCCATTAGCTAGATCAGATTTTAGGAAACGCTCAAACTATGCAAGTATTCCTCCATAAGCACGGGGTCTCTCTGGAACCATGGCCCACTAACGAGCAGCCCTCAGGACTAAAGAACACTGTGGAAGCCTGCGGCAATGTTAACATAAAAAACAGACTTTGTTTATTAGTGCTTTTTTTTCTCAACCTCATCTGGTTTCTGTCTTTCATCTTCCACATTTACATGCTCCATTTCATTAATTCTATGTTTAATAATCCATTTTTTACCTATGGGAATCTTTTTTCTGTATGAGAAGAGTTTTCAGTGTTCTTCTGTATACCTCATTAGCATTATAATTTGAAGGGCTGCAGATTAGAGTCTATTATATTCCAGATCTAGGATAACAATAAACAGACCAGACCAGATGACAGGAAGGATGCTGTTTTGTGGCCTTTTTGGCTTTGTCTTGACTGGACAAGAGTCAATATTTTGTCTGTGATTGTTGCCAGATTATCGAGCCAATCGCTACTGCTATTGACAGTCAGACTCTGTTATTCAAATTCAGTCTGCTGCCCCATATACACAACTGCACCAGATTTTAAAGTTTACACACACACACACACACACACACACACACACACACACACACACACACACACACACACACACACACACACACACACACACACACACACACACACACACACACACACACACACACACACACACACACGTCTTTCCATCTTTGTGGATGATGCCTAAACTTAAACCTAATGCTTACTGAAACTCGAAAATCTGAATTAATTTTTAATAAAAGCATATATAAAGCAGTCTTTTCAGACAAATGTGCGTAAGGAAATTTGGTCCCTGCAGCGATATAAAAGCATAACTGCTCAGTGCCTACACACACACCTACACACAGCCCAGTTTTCAGCCATTGACTGGTATTTGGCATACTAGGTCAGACTTATTTCTCGTGAACAGCTAGACATATTTAAACAGCTCTAACTACATTTACAGTGGTACACATTTGACCATATTTTTCTTTCAGCCAATTATCAGAGTTTAGTAATCACCAAGTTGAACCCATTATCTAGTTCTTCTTTATCACATGAAATAACCAAACTGAAAAACTGTCCCAGCTACTGCAGATACAAGGCAAAAGCAACTCTGCATGTATTACTGAATTTAATAACAGATTGCACTCGCTACAGTCTTGATTATGCATGTTGTTTACGCATGAGCTCATAGAGGCGCACGATTGGCTAGTTTGGCTCTGACTGACAGGAAAAAGAAACACAGGTTCTATCCCAAATGCTGTTATAATGGTTAAAAGCAGTGTTTCGTTAACGTTATAATTGTTGAAAATAAGATAGTGTTAGTGGAAAAGAATAATTTTTGTAGGGTGTCACTAAACCAAGGTTCCATTCAGCAGTACGTTGCCTGGGAAGGCAGCATGTATGTGCAAGATTTGTTTGCCTAGAACAAAGTCAGACCCTTGGTAATTCAGGTTGGGGTGGAGGGGGTGGGTGTGGGGTGAAGGTCTTCTATATCTCTCTTAGAGGAGGCTATCACATGATCAACAGTTCTGTGGAAAGTAAAAAGAAAAAGGTATCGAAATTGAACTTAGGCTTTGAAAATGAAATGTAAAAGGTTACTCTACCATTTAATGAAATAAAAGCCTGAAATAGCATACATATTGAAAGCAAGGGCAAACGTCGAAGCAGAAATAAACAGAAGAACCCAGCATGATTTGCCCATGCTACTTGATGTTGCCATAGCAACACTGGCATGGGTGCAGAGCCCAATAAAAAGCCTGTATAAGTCATCATGGTTTGGTGTGATAGAAGTGCTATTTTGGGGCAAATATGAGACAATATGTCAGATGTCTCCTTTCAGGAGCTGAGAACAACTCGTAAACATCTGTGAGTCAGCATTAGTGGCATGTCAGTTTATGATTTTGGCCAGAGGAGGGGGTATGAGGAAACTGATCAGATCTAATGAGCACTTAGACAGTCATCCATTAGGAAGTGTTTTATGTGAGCGATATATATATATATATATATATATATATATATATATATATATATATATATATATATATATATATATATATATATATAAATAAAAGTGCATCTAACTTGATGAATAATGTAACAGGTTTAGTGGGTCTGGAGTGAAAGAGCTCCTTGTTTTCAGGTCTCTTCATTAAAACATTTGAGAAAGAGCTAGAATGCATGCTGGCCACTGTTGTCACAGTTACCCAACACTTGGCTTCGATTGTGTGATTTTTGTCTGCTGTTATGCAACCAAACTAATCAACCCCTCAAGAGCTGCTGAATCATTCTCACACCATCACAGTCAAATGGTTGACTGCCAATAAATTACATGGGGTAAAAAACCTGAACATTTAGAACCATATTGAATACTTATTTAGTATGATAAGGTAATCTAATTAATCCCTTACAGGAAAATCATTTGTTGAAACAAACAAACAAGTGAACCCCTTTAAAATTTTTAATCAAAATCATTTGCAAACTGTTAAACATTCAACTCTTGGTTACTTTAAAACAGGCCTTCATTTGGAAGATGTATGTGAATATTTGATCTGTTAACTGGTTGTATATGTCAGATTTATTGTGTGACTCACCCCAAGAAAAGCTGTTGCTATCAAACATAGTTTTCTTAATCAAAAAGTCAGTGTAATGATACAAGAACAGAGAATAAATATGCCAGTTTATGGAATGTTTGTGAAGAGATTTTATGCTCCCTTGTAAAATAATTTTATAGTGTGAAAAAAATAATACAGTAGTTTGTTTTTATACATGGTGTGGCTGCTGTATTTTGTAGTTTATTTTGATACACTTGAAGTATCAACTAAGGTTTACTTCCAGGTCTACAACAGGAGTTAGGAGGACTTTAGAAAGGAAGGAAAGAAGGAAGGAAGGAAGAAAGGAAGGAAGGAAGGAAGGAAGGAAGGAAGGACAGGTGTATTTTTACACCAATAGGAAGAAAGGCATTAAGGATGAAAAAAATAACAGGTGTATACTTAAACCAAAAGAAACAAAGGAAAAAAGAATGAATCAGTCTATACTTACAACAGTAGGAACGAATGAAACAAGGAAGAAAAGAAGAACAAGTGTGTACTTACACCAGTAGGAATGAATGAAGGAAGAAAAGAAGGAGGGAGGAACAGGTGTATACTTCTAACAGTAGGAATGAATAAATAAAAGAAGGAAGGAATAAATAACAGGTGTATACTTACACCAAAAGGACCAAAGGAAAAAAGGGAGAATCAGTGTATAATTACACCAGTAGGAAGGAAGGAAGGAAGGAAGGAAGGAAGGAAGAACAGGTGTGTACTTACAACAGTAGGAAGAAATGAAGGAGGGAAGGAATAAAAGAAGGAGGGAAGAAAGAAAAGAACGAAGAAATAACAGGTGAATAGTTACACCAGTAGGAAGGAGGGAAGGAAGGAAGAAAGGAAGGTAGGTAGGAAGGAAGGAAGAACAGGTGTGTACTTACAACATTAGGAAAGAAAGGAAGAAAGGAAGGAAGGAAGAAAGAACAGGTGTGTACTTACAACAGTAGGAAGTAATGAAGGAAGGAAGGAAGAAGAGAAGGAATAAAAGAAGGAGGGAAGAAAGTAAAAAATGAAGGAAGGTGTATAGTTACACCAGTAGGAAGGAATGAAGGAAGAACAGGTGTATACTTACACCAGTAGGAAGGAAAGAAGGAAGGAAGGAAGGAATGAATGAATGCAGGAAGGAAGGAAGGAAGGAAGGAAGGAAGGAAGGAAGGAAGTAAAGGTTTATGCTTTCACCAGTATTTTTTTAAATATATTTTAATAGATTTCTATTATTATTCCATTAATAACATATCGTTATGATCATATGTTCACATTGTTTGGAGAGTTAAAAGCCCTGGTGTAAAGGAACTACTTTCCTCCTGAATTAAGCAGCCATACATTTGAAAGACTTTATCACCATCAAATGCTATGCTGGTTTGTTTCTCACTGCTGCTCTCTGTGAAATGATTATACTTGTTTTTTCTGTCATGTCTACCTAAATGCATTATCAAGTATGTGAGTATCTGTTTGCAGTAGCATGATAAAACAGCACGATGCTAGTTGTCAACTGTGTGAATTGGTGACATGACCTGCAATGAATCACATCCTGTCGAGTCCATTCAGCTGGGATGATTAGCATTAGCAGGCTGGCTTATTGTTTTTTATTGAATAGGCGTCCGTCTGAGTGATGGAGCTAGTTTATCCCTGTTTACTTAACAACAGCTGTATTGTAGAAGTAATGTGTGTGTATTGTGTGGGGAATATTCTCATTTCTGGATGCTCAAGAGATAAATGTGATTTTGCAGTGGAATGCTCAGAAGCAGCCTGACTAATCTCAGGTATTTTTTTTTTGTCGTTGCTATGGTGATTTCAGGTTGCTCTCCAAGATGGCTGGCATTAAGGAACAGCAATTCATCGAGGAGAAGCCGTTACTTCCAGAAACCAGAGGCCAGGAGACAGAATTGGTGAGTGTGTGTGTGTGTGTGTGTGTGTGTGTGTGTGTTTGTTACATTCGATGCATCTAATTATAGTGTATGAAGTAGGGATTTGGGTGTCCTCATTTTATGTGTGTGGATGATTTTGTATGTCTGTGAACCCACATAGTGCTCCATTTCAGTTCCAGCTTATAGAGATATGAAAAGCACGTAATGCGGCGGGGGTGGGAGTGGGGGGAGACGGTGGTTGGTGGTGTCGAGAACGACGTCATCTAAAATATTGGTGTGGAAAATAACACCTTTATAAAAGCCTGTTTTTTTTATGGCTTGGAACATTCTGTATACTTGAGCACATAAAATTGAGTTAGATTTCAAGCCACATACAGTGAATGACGTAAACCGGCAACTAATTAAAGCTCTGGTTGATTGCTGAAGTGTTTTTGCTTCTGTGTTAATCAGATCATTTGAAAAAAGGGGAAAAAACTTTTTGAACTGTGATTTGAAATTTTGCCATGCAGAGAGGATTTATTCTTGTATGAGGCTTCTGGAACGATACAAATGCAAATCTTAACTGAAATATAACTCTGAGATGCAAGAGAAACATTCTGCATAATGTAAACTGCATGGCTGAATCAGCATAGAGAATATAGATTATTTGTAGATCATTAAACATATGTTAACTTCTTATTCCAATGGCATTAAGAAATACAGTGAATTCATGCATGTGTTATATGTGTAGTGGTCTGGAAAACCCCATCGTTTGGTGCTGTGGCAAACGACCAAAGTTATTCTTCTACCAAATCAAATAAGGAAAATGTAGAAAAATGCAGAAATGCTATTTTTTAACAGAGATTAAACTAAGAAATGAACAAGCCAGTTTAAAAAACAAAAGATGTAACAAAAATGCTAGCTTGCTGATTAGTTTTCTTCTCACATTGAACATCATGCTTTCAAGTTGTAGGTTATATTCCAATAGAACAACAGACACAATCAGTTATTTCAGCCTTAAAAATTTTCGATGATTCACGTCACCTACATTGTAGAAGTTAACAGAACTTAACTTTTTCCTTACAAATGTAAGTGGAGTAACTTAATGTTACTCAAGGAAATATTTAAATTGCAATCAATTCAAATAAAATCAATAAATATTTGTTGTTTTTAGGCAATCAGAGACATTGTGCTGATGTTTTTTAATTGAATTGGCATAAAACTTGTAATGAAAATTGGAACCAGTTTTTTGCCAGTAACGAGATTTTAAATAGCTATAAATTTACATTTGTTAAAATAAGAGGCCTATTCCCAGGCCACCACACATATTCCTTAGTGGATATTTTCGCAAGGCTACTTTAGCAAATTAAAGGTTATAAGATTTTGGTACTAAACACTGAGAAGTTCATAATCAGGAAAGGTGAAATCTGTATACGACATAGTATACAAATGCTGGGATACTGATTGGAAGGTCGGGGGTTCAAACCCTGGAATCGCCAAGCTGCCACTCCTGGGCCCCTGAGCAAGGCCCTTAACCCTCCTTGCTCCAGGGGCGCTGTCTGATGGCCGACCCTGCACTCTGACCCCAGCCTCTGAGCAAGCTGGGATATGTGAAGAACAAATTTCACTGTGCTGTGATGTATATGTGACAAATAAAGGCTATTCTATTCTATTAGTACATGTCATAGTCGGCACATCTACAGGACGCTGTTTGTTTTTCCTGTAACACGTGTTTATGTGTAATGAGGCAGGCGAGAGGAGCATGTGTGAACGCAGGACCCTGCCCCCAGCCAGCACGCCCTACCCGCAAGTGGCATGAGATCGCTCGCCATTGGCTCGGTGTGACACGCCGCCACCGGACCAGCGGGGGGTGCATCCTGGTAACAAATGCACAGGCCATGCCCACTTCGTCTAACAGTAGATTAGAAGTAAATTCCTGTTTAGAATTGAATCTTAGAGTAGCTTGGAGTAAATCTCCTCTTTTGGAGGATCACAGAACTGCAGAACTTAGTGTTTTTTTTATTTGCAATTGGCAGAGGCTTTTATCCAGACTGCCACAGCCAAGTGTTTCACCAGGGTTCTCGGTCTGACCTGGGGTTTAAACCTTAACCACTGAACAACAAAAGTGATGCAGCAGCGCTTTAGTCATTTAGACTCTCCAGGCAAATCTTGTAAAACTTGTATTCAAGGAGCTAAAAACCTTTTCCACATTTTTCATCACTATACATGTACTAGTAATGTTCTCTAGTTATATCAGCACCTTTCGCAGGAATAACAGCCCAAAAAAAACATCCCAAAACAATACATTTATCTCAATATAAACATATTTCAACATGTTTTGTCTTTAGGTTTTGTGGTTGAGGTCAAATCCCAGCTCTCATCCCTGTATCCCAGTTCAGTGCTTGGCTTGGATTCTGTCTCACTCAACCCTGTTTCGAATAAAAGCATCAGCCTAATGAATGAATAAATACTAAACTCTGCAGTCGATAAACATATAATAAATTGGCCAACAATATTCTAGTTCTAAAGTGACTGTGTTTGCAGTCATTGTAGATTCATATGCTTTTTAGAAATAGGAGCATACATAGTTCATTGCTGATGTGCTACTTCAGAAAACAGAACATGAATGCCCTTTTCATTAATAAAATAAAAAATGCTTTACTATAAGGTCCAAAAATAAGCAATATACTAATACTAACGCTTTAATAATAATGAATAAAGCTATGCATTAATCAGGAAATAATTAAGTGTATACACTAACAGGCAAACGAATCATATGTGAACTTTTTGTATTTTATTTATTATTTTTTCAATTATTTTTTTTATTTAGCACACCCCATTCTAAACTATAACTGAAACCAAGACATACAGTATTATAAATAAAAGTAAATACCCAGTATACTGTTGACTTTTTCCACCTGTGAAACATATAGATTGCATCATTATTATATAAATGGATAATTAGCATATTATTATGCTTTATTAGCACAAGTTATTAATTTCTGTGTTTAATTTAAACCAAGTTCCTGCTAGAACATCATCATCAACATTAGATTGCTGTAGTTATTTAAATATCTTAAAATTCAGACTAGTTAAAAAGACACTAATAACCGTTGCTGATCCGAATAGAATATTGATGACTATTCATATACAAGAGATATAAAAAAGTCTACACACTGCAGATATAAAGGTTTTGTGATGTAAGGTAATCAAGATAAGTCAAGATCCACTATATACAGAAAAGTTTGTGGACACCTGACTTTAAATTCATATGTGCTATATATGTGATTTACATATCCCATTCTACATTTAATTAATTTAAATTTGTTTTAATAACCTTCATTCTTCTGGGCTGATATTTCAATATGAGGGAAAGAGTCCCCGGGGGCAGCCAATGTTCCAATTCATCCCAAAGCTGTTCAATAGGGTTGAGGTCAGAGCTCTATAGTGGGCCACTCAAGATCTTCCACTCCAAACCATGTAAACCATGGGTTGGTTCAGGAAGCTGGCTTTGTGCACAGGGGCACTGCCATGCTGGAACAGGTTTGGATCTCCTAGTTCATGTAAAGGGAAAGTTTTATTCTACCAAGTTTGGGGAAGAGCCACATATGGCTACAAAAGTCAGGTGTCCCAATACTTTCTCCCATATAGTGTAGATTATCTCAGATCAATAACCTGGTTGCAGAAGTGTGAACACACTGTAATTAAAACATAGCATGCAGTCCTATTGGGTCCCTTTAATCTAGCAAC
This sequence comes from Silurus lanzhouensis, assembly GCA_039877035.1. NCBI lineage: Eukaryota > Metazoa > Chordata > Actinopteri > Siluriformes > Siluridae > Silurus > Silurus lanzhouensis. The sequence goes on from JBCEWE010000464.1 coordinate 2,913,974, forward strand.
TAAGCTCTCTATTTGGCAATTTTCAACAGCCCTTTTAGTGGGATCATGTGTTTATTTGGATTTGTACTCTGGTTTGTGACAGAAGGTTATTGTATTCTTCATCTTCTGCTATCTGGAAGAGACCTACAGGTATAAAATAGATAGCCCTAGTATAAAGATAAAAAAAAGCAGGATACTTCCACCACAATTCACTCTGGATATGGTGATCATTGAGTGTCTTGTGTTTGTACCAAATGCAGGAGAATTATAAAAAAAAAAGGGTTTACCTTTAACCACTCTACTCCATAGCCCTGATATGTGAAGAATATATAGAGATTATCACATTCAGTTAGATATTCGTGCAGCCCATTTCATGTTGTTGTAGGTCTTTTGACAGGCTTGCTATTAATGTTTAGTGTTGTAAAGATGTCCTGTTCTTGTTAATGCCATTAGTGTGCCTCAGTTTCTTTTTTTTGATGTTGATTCACATGGAACATATTGTATTCCATGGTCCATCAACCATATTGGAAAATATTTTATACTTCTTTCCTGCTCAATACCTTTGATCATAAACCAGTGGGATCTTCTAAAAAGCTTAAAAGATTTTAAGAACGAAAAATCCAGGTTATTGTACTTTTTGACTATTTCCAAAAAATTCTTTTTTTTTTTTCTTTCTTTTGATTTGTGTTGGTTTCGATGACATCTTGCATGATTAATCTTGGTTTCATTTCTTACATCACACTATACTGCAGTTTGTTCAGGGGTGTGTAAACATTTTATATATCCATTGTATGTCTCAGTTGTCTTTTAATATCTGCACTGAACTATTTCCTAATGAAATAATTCAAAAAGATTAGGGCATGTATTAATTCATTAGCATAAAAGCATTACTTAAGTATTAATATATTGTTTATTGTGGACCTTATAGTAAGTAGGATTCATTTATGAATACGTCTTTTCTAGGTAGCAAAAATAAAATTATATAATTTCTGATTGCATAAATTGATCGAGATTATGTAAACGCTGCTTTCGGGCAATAGTAATTTCAGTGCACAGGTTTGTAGAAGCGTCACTTTTATCAGTTCATCATAATAAATCACCCCAGTCATGTTAGGTCAGAAGGCTGTAAATGGGACAAGATGATTTAGGGTTTTTTTTGTTTTGTTTTTTTACATGTGAGTGTTTCCCTGCATTCCAGTACTGTGTGTAATGTGCTCTTGTCGACTTCCCAGTATCATTTCCTGTTATGACTTTTTTGAATGCTTAAGTGAAATTGGATAGATCGGCATTTTTAGGTTCATTTTTAAAACAGAAAAGAGTCGATAAGGTTCACAGGCAGATCACATACAGAACTTAAAATAATTCCCTTGAATTCAAAGCCTAATTGTATAAACACTTACATTTACTGAATGTCTGAAAGAGACAGCATGCTGTATACTATATAAATATACAGTATGATTTTACATTCAGGCTAACGTTAAGCTTTATTTCTAATCTGTCATGTCTGCAAGCATTATTATTCTTGTTGCTTTTTGATACTAGCTAGTTGTTTACATTTTTCTTTCTAAATTGAGTACAACTCAAAATCTTTCGGTGGAATCATGAACAAAAAAACAATACGTTTCAAAAGGTAGCCAAACATTCATGGGTGATTTAGATTTTGAACATATTCACTTAAAAAGAACTTAAAAAACAATACAATATCTATGAGTTTAGTCACTAACATTAAATTAGTGAAAGTGTTAACTAAGAGTTTCCTCCAAATCTCTCATGTTTGCTAGCATGATAATAACTAGCCGAATGCTACTGTACTATCTTGCTGTAACAATACAAACTTAAAAGTGTAAATAGCAGCAAGAAGATTATAGTGCTGGGAATTGGGTCTCATTCTCACTGTCCCATTTGCTAATATTTAGATTTAGATCATCTCCTTAAATCTCTTGTCTGATGCCAAGAAAAAGGTCATGTTTTACAATTATAGTGAAAAGTAGAAAGTAGAATGAAATGAGATAAAATATTAAAGAGCTTCTGAGAGTATGACTCTGTACAGAGCTGAACTTAATATACAATACTAAATATAATTGAAAACCACTGGTCTGGTCTCCTAGCTGCAGCTGGATGCTCATCTACAGTATGTAGCAAACACTTCTCAGTCATGAAGGGAAGTCGACGAGGGCGTGTTAAAACACTATTGGAACAAGGCGTTCGACTCACATCAGTGTGTCAGTAAGCTCACGCTTTTGCAGATGACTGATCACTCTGTGTGTCATTGGATTAGTTCACGCTCAGTGTTGTGGCTTGTACTAAGTGTTTTGTCAGTGGTGGCATTTAATCTGCATCATGTTTAACCACAGGCCGAAAGAATCCCATAATCACATAACCACATTCCCAGGCTTTATTTTGGTGAATCCCTGAAACCCGCTAGTCTGAATGCAACTGCAAGCTCTTGTTTGTCTCTCTATCCCTCACAAGCCAGATTGGCTTACTCTTCCAACTTACACAATGTATCCAAAATGATGTTAAAACCAGAGATGGTAAGTTTATATTTTTTTCTGCAGAGCTTGCTATATAATCTTGCACTAGTTGTTGTGGTACTATTACTAATATTTTACTAACACATCTCTCTTAATTGTTCAGCAGGGAGAGTATCTATGTTCCCAGGGCCACCTGTTTCCCAGGAAACTTTAAAGGAATTATAATTTTTTTTAACCCAATGCTAAAATGCGCCATTTTCAATGCAGCCTGAAAGAATATACCCGGCCCTGGGGATATAGCATGAATCCAATAGACTTCTGACTACTGATTCAAGACGGGTGGACGGGTGACCCTTTCCTCCAACACTCCACTTGCATACGTGTTTAATCTATTATTTATCATTTTCAATGATAAATAATACCATGCATATCATTATGTGGAGTTTTAAACGATATGCATGCTTAGCCATGTTCTTGTACAGTTTTCTTTTTCCTTAATCAACTTCAATCAACGTGTATTATATTTTCAGCATCTTTGCTGTTTCAAATAACAAAATCTTTCACTTTTGAACCCTTTCAAGAATCTGCTCAGACACAGTTGGCCATATTCAGAGTTGACAGCCGAAGTACATGTCGCTATTTATATGGGGAAAAAACACTTTGAAAATGTATTCCGCTTATGTTGACGCTTAACTTAAACATTTACTATTAGAGATAGAAAATGCAGACTGAAAAACAAGACCCAATTCAAAATGAAGGAAATTCAGTTAGATACAAAAGTATTGGAACACCAGACTTTTTTATGTGTGGTTTTCTCCAAACTGTTCACACAAAGATGGAGGCACACAATTGTATCGGATATCTTTGGATGTGGAGGCATTATTATAACACCAGATGGGGACTAAATGTCCAATGGGATTTGTCGATATAGTGTAAATCTAATAGTCTTGTAGTCCAGTATTTCGCAAATATATACTGTTGCAGCAACAATATTTATTACATAAGTTACTGCCAATTTGGTCTATCTAACAACAGAAGATGCTCGGGATAAGCAGTGTGTCCTCTGCTGTTGTCTTTGAAGAAGAAAAATGCTGTACATTTGAACAGAACACCATTAATAATTAAATATTAATGTCATGTATGCATATTAACACATTTATCATTAGCCTTGAAAGGCATTCAATAGTTCTATTTTTAATGTATAGAACGAAGCTATTTTCAAACAGTAGAATTTAAATTAAATTGCTCCTTACTTGAGCTGATTTTATGCAAGAAACATACAGGCTTAAATCCAGGTTGAGGACTGACCACACCTTTTTGTTAGCCAGAGGCCTGAGTACTGCATGTGCACAAATACCGTATATGTTCTTGCAACACGCTCAGCTCAGCTCTGAATACAGCACTGTGCATACTTTGATGTCTACACCTAAGCTAACCCTTTTCACTTGTGTAATTCTTGCTGTGTGTTGTTTTAGGACGTCCCCTCACACACACTAACCTCTCTGCTTCTCTACACTGTTGTGCAGGAATTGATCCATGATCCAGTTGAAGAATGAAAACAAACAAGAACCGGTTATCATGTTCTGTCTAAATGCTAGCCGGTTCCTGTTTTCATTCTGTTCCTCTTTAGCCTTTTAGTCATCTGTATTACAGCGTATTCAAGTGAAGAAAACAGTCCTGTGCATGTGAGAGCAACTGGAAAGGACGAGCATTTCCCTCCATGTAGAAAAATATTTCACAGTGATTTATAGCCGTCCAGTTAGTGCTCTTTCAAGCAGCTCCAGTTATGCTAATTTTGTTTTTGTACTTTTGCGTAGTTATTCCAGCGGTCCTGACTGCATTTATGTTCATGTGTTGCAGGAGAACTGTGAGAGCTTCACACCTGTTGGAGACTGGAAGGTACTGAAAATATTTTCTATCAGGTTGCAATGTAATTCCTAAACCCCAAGTAGCAGCAATATTCATGAAGATAGGTATCCAGTAATAAACCAAGTGGTACCAAATTCAGGAAAGCAAAATGGAGTATGCAAGTGGAGTGTGCAAGAATGGTGACTGTGCAAACACAGTCCCACAGTTATTGTGGTCTAAGACTATAAATGGAGGCCCAATGTTTTGTGCCCAGAGCTATTGATTCAATGCTCCTAGAAGTAAGAGCTCAGATGTATTAATTATGTATGTACAAATAGAGTAGTTTTGCTCTCTTATAAATTGTGTATGAGAAATAAAGCATAAAGGCAGACTAATAGGGATTTGTGTATAGCTGAATCACTGTGACTAGCATGACTGTAAAGACAAGGTCAATTTGTCTTGCTATTTGATCCTTATACTGTACATGCACCGTATGATCAGATATCAAGCTTTCAGGATGACAGTGATACTGTATTTAAAGTGCAGTGTAGTATACATCACAAGAGACTGAAGGACATAAGGTAATGCTTTATTTAAAGCGTATCTACATAATGACCTCATGCTACATGTACATGCCCTAAAAACAGTCCACATTCATGCTTTCTGAAAATGTATTATGATTTTATTTCAAATGTAGTCTATAGAGGAATAGGAACAAAAATCTAATGAAAAAATGCATGACATGGAAAATCCCATCATCCAAGGAAGGACTACAATGATCTCTACAGAACTGAGTGATAAACAGGTTTAGAGAGCCTTCTAGTGGTTGAAGAATTTGATGTTCAAAAAATATGTTATCTGGCAGGTAAAACAACAACATTATTTAAGTGTATAAGAATGCATACATTTTTTTTATTTTATTTGTTTATTCTTATCAATTAAAAAAATGGAAAGTAAATGAACAGAAGAGAAATCCAGATCAAATCCATATTTGTTGTGACTACCCTTGGCCTGCAAAACGTCATTGATTCTTCTACGGACTTACTGTACACTTGCACAGTTTTAGAAGGAACTCGGCAAGTAGGTTGTTCCTTCTCTCTTTTTATTCAATCCCAGACAGACTCAAAGACGTTAAGATCAGGACACTGTTGGGGCCAAAACTATTACTTACAAGACTAAAGATAGTTCTTAACGACATTGACTGTATGTTTGGGGTTATTTTCTTGTTGCAGAATAAATTTGGGTTTTGTATGATGGATAAGTATCTGCCTGTATTTCTCAACATTGAGGACACCATTAATCCTGACCAAACCTTCAGCTTCATTTGCAGAAATGCAGCCCCAAACTTGCAAGAAACCTCCACCATGCTTCACTCTTACATTGAGACACTCATTACTGTACTTCTCTTAAGCGTGTGGCAAACAACTTGCCTCCTGGTACAGGAAGATATTTTAGATTTTGACTCATCAGCCCAAAGCACCTGCTGCTATTATTCTCCACCCCAGTTCCTATGTTTTTCTACATAGTTGAGTCGCATAGCCATGTTTCCATGTCGGAGGTATCGCTGTTTGGCTGCAATTCTTCCGTGAAGACCACTTCTAGCCAGACTTCTTCAGACAGTAAATGGGTATACCTGGGTCCTACTGGTTTCCATCAGTTCTTTGCTAATGGCACTGAGGGACATCTTCTGATGTTGAAGGGAAGTAAGCATGATGTGTCTCTCATCCCCTTAATTAAATTTCCTTGGCCGAACACTGGGTCTACAGTCCTCACAATTTCCTGTTTCTTTGTTCTTTAATAAAATAGCTTGAACAGCACATAATGAAAGCCCTGTCTGCTTTAAAATCTTTGTCTGGGAGAGACATTGCTGATGCTGAATACATACCTTGTATCTTGTTGCTGTGCTCATTTTATTTTCCCTGTGACAAACTTCACCTTAGTAGCAGAGTTTGACTGTTCCTTACCCAGTTTGAAGCCTCCTACACAGCTGTTTGTGTTCAGTTAATGACTGTGTTTCAACCTATGCATGAAATTGATCATTAGCACCTGTTTGGTGTAAGTGGTTAATAATGCACCTGACTCTGATCCTACAAAATCTCTGACCTTGTGCAGTGTACAAAGTGTGGAAAAGTAAGAACCTTAAAGCCAAAGTGTGGTCACACCAAATAATGATTTGATTTCCCTTCTATTCATTTACTTTCCATTTTGTTGATTGATAAAAAATAAATGATTTACATTTGAATTTTTTGAAGCATTTTCACTTGCATTTTTTGACACCTGCGTAAAACTAAGCATGTCTTGAACTCTTTTGCTGAGACTGTCCTGAGGTTCTCTAAATTGGCTGCTTTCAGCACTTCCTAGGGGTATTCTTTAGATTTAGGTGGTATTTAATTTCTTTCTCTGTCCAGATGATCTGCTAAATTATTCAGATCTGGACTCTGTGGAGGCAACCCATGACTGTCAGTGTTTTATTATTTGTTTTTCTCTTCAATGCAATCCAATGAAAATGGAACACTAGGGCACTGTACATCTACAAATCTAGTTTGTTATAGGAACAAGATCAGAGAAGTGATTACGATATTCATTTATTTATTTATTTAGTAACTGCATTCATATCTTATTCATAAAATATCAGTTTACCATGTGACCTGGCCAAGAAGGCATCATTTTTATATTGTTAAAATATATTTTTATATTATATGTAATATTTTTATTGTTAAAATACAACAATAACAGGTTAAAAAAGAGAACAAAATGTGAAGATTTTATAAATCAGTTGAACAGAAAACAAAATACCTAAGTAATAAAACCTCCATTCCAGCTTAACTCGATGTTATTTATATTTACCATCAGTTGAACCAGTGAAGGGAGCACAGTTAGTTGTAAGTGTTCTTGTAAGTTGTTCCACATTGTTCAAGCATTAAAATTAGAAAAAAAAAATCCTAGATATAGCTAAATAACAAGTCGAATAAGGTCCTTTTGAGCCACGGCTGTAATGTTCTGTAGAAATTATACAGATACATATTAATAAAGCAGTACCAGTGTGAGCTTCACTGTAAGTCCAGAGGTTGCAGTTCAGCCTTAGCATAAAGGAAACATGTTTTATGGTCACAACCAATAATAAAATGTAAGAGATTGATTTAAAAAAACAAAAAACAAAAAAGGGTATCTATCTTATTTTAAAATGTTATGTTTGGAGCAAGAGCAGTTGCAGTTGAGTGGACTACTATATAAGGTCTACTAAATAGCAGCATGAACCTACTATATAGACTATAGACATTATAGCACATGCTGGGAGCAAGCTAAATACATTTTCCACTAAAGTAATTGCAGTCAACTAACACTTTTATCCAAAGTGGGTTACAGATTTACATTTACTGTACATTTACATTTGTGCCATTTAAGGCAGACCTCCTTGTCCAAAAGTGCTTTGACTATCTAGCAATGAATAAATCTACACTGGTACACTAGATTCCAAACTTAAGATAAATCAGCCTACAACTGAATTTTTTCGTTTTTTTTTTTTTTTTTACAAAGCAAACTTGGAAAGTGTTAGTTTAAGTGTTTCAGAAAGAGGTAAGTCTTCAGCTGTCGCTTGAAGATAGTCAGGGACTCTGCTGTTCGGACATCTAGGGGAAGTTCATTCCACCACCTCGGTGCCAGAACAGAGAAGAGCCTTGAAGTATACTTACCTCTTATCCTGAGAGAAGGTGGTACCAGTTGAGCAGTGCTGGAAGGTATCAGACAGCGTAGTGCAGTGCGAGGCTTAATGAGGTCTCCGAGGTAAGATGGTGCTGGTTTATTTTTGGCCTTGTAGGCAAGCATCAGTGTTTTGAATCTGATACGTGCAGCTACTGGAGTGAAGGAAGCGCAGCAGTGGCGTGGTGTGGAAGAAATTGGGTCACAAGTCGTGCAGCTGCGTTTGGATCATTTGCAGTGGACGAATAGGTTTAGAGGTACACCTACCAGCAGAGAGTTGCAGTGGTCCAGTCTCGAAATGACAAGAGACTGAACAAGCACCCGGCCAGCCTGTGTGGACAGAAATGGTCAAATCCTTCAGATGTTGTAGAGAAGAAATCGACAAGAATCAGCGACTTTAGCAATATGTGAGGAGAAGGACAGTTGATTGTCCATAGTTACCCCAAGGTTGCCAGCAGTGGCTGAAGGGGAGAAAAGAGAGTCATGAAGAGTTATTCGGAGATCTTGACCTGGAGATGAATCACCTGGGATGATCAGCAGCTCTCTTTTGCTGGGGTTAAGTTTTATTTGATGAGCATTCATCAATGAAGATATGTCCGTCAAGCATGCCGAGATCTAAACGGAAGCTGTGGTATCTGAGGGAGGGTAAGTAAAGATAAGTTGAGTGTCATCTGCATAGCAGTGGCAAAAAAAAAACCACTATGAGATATGACTTCACCAATAGAGTGGGTATAGAGAGAGAAAGGGAGGGGACCAAGTACCGAGCCTTGTGGGAAACCAGTGGAGAGTCTGCGTGAGGCAGATGTGGACCCCCTCTATGTTACCAGGTATGAGCGACCTTCCAGGTAGGAAGCAAACCATTCCCATGCTGCTTCATGGATACCAAGGCGCCTAAGGTTAGACAAGAAATTATTGTGGTTGACTTTGTCGAATGCTGCTGAAAGATCAAAAGGATGATGAGTACAGATAACAGCTTGGCTGATCGAGCAGCATGTAGTTTCTCAGTCACAGCCAGACTGGTTTGGATCATGGTGGTTGTTCAGTTATAGATAGACAGACAGTTGGTTAAAAATAGTGCGCTCCAAATATTTAGAAAGAAAGGAGAGAAGTGATACTGGTCTGTAGTTGTTGATGTCCGATGAACCCAGAGCAGGATTTTTTCAAGATGAGAATAGCCCCAGCTTGCTTGTCGATAGTTGGCACATGGCTAGATATTAAGGACCCATTGATGATCGTGAAGATGAACGGCAGGAGGTCTTGTGAGATGGTCTGAAGCGTGGTTGAAGGGATTGGATCCAGAGGGCAGGTGGTGGGATTGAAAGTTTGGATGACTTGCAGTATCTTATCTTTTGTTATGGTTGAGAAGCTTGACAATTAATGATTCCTGGCTGTGTAGTGTAGTATGGAAGTGAAGGTCTTAATCTTCTTATCATAGAAGAAGGCAAAGTCATCAGCAGTCAGGGAGGATGGAGCAGGAGGGACAGGGGGGTTGAGTAGTGAAGAGAATCTTGTGCAGAGGCCTTGAGCTTTTCCTTGTAGAAGGCGGTCTTGGTAGAAGTCATGTTCGAAGATAATTTGGTCAGGAGTGCACGGTAAGATGCGAGGTCTGCGTCAAGTTGTGATTTTTTTCCAATTTCTCTCTGCTCATCTGAGTTCTTGCTGATTGCTGCGCAAGACTTCTGACAGCCAGGGGGGTGGGACAAGAAGTCTTCTTCTACAGATTAAGGCAAGTCTTCTTCTACAGATGAGCCAGATACAACTTGAGGGATATGAGGTGGCTTGGTGGTGCTAGAATTCTCACTCAAAACTGACAAATCAATAACCCAAAACCGTAATCGATATGTTACTACTGTCCTAATATTAGAGTCAATTTTAACTCAAACTGATCAGTCTCTATGCAACCAATCTGTTTACTTCGAGTAGACCGTTACATGATTCTCCAATTACTTCGTAATAAACACACCAGGTTTTGTCTGGGTCTGCCTCCCCTGGGTCTTCCTTTTTCCTCTTTCACCTTACAGACAGCTTGAGAGAAGGAAAGAAATTTGCAAAAAATAAGAAATGTGTTTTTTGTAAAAAAAAAAAAAGAAACAACTGTTTTAGAGACATTCAGCAAACAGCATATTGAAAAACAGAAAAACAAGCTAGGTCCGTCATTGATGTAGAGATAACATATACAAGGTGTTAGCTACAGCTGAATGCACATATACATGTATGCTCTTAGGATAGGTTAAAGAAATCAAAGAATGTCATAGAGATAGATAGATAGATTTCATAGTTCATGTCTGATATGTCCGAACAGAGTACAAAATAATAATATATTAATTATTATACTGTATAAATGTTATCAGGGGAAAAAAACAAAAACATGACATAATATTATTTCCAAAATGTGCATTTTTTAAATGCTGTATTAATATTTTTATTATGTAAAATAATATTTAATTGTATTATGTATGAAATCTTTTGCCACATTCCAGCAACCCTGAACACACATGAATTATTAGGCTAATTAATAATCTCAGCCTCAGATGAGCTACTGGACCTGCTTGTTGAGAATATGGGCAACCTGCAGTACCAATGTAGCACACTAATGTTGAAAATTTTGAGAGCTTCTTTTCACAAATCAGACCTTTGTGGGTCACAATTGTTACCTGTGACAGGCCGTGTATTATTTTAAACCAGAAAATCAGCTATGTGTCACTCCAACTTGTTAATGTGCATACCATTTACTGTACAAAGGAAATATTGCATACTATAATGTAAAATATATAACTAATCATAAACCAGATTTGTATTATTGGCTGGCCACCAACAAACAAGGAAGCATAGGCAAAGCAGATGTGAAAGATACATTTGAAGCAGCTAATAATTGAATATTAGAATTCTTAAGTTTCCCTGTTACACAGATTTTGTTACACAGACATTTGAAGCATCTAATAGTTGAATATTAGAATTTTTCAGTTTCCTTGTTACACAGATTGATGATGACTTGATAAAAGTGTTGGTTTAAAGCCTTAGACTAACAGATACAGAGGCCACACCTCCTTTACTGGGAATGACAGCCACAGACACAAGGCCTCTATTACTGGGCATAACAAGAACAAAAGATCCTTCCCTTTGTTGTCTTGCATTGCACGTGTCCACCAAACAAGTAAATATAAATACATTATTTATTTGATACTGATGTATTTTTGTACTGTTATTTATTACCAATGTTATGGCTGCTGTATATATTACTTCTGCTGTTGTGGTCATATGTGAATGCTTGAGACCAGATTGCACCAGATCTGAAGGGAGTCAGGCAGTAAAGCTGTGGGGAGAGCTTGAGGAAAGGGGGGGATGGTGAATTTGGAGAGGACCACGTTCACCATCCATGACCCAGAAATGCTGCAGAGGAGAAAATGTAGGATGACAACAGGCTTTGTAAAAGTGACAGAAAAACCAGCCAATCATATCCCACCAGCGGCGAATAGAAGGCTGAGTTGTACTGTAAAGGCGGGGCAGAGGAAGACAAGTGCAGAATGAGGAGAGGAGAGAAAGAGTAAAGCACCGTAGCAACAGAAACATCTCTGCATCCTCTTGTTGTCTGGACCCTTATCCGCCTGAAAGAAAAGGGCCACCGGCTGCTGACTCATCTATTTCTGAGTCCTCTTCTCAGCCTTCCTCTTTTGCATCCTCATCCTCCTCTTTAGCCATGCCTGAGTGTTGGGACGGGGTGAGTGCTCTTGGACTGATTGCGTGAGGGAATGATGGATGTCTGTGTTTGAATATGTGGCCTTATTGTTTATTTAAAGATTTGAGCATGTGCTATTGTGTTTCTTTGCATGCCTATGTGTGTAGGCATTAAAACGAATTGAAGAAAAATTATTTTGCAGATTTCTGCATTTTGATTGAAGGGTCATGGATAAATAGTTTTAGAGAAAATTACACATTTAATATACAATACTATATCTAATTATACAGCAGTATATGAATATGTAAAAAAATCGTAGAACACAGCAATGAATAAACCTACAGCAATGCATATTGTATGTAGAAATGATGCAATATATAATACTGTAGTATATGAAAATTGCCATGGTGGTATTAATAAGTAATAAAGTATTATAATGGCTGCATTTCACTACAGCATGCTGCTGCTACTTTATATGATACAGCTGAAAAAAAAAAAAGGATTATCCATCATTAGATTTTTAATATCATACACACCACTATGTTAGACGCATGTGTGTCATAAGTGAATTTTTCGGGGGATGAAATCTGTGCTAAGACATCTGTGTATGGCAGTGCAGGTGCAGAGTCATTGGTGTGCATTCCCACAAGACACACACACACACACACACACACACACACACACACACACACACACACACACGCACACAAATCACAAATGCATCAGCCGATGGTATGCGTCAGGGAGTGTTCAGCAGGCAGAGGATGCATGGCTGTTTATGTTTAGATTTATTCAATGAATTTTCACAAAGACAATGTGTCATTGTGTTTGAATGGGTGTATATGTGATAAATAAGCAATTTACGGATGTATTTTTAAACACAAATCTTTGACCTTGAGCCGCAAATAACAATTGGTTTCAGGGATTTGGAGGAAAAAAATTTGAGTAAAGACATTGACCTGGAGGACCTTTACTGTCATTCAGTACTAATGAACAACATTTTATTGTATGGTATTCAATACGATGGTTGTTTAAATATAATAATTATTCTGCATATTTTCAGCTAATTTCTACTACTACTACAACTATATTTTATAACAACAACAATAATAATAATCTGACTGATTTATATGTTTAATGATAGATTTTGACCACCTTAACAATTAATTAGCCAGAATTTTTCTCACTTTAACCATTTGAATTATTATTTTGTGTAGTGATTTTTTAATTGTCACAAAGCAGCTTCATAGAGAAAAAAATTTATTAAGAAAATTTATAAATTTGTCCTATTATATATATATATATATATATATATATATATATATATATATATATATATATATATATATATATATATTACAATGTCATTGTGTCTAATCCCAGGTATCCTCAGCTGTTTTTATAATAGAATTTATACATTGATTCCTGATAAACTCTCAAAATGAACAGAAAGTGTTTAGATTTGTTGTACAATTGTGTCTATATACATATTTGTGTGTGTGTGTGTTAGGAACATGACATTGAGACTCCCTATGGGATGCTGCATGTGGTGATCCGAGGGGCTCCAAAGGGCAACAAGCCTGCTATACTCACATACCATGATGTTGGACTCAATCGTAAGTACTGTGAATAAACAAATTAATAAAATAAATAAATTGTTCATTCATGAAAAAGAAAATCCAAATTTAATGAAAAACAGTTGGCCAATACAATACATCATACACTTATCTCATAGAGTCCACTTGCCACCTTACATTATTCTATTGTATGTCTATATCCATCCATCCATTCATCCATCCATCCATCCATCCATCCATCCATCCATTAATCCATCCATCCATCCATCCATCCATCCATCCATCCATCCATCCATCTATGCAAAAAGGTAAAATATAAAAACACATAACTTGGAATTAGATTAACCTAATTTTTAAGGTGTGCTGACAGACCTTTTATTTAAACCTCCAAAGTGTTAAAAATCAGGACAAACACGTATTGTTACACCTAATTTATAACCATGGTGTTTTGAGAGAAGGTCACACATTCTTCTCACTCTTCTTCTCTTTCTCTCTTTGTCTTTTTCTCTTTCTGTATTCGGGGTGGGGCCCCGGACAAAAGACAGTCAGCTGTGAAACTAAATGCCACAGTAGCATCCATCTGTCTAAGAAAATCTATTTCCTGCTTCCATTCATTTACAAAGAGACGTGGGGGGAGGGGTGGCCGGGGGGAAATAGAGAGTGATATTGCAGAATCTACACACATTCATATCCCTGCTTTTCATAATCGTTTAGTTCATGCCTTCTAAAAATTCTGCCCATCCTACCCATTACTAATAAATAGATGCTTTAAATATGTTATAGACACACTATGATTGAATGAGCTTGTGAAGGAATGGGTCCTTTTTGCTTGTCACATGTACATTACAGCACATTTAAATTCTTTCTTTGAATATCCCAGTTATGTTAAAAAGCTGGGGTCAGAGATGATACAACACCCCTAGAACACAGTGGGTTAAGGGCCTTGCTCAAGGGCCCAAGAGTGGCAGCTTGGTGAAATTAAGGCTGGAACCCATTATTTTCTGACCAGTAAACCAGAACTATAATCACTGAGATAACATTTCCCATTTGTACAATTTTAGTGTGTTTAGTGACATGTTTCCACAGTCAATACACCATACATCAGTATCAAGCTTAAGGTCAGTGTCCATATTTTCTTGTTGCCTAGCAATTGTGCGGCAGAGAAACCGTGAGTTTGTGTTTATTTACTGCCTCTACCCCGTGTACCTTTCTCTCTTCCTTTATCTTTCCATCCATCTGACCTTGCTTGCTCATTAGTATGCGCAGTGAACCCTGAAGCGAGACGAGACTCAGACAATGAGAAAGAGACAGAAAGGTCAATATGAGGAATGAGATAAAGCAAGAAATAGGTCAAGAAGCAGGGCAGAAAGATGACTCATGCTCTGATTTTATGACTATTCATCCCTCAGTCAGCATGCGTCCCAGATAAAGAGATTTGTTAGTCTCGATGAAAGTCTTATTTTTTTTCCCGTTAAATACTATTTGCTGTGTGTTACACGAATAAACTGTGTTAGTGAGCTAGAACAGTGGTTACGGTTCTGTTCAGGTTCTGATTACTGTTGGTTCACTGAATTTCATCTGAAAGAATAATATTTTTCATTATTAAAATGATCAAATATTATATTGTTTATTATGTTTTACCTTTTATCACCTAGGAAGAACATCTTTGTAGCATATAAAGTATGCTTTATATGCTTTATTCAACATTATAAAGTAACATAAATATACAATATTTTCAATATTCTATAAATATATAATTAGGAAATAGAGATTTTGTTTTGCTGAAAAATATTTAAATAATTTTTTAACTATATTTATATATGAAACATAAGATAAAATAAGATAAGATAAGATAAGATAAGATAAGATTAGATGTGATAAGATAAGATGTGATAAGATATACATAAAATCTGCATTAAACAGTCAGCAGAAGTGTACTTTTTCAGCTCAGGGGTTCTTTAAACCTCAGCACTGTACTTCATATCAATGGACTGGACACTTATATAAGCATACGCACACTTCTGCAAAGATCAAATGCTTAAAGAACAGCTAAAGCCATTCCTTCTATATCTGCCTCAAATCTCTCTTTCTCTATTTCTCTCTCACAGATAAGCTGTGCTTCAATACTCTATTTCATAATGAGGACATGCAGGAGATCACTAAACATTTTGTGGTTTGCCATATCGATGCTCCTGGGCAACAAGTCGGAGCCCCTCAGATGCCAGCAGGGTAAACATCTATATGAATATATATCACAGATATGATCACAAACACATATAAATGATTGCATTCATTCTGATTTCTTTGCACATCTGTCTGAAGGTATCAGTACCCCACCATGGACCAGCTGGCAGGTATGCTGCCAAGCGTGGTGCAGCACTTTGGGTAAGTATAGTTTAAATAACTTGATTTCAAACAAATAAGTACCGTATTTTTTGGACTATAAGCCGCTACTTTTTTCCCACGTTTTGAACCCCTCAATTTTTCCTGGGTTTTTCCCGGTTTCACAAACTTCAAGCCAAAAATCTGAACCCCATAACATTAGACCAATGAAATTTCGAAACAGAAACGAAAAAAACGCACCTTATCTGTGTTCTGAGCTGCACGGCTTCGGGAGAAAAAACTTCCAACGGGTGATTTTTAAACGCACAGCGATGCGAAAAACTCCCGAGAGAAATAGTTGTGAAAGGAAGGAGGAAGACAGTAAACAATGACTTTCTTGGTAGGCTACTGTTTAGATACAAGCCGTTGTAACGTGATGAGTCTGGGTGAAGGGAGAGCTCGCTAACTCCAGTTGCAACAGAAATTATATAAGCACAGACAGGTTTCCAAAACTCCTGCTTTTTTTTTCTTGGCAACAGCGTTACGGTTTAGTCAAAGAAACTTAGAAATGAGCATCAGAAAATAATAAGGACATAATCCTCGTCTTGAACACACAGTAATAGCGAAAAAATGCAGTGGCATGGTAACGTGTCTTTCGTTAAAGCCTGTGTAAAGTACATTAGTGTAGACTAGTGATAATAATACAGTTTTAGAGCATTAGATTTATATCACTATCACTATTAGTATTGTTAGATATTAGATGTTAAATAGATGTAAATAGATGTACTGATCACCTAATTTAGTTGTTTTATTATTGCCATAAATCTTCAGATTTAAGAGCATTGTGGGAATTGGAGTAGGAGCCGGTGCATACATCCTTGCCAAGTTTGCTGTAAGTATCGCTCCTTCCCTCTCTTTCTTTCTTTCTTTCTTTTTTTCTTTCTTTCTTTCTTTCTTTCTTTCTTTCTTTCTTTCTTTCTTTCTTTCTTTCTTTCTTTCTCTCACTTTTACTCGGCTGGCTAATATTCTCTAAACCCATCATAGAGAATAGCAGTTGAATAGCACTTTGACTAACATTCATGCATAGAATCAAAAAGGTACACCTAATAAATATTTTTCTCTCACATGTTCTCTCTGTCGTTCTCTCTCACCAGCTGATCTTTCCAGACCATGTTGAGGGTTTGGTTCTGCTCAACATCGACCCAAATGGAAAAGGTTGGATTGACTGGGCTGCTTCCAAACTATCTGGCTTGACCAGCACGTTGCCTGACATGGTCCTACCTCACCTCTTCAGCCAGGTGGACACATATACAAACAAAAAAATCTGAAAACCTGCTATTAAATATGCTGATTGCTTGATTGAGACTTAATTGAGTCTGTTTAATACTCGATAAGATTTTATCGTCAGTGAGCATATATGCAAAATTACCCTGGAAAAGGAGACAAAATGACAACTTTTTAAAGTCTTTCAGAAAATACTACATTAAAAGCTTTATAGATTGGGCAGTGATGTTCTCCCTGGTACATGCTGATGAATCAGTTTGGCATGCAGCTAAATATAAAAGGGCTGACATTGCAGTTTGCAAATGATCTGATGCTATGGTAATTGTTGGTTGCAGCATTAATCTGGCGCTGCCAGATTAAAAACTTTGCTTAAAAACTTAAAGCAATGGGATTTAGTGGAGCACCAACTGAAATAGTAGGAATTTGGACCAAATAAGTCTAAATTGAAGAGAACTGACTGAATGATTCTTCATAGTGGCTCTTTGAGATGGCTTGTTTAATTCTCTAAGGCCACCATCATCACGTAGCTCGCTCAGTAAGTCATTGCAATTAAAGACAGCTTCGCAAGTAATGGAGCACTGGGTGTTAAACAGCATGAGCAAATGCTGATTGCACTAATTACTGCAGAGACACTGGTACAATCCTTCAGATGCAAAAAATATATATAAGGCTGGAATTGAATGTGGCGAAGTTTGTGCGTTGATATTCCCATGGGATACTTGAATTTGACATGCAATTCACTAAAAACTGAAAATTCTAAGAAAATTTGTTTTGGAAACTGAATCAAACTTTAATCCTTAATAGAGAAGAAAGAAGATCACAAAGCCTTCTTTAAAAAAAGAAGGTCAACTAGGGTGGTTTTGAAATAGTACAGGACAGACTGAATTATCACCATGCAAGGCAATGATAAAGTGAGCTATAGGCATAGAAGATACTTCACATCTTTAACACATACTTTGCATCTATAATCTGTAGGAGGAGCTGATGAACAACAGTGAGCTTGTGCAGAGCTACCGGCAGCAGATCAGCAACACTATCAACCAGTTCAACCTGCAGCTCTTCTGGAACATGTACAACGGGTAATTTGCATAAAAGTGTGAAAGATTTACGCATGTTGGATGTGATGATTTTAGAGGTTGATCGGTTGATCGGTTAAAACACACAGTGTGATGGTGATTTTAGTAATATATCGGGGATGAAATCAGTCTGTTTTGTCACTCTTTAAGATATTCAATACGGTCAGACATTTTCATTTTAACACATCAGCTGACTATAAAAGAATCTGTTCATTCAGAACCAGCTTATCGGTGTGAATTGTCTGTGTCCATCATTTAGCCGTAGAGATCTGGAAATGAATCGGAGTGGGACTGTGCTTAATGCCAAGACAATCAGGTATGATTTTATACAGCTTTCTTATTCTTTTTTTTACCTTTCTTTCCACTGCTTTCTCTGTTTTTCTAGCTTTGTGAATAATTGTATATGCACTGTGTGTAATCTTGGTCTTTTATTCCCTCTCTCTGTTATGTCTTCTAGATGCCCCGTGATGCTGGTGGTTGGAGATAATGCTCCAGCTGAAGAGGGCGTGGTGAGTGGTTTTCTTTTCTATTTTTTCCCTTGCACTCTTCTTCTCCTCACCCACAGCTTTCATAGGTACATGGAGTGTGGGCTAAAGGTATATCCAATGTGCATCACTAATTAAACACTAACACTGAATTGTCCTTATTCTTGTGAATTCTTTCAGGCTGAGACAAATATATGCGTTCATATCAATCTGTATATTAACCTGAAATACTTTTCTCGCAAGATATATTTCATTTTTATGACACCATTTGATTTTCATATAAAAACTCACTGTGGGGTCCTAAGATACTGATTATGGTGGAAAATATTTTCCAAAATCTATTTTGAATAAAGGACATACCACAAGGGTGCAATACCAAACATCTTACTTTCCTACACATTTTCTCGAGTCCCTGTGGGTTTTCTGGCAGTCTTTCAGAAAAGCAGAGGCAAGCCAGCCTTCCCGCTCTGTCTTTTTCTCTCTGTGACAGATGGTGCAGGATTTAGGTCAGTCTTCTGGACCATGTGCATGGTCATTTCAAGTTTTACAGCTACGAATGAATCCCGGGTCACTGCTACATCACATTAAATCATATCACATCAAACCAATGAGTGGAAGAGACCAAAAAAAGTAGGGCAAAAAGGAGGAATGAAGGAAGAGGTACTGTGAGATTAAGAGCAAAGAGGAGGGATTGCATGTGTATGAGAAAGAAAAAAACATGACAGAGCAAGAATTTGAGCTAAATACCACTTGATATTTATCTGATATACAGTGAGGAAAATAAATATTTGAACACCCTGCTATTTTGCAAGTTCTCCCACTTAGAAATCATGCAGGGGTCTGAAATTGTCATCGTAGGTGCATGTCCACTGTGAGAGACATAATAAAAAAAAAATTCAGAAATCACAATATATGATTTTTAAACTATTTATTTGTATGATACAGCTGCAAATAAGTATTTGAACACCTGTCTATCAGCTAGAATTCTGACCCTCAAATACCTGTTAGTCTGCCTTTAAAATGTCCACCTCCACTACATTTATTATCTTAAATTAGATGCACCTGTTTGAGGTCGTTAGCTGCATAAAGACACCTGTCCACCCCATACAATCAGTAAGAATCCAACTTCTAACATGGCCAAGACCAAAGAGCTGTCCAAAGACACTAGAGACAAAATTGTACACCTCCACAAGGCTGGAAAGGGCTGTGGGGAAATTGCCAAGCAGCTTGGTGAAAAAAGGTCCACTGTTGGAGCAATCATTAGAAAATGGAAGAAGCTAAACATGACTGTCAAACTCCCTCGGACTGGGGCTCCATGCAAGATCTCACCTCGTGGGGTCTCAATGATCCTAAGGAAGGTGAGAAATCAGCCCAGAACTACACGGGAGGAGCTGGTTAATGACCTGAAAAGAGCTGGGACCACCTTTTCCAAGGTTACTGTTGGTAATACACTGGTCTGAAATCATGCATGGCACGGAAGGTTCCCCTGCTTAAACCAGCACATGTCCAGACACGTCTTAAGTTTGCCAATGACCATTTGGATGATCCAGAGGAGTCATGGGAAAAAGTCATGTGGTCAGCTGAGACTAAAATAGAACTTTTGGGTCATAATTCCACTAAACGTGTTTGGAGGAAGAAGAATGATGAGTACCAGCCCAAGAACACCATCCCTACTGTGAAGCATGGGGGTGGTAGCATCATGCTTTGGGGGTGTTTTTCTGCACATGGGACAGGGCGACTGCACTGTATTAAGGAGAGGATGACCGGGGCCATGTATTGCGAGATTTTGGGGAACAACCTCCTTCCCTCAGTTAGAGCATTGAAGATGGGTCGAGGCTGGGTCTTCCAACATGACAATGACCCAAAGCACACAGCCAGGATAACCAAGGAGTGGCTCTGTAAGAAGCATATCAAGGTTCTGCCATGGCCTAGCCAGTCTCCAGACCTAAACCCAATAGAGAATCTTTGGAGGGAGCTCAAACTCCGTGTTTCTCAGCGACAGGCCAGAAACCTGACTGATCTAGAGAAGATCTGTGTGGAGGAGTGGGCCAAAATCCCTCCTGCAGTGTGTGCAAACCTGGTGAAAAACTACAGGAAACGTTTGACCTCTGTAATTGCAAACAAAGGCTACTGTTCAAATACCTTTTTGCAGCTGTATCATACAAATAAATAGTTTAATAATCATATATTGTGATTTCTGGATTTTTTTTTTTATTATGTCTCTCACAGTGGACATGCACCTACGATGACAATTTCAGACCCCTCCATGATTTCTAAGCGGGAGAACTTGCAAAATAGCAGGGTGTTCAAATACTTATTTTCCTCACGGTATATACTATGTAGTGTACAATCTAATAATGCATAGTATGCCTTATAGATAAGCCTTAAAATAATACTTTTAACTAGCTAGGTACATAAATCAATATATAATTATATTCATTTGTAAAAGAAAGTGCACCTGTTTCCTGTGGATATATCCCAAATTACACAGCATCTCTAAATGTCACAGTGCATTATGGGAATTCTACTCTCACAAAAGTACATTGATAGTGAGGTGTGAGTGCACTGTATATTCTTAACATGTGTGTGTGTGTGTGTGTGTGTGTGTGTGTGTGTGTGTGTGTGTGTGTGTGTGTGTGTATTAGAAACTTAGTATGTTTCTGTGTGCTTCTGCACATATTAACACCTCAGGGACTGACAGCTGTGCAGCGACTGCTGGAGTGACTCATGTAGTACTGAAATAACTGGGTCAACACACACACACACACCCACACACACACACACACACACACACACACACACACACACACACACACACACACTCACACACACACACACACATGCAAAAATCACAACAATCATTCAAAACTAGGGAATTCAAACACGTACTGCTACACTAACTAAATCACTTTCGCAATTTCTCCCATGTCTCAACTCAAACATACCTGAGACCCAATACACACTGTTCACTACATAGTCAAACTTTTAATTAATTATTGGAAGCTTTTAAGAAAGAAATTAATCCATAAAATGATATTTAAACTTTATATATACTGTATGTTGACTTTATGTACTGTAGATTTACACTAAAACAGGTATTTAAAAACAATTAAGGCAATAAATAAATAAATTGGGCTCTTTTCTATGTTGAAAATGTTTAAAAACCAGTGATTAAGATCTTAAGACATTAACTTTTACTCCTTCATGTTTTTATGTGCAGATTTATTTGAGTGTTCTTTTTTATCTTATTGGGAGATCTTCACCTAATAGCGAAGCAGAATTCATGCTAGCATGGGTTGTAAGTGTTTCCAGACCACCAGCTGCACACACAGCCTAATGCGGCAATGATCCTTGGCTGTATTTGACCTATTAATATACTCTTTCCTTTTTTATCTCACAAGTTATAACTGTAGATACAATGATTCATGGTTTATCACTGTGTTTTGTCAGTTGTTCTCTGGAAGGTCTTCTTTTCTTTTCCTTCCTTAGTTGCTTCTTGTTGCGATTATGGTGTTTGATAGTAAATTAATTGCCCTGTGCCATTTGTCGTTTTGTCATACAATCGCTCTGGCCTACTCTTTTTATCAGAAGATATTAGTTCTGTTTTTAACTGGTTTAAATATATTACATTGCTCTAAAATATAGTATACTGTGTCTTACATCAGAAAGACTTATAATCAGTTCAAACTGTGTGTCATCAAGTCATATATCTATTTTAAATGTGACTACTGTAGACCAGTACTTCATCCCTCACTGTTGATCTGCAAGTTTGTACCAGTATAAATATGACTTTCTGGAGTAAAATAGACCTTTTTTTTCTATTCTCAGGTTGAGTGCAACTCCAAGCTGGACCCAACCAACACCACTTTCCTGAAGGTAATCATTTCAACATAATGCCAACAGATTCCATAAATAATAATGTTCCCATCTATTAGTGATTTTAAAGGCATACAATGGAGGCTATAACTCCTGAGGTTGTGTGTTTCGTTTCAGATGGCTGACTCGGGTGGACTGCCTCAGATTACACAGGTCAGAATACTGATCCAGAATCAGAATGTGTGCTGTTTCTATTGAGCTTTCTTTTCATGGACTATGTCAGCCCACTGAGTCACTGAAATCAAGCTGACTAAAGCACTTATTTAAACGAAGGTAATACGTTACGGCTTTAAGACACCCTGTTCCATGTACCAACCCGAGCTCCATTTCCCAGAATCCAAACTACAAAGTACAAACCTTGGATCTGCAACCACTCAGCTACTTGTTTCTAATCAGCACTGTTTATAAATGCCCAAGACTCCTTGAATCTTGTGTACCTCCGGCATTTTTTTGTGCCCTGTGGAGTCTCATGCCATTAGAAATTTAAATTCTGCTGCAAATATTTGGAATGAAAACTTTGAAACTAAAAGTGATCTGTAGTTGTTTTATAACAGAGTTTAATTTCCAATTTAATTTCCCACATAAGGATGCATGATTTAAATCTAAACATGAGCTATATATAGTCATTTCCTAAAAAAATAATTTAGTTTCTTTTATTCGCATTTGTTTGGATTAGTTTTTTAAATAACAATTTGTTACTTTGCAGGCAAAAGCATTCGGACACAGAAACGTGGACGAATATTAAAATACACAGCAATTGCATCCAAACTTTTGCATCCTGACAGCACAAAAAAAGAGATGCTAACTAAAGAAAAACTATAATTTCTAAAAGTTAATGATTGCATTAGAAGGGAAACAAAACCCAGCCCAACAAGAACAGTTTAAAGCAGAGACGCCTCAGCAGTAACATTTCTGTCTTAGTGTCTCAAAGCTTTTGAGCTCTTTGAGCCCTTAAAGTATTTTTTTACAGGTTTTTCCCAATTTTATGACCTGTAGATTCCCACCTACAAGATACTGAAGCACTTTAGCTGATGAATTATATCTTGCAAAATCATACAAATTAAGTGCAGAGTGTATGTATCAATGATCATGATGATGTCATTAATGCTCAAAACCCTGTTTGTGCTTCAGCCTGGAAAACTGACAGAGGCATTTAAGTACTTCCTGCAAGGAATGGGCTACAGTAAGTGTTATTAATATTTATAATTAATATTAATTTTTTTTTGCATTAGAACAATACTTGTCTGCTGATTTCATTTAAGATAATTAGAGAAATTCGAATGCATCTCAAAAACAAAACCGAATTGCCTTTAGTCAGTCTGTTTATCATTATCAGGTAGACAGCTTGTGTGAAAAGCTAGTGAAAAATGTGTTTGTGCTTATGTGTGTGTGTGTGTGTGTGTGTGTGTGTGTGTGTGTGAGAGAGAGAGAGAGATAGAGAGATAGAGAGAGAGCGTGCATGTGTAGGTGCTTCTTGTGTGCATAGGAATACATAGTTTTGTTGTAACCTTTCCCTTTTGTGTTTGTGTGCG
Organism: Silurus lanzhouensis; assembly: GCA_039877035.1. Classification (NCBI taxonomy): domain Eukaryota; kingdom Metazoa; phylum Chordata; class Actinopteri; order Siluriformes; family Siluridae; genus Silurus; species Silurus lanzhouensis. The sequence goes on from JBCEWE010000464.1 coordinate 2,937,802, forward strand.
TTTTCCTGTCCTCTCTCAGTCGCGTCTATAAAGGATCGGAGGATGAGTGGAGGGCCAGGTATTTCCTGTTTCCTCTCCTGCCTCCTCCATCTGAAAAATAAACAAATTTTTTTTTCACTCTGTCTTTACCATCCCTCTTTTCTGTTGTTGTCCTTGTTTGAATGTGTGATTTATGATGGTTTGTTGTCATTTTGCAGACCAACCATCAAATGTCCAATCATTCTCTCTGCATGGCTGACAATGGCAGCTCCGGGCCAAAAACGGAGAAGCTTGTGAAAATAGGTTTAAGCGTCAGAACTGCACGCAAGATAGACAGTATACAATATTGCAACATTGAAATACAGCAGGAGGCTTGCTCAACCAGAAAGCTTGTGATTGTGTTTTAGCTTGAGAAGCTTGAGAATGTTCTTATGAAAATATTGTATTATGTGAGTATCTGAGAAAGGTGAAAATTTATGGAGATCGAAACCTGAGAACAGACACTTCAGCTGCGAAACTCATGCATCGTTCCAAAGCTGTTCCTCATGCGCCCTTGTTAACATTTTTCTCACTTTTAAAATGTACTACAAATCACACAGATGCTAATTTATTAAGACTCCAGTCAGCAGTACATAAAAGTGAAAAATAATTACTTACACTATATGGACAAAAGTTTGTTGAGAAAAGTCTGTCTTCTTTGAACATCCCATTGCACATTTAGTCCCCATTTGCTGCTATAATAACCTCCACTCTTCTGAGAACATCTTCCACTAGAGTCTGAAGTGTGCTTTTGGATATTTGTGCTCATTCAGCCACAAGGGTTTTAGTAAAGTCAGGTACTGATGTGGTAATTTTTAATGTTATGATTTTCATTTTATGATTGCAATAATTCCAACAATGTAAATGATGGCTAATCTGTTATGAGGATGTTACACAACATTAATTGATAAACTTATATGATACGAATCACTTATAATACAGAATATGTTTTCCTCTTTAATAAAGAGCTAATTGTTAGTGTTGCTAAATTGTTGTGCAACGAGCCACACTGTTATTGGGAATTTAAAAAATACATTTTGAGGTTGTAATGAAACACTTTCCATAAGTGGTTAGTGAACAAGGGCCTGATAAGAACAGTATTGGAACGTGAGACTGGATTTGCTGTTCGCCAATGCATGAAACTGTTTATAAAAAAAGCTAAAAGATTTTTTATGAGGAAAAAAAAATCTTATATTCTGACATTCATTTCTGAATTCAGGTTGATGAACTATTGTATGGAACACTAGCATGCCATCCTAACCACCCTTCTCAATTCATAGCAGGCATACAGCAACATCTTATTACTGTTCACACTGCTCTCTCTCTCTCTCTCTCTCTCTCTCTCTCTCTCTCTCTCTCTCTCTCTCTCTCTCTCTTTCGATTTCCCCCTCTTAGTGCCCTCCGCCAGTATGACTCGTCTGGCGCGCTCTCGCACTGCCTCTTTGACCAGCGGCGGCTCTGTGGACGGCTCCCGCAACCGAGCATGCACACACTCAGACAGCACCGAAGGCGTGGGCCAGCTCAGCCATACCATGGAGGTGTCCTGTTGAGCTTACACACAGACACACACACACACACACACACACACACACACACACACACACACACACACACACACACACATATGTGTAGATGGAGGGCATGAAACAGATAGCAGTACAAGGAAAGAGCAGAGCTTTGTTCCTCTGTGTGTTTCTGTTCAGTAAAACCACACACTCCTTCAATCTCTCTCCCGCTTGTTTCATGAATTCTGTTCTTGCTCAAAGTGTATTCGTGTTTTTGCTCCAGTGTCTTCCTCTGTACTGCTTACATCATCCGAGCCCTAACAACAACTCCCTTTATTCCCTGCTCTCATGTCCTATATCCAAGAACGACTGGTGGCTTGAGATAGATTTTGAGTAGAAAGAAAAGAGAAAGAAAAGAGAATAAACAGAAAAAATGGGGAGCGTTGTTTTCTAGTGGAAAAACTGGAGAAATTCATGACTAATCAATGTGTGCTTTCATCCACTCAAAAATAAAAAAAAACATAAAAAATCTGCATAATCGTCCTGACATGTTCACCTCCACTGTTGCAAAATGTGTACAAGTTTTATAAAAAATTGAGATGAATGCGTTAGTGGTAAAGTTGCTGCTGTGGTGTTGTAAAATCTTATAATGATGGGTGGGACTTCATGCATTTCTCTTTTTAGGGTTTATAAGCAGGAAACAGGTTGAGGGATGTCCTGTGGCAGCTTTCTGTAATTCGAGCTCTCTAGATTGTTTGGTTATAACCAATCAGGCTTAAGGATGTCAGTTCTTAGCCAATCATCACAGCTCATTTGCTTATGCGTTCAAAATGCTACACTACCTTACGTTCCTTTCCCTACAAAAGCAGTTAAAGATGTTGTGCATCTTGATATGTTGTTTTGGCATTAAACTATTGCAGTGCATTGTGGGACGTCAATAGGTATACACGAATTCAGATAGTATTATAGAACTGGAAAACTATAAAAACAGTAAAATCGTGTCCACTACCCTGCCCAGTACTACCTGCATACTCGTTATAGTGTATATAAATAGTATTAGTAGTAATGACTACTTTATCTACACTTTAGTAGGTTAACTATAGTTCTAGCAGTGCCTACTTCAAGTGCACTGTAGTACTTAACTATAGAGCTTTAGTATACTAATGGTAGTGCACTCCTTAGAAAGAGGCTACAACCTATTAACTGTAGTATACTCAGCGAAATGTGTAAAATCTCCTCTCATGAACAATCCATCCAAATCTAAGTTTCTAACTGAAGTGCTGTCTTTTCTAAAGGTAGCATACTCCTCATGCTCAGTAACTCACTGCTCTACCAGTGACTGCTCCACCTGTAGTACACTTACTGTGTAATAATGCACACTTCTATAGCTGTTTTTGACTTAAGTGTCCTCTTTGAAGGAAACATAATATTTACAGTGTGCTACTTATAAAATATTACTCTAATAACTATTTTATTTCTATGTACTCATAATGTGCACACATTAATTCTAGTGCTCTAGATGTAGTGTGCAATATGTGACTAGTGATTACTATTTGACTTTATTGTTGTATTGTAGTGTACACTCCTTCATCCAGCTCTGGTACACTTTACCCACCGTTGACATACGGTGCACTACTTTGCCAAAGTATCCTGGTAGTGCAGTCTACTACAGTAATTTTAGTGTCTACTACTCTAACAGAAAACACATTATATTTTAATATGCTCATCGTAGAGTGCACTCCCCTCTTGCATGGAAGTGGTTTTGCCTGAGATCGGTTCTTTACGGTTTCTTTTCTGTAGACAATCACCCTCCAAATCGAACCAAACCGGAACCGCGAACTGAGGCTGAAACTGTGTGCAGATGGAGAGGTCATAAGTCATAAGCCAGTCTGTGGAACTGGAACATGTCAAGGCTGCGACCTTGTTTCCTTGTATTTTATGTTTACCAAAGCAACACTAACAGACACACACTCACTCTCTCACACACACACACACACACACACACACACACACACACACACACACACACACACACACACACACACACACATTGGGTACTGTAATCAGATAAATCTTAAGAACACATTCTTACAACAATATCATTGCCTTCTACTCTTCTCTGGCTCCCTGATAAACGAATGAATGTAATAATGAGCTGCATTTCTAAGCACATGAGCTGTGAGATGATTGGCTAAACTGTGCCTGATTGTGTATGAAATGAGAATGGTTTTGCACTCATATTGTGTTCCCTCCCATTTCACAAACACCTCAAGTTCTCTCCCATTTGCCTTACTGAATGTCACTTTTCACACCTTCCTCAATCGTAGAGGAAGTGATCTATTCACTACTGCAGGGGTGTTTCCTGTTCATTTGTGTCTGTGAGGGGCGGGGCTTTCTGGAGCGTCGTGCTCCAAGCTCAGAATGTAGGGCAAATCCCAAACCCACAAAATTCCCTATCCCTTAAAAACTCAAAGTGCCCCGTCCCTTACAGACGCTTGCAGTCGCCCCAAAGGGCTAATCGACTCCTCGTTACCTTGTTATTGTCGAGGCACCACTCCTAGTGCAGACCTAGAGTGCACAAACTCTGCGTATGCCGTCCTAATAGAACCAATATGTCAGATTTAAAATAAATTGTCTGTTGTAGGTTATCTGAAAACGAGAGCAAGTGTGTGTATGTGTGTGTGTGTGTGTGTGTGTGTGTGTGTGTGTGTGTGTGTGTGTGTGTGTGTGTGTGTGTGTGTGAGCAAATGTGGTAGCCATGAAGGGTGTCTGAGTATTTGGACGGCATTTGACTGTGAAACATTTATATTAGAAACAAGGGAATGAGGTAATCATGACACTAATAACTGAAATAATATTGCACAAGTGTTAAACTGTAGCTCAGAGTGTTTAAAGCATGTGTAAACAAATCTAACTATAATGTAGAACAGAAATAGAACAAAGCTCAAAAAACAGATTTAGGCTTAACATTGAATTCAAGTGAAGTAATAAAATGAATGGGTTTTATTAACAAGCAAAACTAGAGTAAAAACAGACTAGGTTTCAGCCACCAGTAGAAGAAAAGTTATCAAGTTCTGAAGACTGATATATCGGATAAGATGTACGTTTCTCCTGCCTCTGTTTGCATGATAATGTATAAACCCTAGACTGTATTTTATTATTTCTGTCTGCTGGTTTTTTAAGCATGTCTCCTGTTCTCCACATAGCTGAGTGTTTCCCATCACTGATCTGAGATCAGGTTTTGTCTTTGACAATGTAGTAAACAGAACTGATGCCAGATTTGACATGATCTAGAATGTTGTCAGTGTGGCTCCATCCCAAACCACGTCGACTACTACTACTACTAGTTCTACTACTACTACTACTCTGGGTTCAGCACTCTGTGACCTGCTTTTCACTTCCTGAACTTCACCTTAGCACTCATCACTCTCTTCTTGCTGTAGATATTCGCTGTTTGTAGATGCTAATAATAATAATACAAGCAAAAAGAATTGCTTTGTCTTGTGAAGGTATACAGTTCACATTCCCACAGCCCAACTTATTACTATTATTATTACTATTATTATTATCCATCATTTTGTATTGAGCAATAAATAAGTTATTGTGTTTTTGAGATGGTTCTTTCTTTCAGAACTCTAAAAGAAGTTTGTAGAGACAGTAGGACTGAACCTTTCCTGCCTGATTAAAAACAAGTGTTCATGTAAAATGTAAATCTCCAGTATATAGAAGCCTTCAATATATGTGTACTGATCATGTAACAATGATAAATAAACAAGAAAGCAACAATAAAACGTCATGCTGTCCTGCTTCAGTGTGTGGTGTAACAAATTGCTTTGATACAGTAGTTGTTAGCAGTAGTTGTTGTTTGCACAATATTTTTTTATTACTCTTTGGATCTACAACCTAAATTAAAAACAAACAAACTATTGAATAAAGTATGTGACAAGCCTCGACTTGTCACAAATCAGCAAAATCACAACTCCAAATCTCAGCAATCACCACGGCATAAAAACATGGCCATTACAGACCTCACCTTCTGCAATGTCCAATTCCCACAGTCACCAATCAACTGATTCACACACACAATGTTTTACTGAGATTAAGAAATGGATGTCGGAAAATTATCTTTGTCTGAACAGTGACAAGACCGAAGAGATGCTTATTGGTTCACCTCATCAGCTGTGTAAAGCAAAGTCCGTAACCTTAAGTTTGGATGGCTCTGCTTTACAATTCCAAACTAAACAAAATAATTTAGGGGTGATATTTGACGCCAATTTAACATTTGACCATCATGTTCGTAGCACTGTCAAAGCGTCATTTTTTCATCTCAGAAACATTGCCAAAATACGTCCCATGCTGACTTTCTCTGTGGCTGAAAAGTTGATCAACACATTTGTATATTCACGTCTTGACTACTGTAATGCTTTGCTGGCTGGAGTTCCTAAAGCTAAATTACAGTTGGTACAAAATTCAGCGGCTAGAATTCTGACTAGGACCAGTGCAAGGGAACACATCATACCTATCCTGGAAAAATTGCACTGGCTTCCTGTTAGTTTTCGTATTGAGTTTAAAATTCTCATGCTCACCTATAAGGCCTTGAATAATTTGGCCCCTCAATATCTATGTGAGCTGTTAACCCCCTACACACCTTCACGTGCTCTGCGCTCCTCTGAAGCTGGTCTTCTCACTGCCCAAAAAACACGGCTAAAAACTGTGGGTGATCGGGCTTTTTCTTCTTTGGCTCCCAAACTGTGGAATTCCCTGCCCTCAGAGATCAGGAATGCAGAATCCCTGGGTCTTTTTAAATCCTATCTTAAAACGTACTTTTTTAGGGTAGCTTTTATGTGACTTCTTTGTTTGCTATTTATTGGGTTTTTATTTTTTGTATGGTTAGTTTAGTGCATTATTATGTATCTTTTAATTTTATCTTTTATGTCAAGCGCTTTGAGAAACGCATTTTAAATGCGCTATACAAAATAAAGTTTATTATTATCTATCTATCTATCTATCTATCTATCTATCTATCTATCTATCTATCTATCTATCTATCTATCTATCTATCTATCTATCTATCTATCTATCTATCTATCTATCTATCTATCTATCTATCTATCTATCTATCTATCTAGTCCTTGATTGATATGGTCTGATTGAACGATTTGCATACCCTACTAAAGCTATAATAATTTGAAAACTACCCCCTTTGCCCCTACACGTGGACCTTACACCAGTCTAGTGCAGATCCACAACTTTTTTTAAATGATCATTTACAAAATACAGGATCGACTTGTAACCCTACTAACGCATGCGTGGTAGAGATCGCGCTGCATCGTGGCTACGTATCAGAGCGCATGCGCGTTGCGGGCCAGTAGAGAGAGTGGACATGCAGCGTGTTGAGGAGGGTTTTGATTCACACCATGGTGATGAGTGATGTTTTAATTACAGTTTCATCATGAGGCCCAGTTTATTTTGCGGGATTATTCGTTTGAAATACCCGCACGAAGGTTTGAGACACTGTACTTCTCGGCTTTTTCGGGCTTTTCTTTCGGATGCCGCTAAGGAGCCTTCAAAACAGTGGAGTTTCACAGTCAGTCCTTTTACTAAAATTTATTGCCAGTTATCCTGTGGTGTGTCTGTAAAGCCCCTGGACACACACTCACTTCCGGGAGCGGAACAGGTTTGTGTGACTCTCCTCGGGCGCAGCCGTGATGACGCCACTGCCCCGGAAACGCTTCAGGTTCATTATGATGACCAGAGCAAGAAGTTAGAAGTTTCCAGCAACGAGACCATCAGCAATCTGTCTGTAGAACTCACAGCTCCTATTAAAAGTGGTGTGTGTGTGTGTGTGTGTGTGTGTGTGTGTGTGTGTGTGTGTGTGTGTGTGTGTGTGTGTGTGTGTGTGTGCTCTTTATTTCATCTTCTATGTGTTGGAATGTGAATGTGGATTGCATGGAGTGCATGTACTGTAATGGGTGTATTGAATCCTCCCTGAATTGATGAGACAATAGTTGTCCAATCACTGGTCACTAAACACACACACACACACACACACACACACACACTCATCTACACCTACAGGTACAAAGATACCACAAATGTATGGTTCCTTGGTGTGTTCCTGTCATTGGGCATACTTTTCAGTTCTTTAATGTCTATATTTCACTTTGAACCCTTTAAAATATATATTAAAAGTAGTAAATTCGATTTTGAATCCTTTTTCTAATAACTTTCTAATATATCTTGTTAAAATTAGACCACATAATTCCATTGAAAATATATATGTACTACAAAGATAGTACTGATAGACTGCCTATGTTTATTTTTTTTCTGGAGGTAGGAGGAAACCAGAAGGAAACCCAGTGCTGACTCTATGGCAATATCTGTGCATGTTTGTCAGAATCAGCATCAAAATTGTTATTGTGAATTATTACTTGATAGTTTTAGTCTGATCAGTGTCGCAAGTGTTGCACACTTGCACTAACTTCGGCTTTCGTTTGCAGATCTTCATATCGTTGGTCAAGGGAAAGGCAATGTGAAGATCCAGAACATGGAGAGTGATGTGTGCCAGGTACAGACAGAAAGAGGTGACTGCATCCTTCAGTCTGTCAAGGTAAAGCATCTGAAATCTGAAAACTATTTGCCAGTATACAAATTTTACATTTGATCAGGTGTTTTTTAACGTTGAGAAAAATGACCTGAATTGTTCCAATCATAAATATACACACATCTGTAGTGTCACAAAGTGCAGGTACGGTCTTGTGGAGGAAACATCACTGGTATAGGCACCATCAACGGCGATGTGGAGATGATCACTGCAGGACACAGTGTAAACAACCCACTAAAGTCTTCAATACTGTTTTCTACACATACAGTATTTTACCATTTCTTACCATTTCAAGATGACATCAATTCATACATTTTTTTGTAGAGAGTTGATCTTAAGAAGATCCAGGGAACATCCATGAATATTTCCACTGAACATGGGCCATTAAATGTAAAAGCCATTTATGCTGAGAAGAGCGCTGTAGCATCCTCCTCGGGAAAAATCCATATTGGGCATATACATGGTAAGAAACGAGTTAACCTGAATATTTTAATGAAGGAATTTTCAAGAGGTTGCTTCAGAAAAACGTTGGGTTACAACAGCACTGAAAAAAAACGTTGATGAAGGAGTCTCCAGTGTCAGTGTTGAGATGTTTATGTATCTTTAATGGAAGGAATCTCCAGTGTCAGTGTTTAGACATTATGTAACATTTATTAGAGTAATCCGCAAGTTTCCGAACACTGGAGAGTCTTCAGGAGTTTTTGGATTGTCATGTGTTATAATCAACACAAAGTATTTGCATCCTCAATATTGTATTTACTCTATTTTAATGTCAAGCACAATCAGAGCCTCTACTGTCTAGAAATATACATCATCTAAAAATTATGCATTTCTGTTGCCTGTAATTCGTCATATCCGTTTTTCTGTTTTGCCTTTTGTGTACTTAAGCCATCATGCAATTTGCCCATTTAGTTGCATTTTACTATTAGGTTCCCTAATGGTCTAGTTGTTAGGATGCGGTGCTCTCACCGCTGCGGCCCGGTCAGGGAACCAACCCCAGCCATTAGGGTTTCACAAGCCTTAGTGCCGGTCCCAAGCCCGGATAAATGGGGAGGGTTGTGTTAGGAAGGGCATCCAGCGTAAAAACATGCCAAATCAAACATGCGGATGATCCACTGTGGCGTTTAGTTGCATTTTACTATAGGTAAATGGTTATTAATTATACATTTTAAACATATCCTCTGATTTATTGTACAGGTGAAGCACTTGTGAACAGTGACACAGGAGATATCATTATCGGTACGCACGTTTTTCATCCGAATTCGAATGTAGAAATGTAAAAAGTGTTCAACTCATAAAGGTTTACTCTGATCCTGCCAGACAGTTCTAGTGGTGTCCTAACAGCACACACTAACGCTGGGAACATCGATGCATATGTGAGCCAAACAGGAACAGCCGAGCTTCATACACAGCAAGGTATTTCAACAATATTTCTTGCTATTTCTGGAATCCTGGAGGTCTAAGAATTATTTTCATAAGACTTAGTAAACAATGAAAAGGGTTCCACAGAGATATAATTTTCCTGTGTTGATTGTTTATTTATGTTGCCCCGTGCGTAACGATGGTCTTATTCCATTCTAAAATGATGTCATGCTCTATGTTTCGCTAAATGTTAGGATTGTAATATCTCTCAGATAGCTGCGACTCCGAGAGTCTCATCCCACTTCAGTTCTTCTTCAGTTTTTCCAATATGAAATCGGAAATATCAGTCACCCAGACACCAGGACGTATATAAAAAATATACAAAGTTTAATAATAGAGAGAATGTACTTATAGACCTCTGTGACGATTATGAGACCATCATGTTACATATCGGTGCATGAGGAACAAAAACGTTGTAGAAGGTCATACTGTTCTCGGAACAAACGTAAACATCTATCACAAAGATATTACAGTTGCAGATTGACAATATGCAAAGAAATATAGAGAAGTCACACATAAAAATCATAAAAAATCTATAAAGCTTTCAACTCCCTTGTGAAGGTGCTGTGAGTGTCCGTGTGCCGTCCACTTTAAAGGCCTGGGTGCATCTCTGTGGGACGTCTGTGGAAGGCAATTCAGAGATTCTTCAGGAGACACAAATCCAATCATCTGAAGGAAAAACGGTGCTCACTGGTGAGTAGCATCATAATAGTGTAACCCAAGATTTCATTGCTTCAAGAAGCACCATGAAGAAATTCAAGAAACTTTACATTTCCACTAACCATAAAGAAGTGAAACAAAAGCGTTAAAAATCTCCTCCTATTGACTAAAACCTGACCCAGTGAAATGGTGCGCTCCTGAATGTGCAATCATGAGTGCTCATGGCATTGAATTTGAGAAGAATACAATGGTGATAATGGCACTTCAGCGTAACTATGCGTCTGAAAATGGGAAAAGTTTTCTTGTTTACATTTTACATAAAAACAGATGCCACCATACTCTTGTGCCTTATGATCGCTTGTGTTTTACAACTAAAACACACTCTTATAGCCTTATAGAGGTGGTTTTTCGTAGTGGCGTCATGTTGGTGGATGAAATGATGACACAGTACTTCTCTTCACAGTCAGCCATGTTTTTTGGGCTGTCAATTACATTTTACCCAAAAATAAGAAAACTGTTTTTTTTAAAGGCAAATAAATGCAGTGAATCTGTTAGATAAGTGTCAGTCTTTGTGCTCATTGTTCCCTACTACAGTAACCGCATTGATTTGGTGTGTGTACAGGGCCGCTGAATGGTGGCACTCGAGAGGACTGCTGGATCAGTGCCATTGCTGACAGAGGCACAGTGAGCATCAAGACCCAGAGCTGGTTTGAGACGCTCAAACTGGGGAGCTGAGTGAATATTTGCCTTTAAATTCAAAGATGAATATTAGTTAGTAGGTACGACTTTGGTTTTATGTTTACAGTGTATCTTTATTGTTTATAAGATAAATAAATATATTCCACTCTATGGTGTGAACTTGATTAAGAAATTGGTACATTTACAGGTTGTTCATAAATAAATGTAATACACACGCAATTATGGATCTCGGGTCTCTTGAATATGTAGGATTTTGCAGGCTATGCCCTACAGATTTCTTCTGGGATTTTTTCCCTATTTTTGGGGGGTAGTCTAATTTGGCCCTCAGGTGTGAGGGTGGATTTGTATGGTAGCCTGTGATGGACTGGCACCACAATCATGGTTTACACTATTCCTAATTCAAACCCAGTAATCCTGGAAAATGCTTCTGAACCATTGTATAGTTATTTGAAAATGGCAATGTAACATAAATCAAGTTATGTAGCTTAAAAACTATTGTAGAGTGTAAAGATGGCAGTAGGAGTCTGCTGATGTCTGTGAATGTGAATCAGTTTTGCTCAGGTTTCATGATCCTCAGTCTGTATTGTGCACAGCTTTTCTTTTCAGAATGTAAAACAGCGACACGCTGTGGACAAAGGGGAGATTGGAGATTAGTTTATTTTTCACCCTCCTCTACTTTCATGTCTTTATTTATTTATTTTCCATGTTTTAGAATTGTAGGATATAATTACATAGGGTGTATTTGTGTACAGATTTTGCGATGTGAAGAGCCGTAAAAGCCTGCTGAATCTTGTGAATTTATATGTGAATCTGTAGGTCTCCTGGTCCTCAGTCTGTAATGTACTCAGCTTAACTTTTCAGAATGGAGTGTTTCGAGCCTTTTCATACAAAGAGGATGCCGTGCTTACAGCGACACACTGTGGGAAAACGGGAGATTGCAAATTAGAGATGATTAAAAAAAAATTATTCTTTCTTTCTTTCTTCCTTTCTTTCTTTCTTATGATTTTTTTAAATGTCATAAATAAATAAATAAATAAATGCATAGAGTATATTTATGCTCTATGGAATTAATCTTACAATGTAAATAAATATACATAAGATGTATAAAAATAAATATATAAAATAATATAAATGTATAATATAAAAATATTCCTATTATATAATAGTTTATTATAAAATATAAAAATATAATAATTATATATATATTTTTTTTTTATTATTATTATTTATTTATTTATTTATTTATTTATTTTCTTATAAATTATATAATAGGAATATCTTTCGCCTTTAGTTGTATTTATACTATATCGCGCGGCATCCAAGAAACTCCGTGAAACCTTTTGATGGGCCACTGATGCAAGACCCTGGAAACCTGGCCGAGTTTCACTGCGAACTATGTTCCCTCTTTTAGCGCACTACAAAGGGGTTGGGAGTAAAGGCTTCTGCGCCCTTTGTAGTGCACTACGTCATCGCTGACAGCCGTTTAAAATTGAACCCACGGAGTTTCACGGGAGCGAGAAACAAGTGCTATGGGTCGACTGGAAGAAGGTGTCTTTTTGCAGGAAGTGTGTTTTAAAGCTTGTCCATAAAATATGACAGTCGTGATTTAATGATGGGAGAGGACGGGGTGATGCACAAACTGGGTAATATGAAGGCCTTGCTGGGCATCATAGCAGGAGCTGGAGCTTCGTATGGACTTTACAAAATGGTGCTGCGCGCCAGCAGAGAAGATCCCGAGAGAAAGAAAGTAAAGACGAGAGATGGTGGAGGAATCCAGCCAGGAAGTCTGATGGCCAAGGTGTCTGGATTTCATGTGGTTAGTGCGAACCTGAGCACAGAAGCTGCATCAGGTAGGCCCAAGTGCATGACATGATATATGATCTGAGATCCTCCAGAGCCTCAGGAGCAGGGCTGAGAACCTGGCATCTACAGCATCCCTGCTCTCTGAATGATTACTGCTTTAAGGGGAAAGTCCATCCTGAGACTCATTACATGTTTTATATAGAAATATCAATGACGAGTTTAGGGATCCTGCTGCTAATTTCGTAGATGGTGTTGAAATCTCAATATTCCCATCAGAAGTTGTGTTTATCTGCCCCACTGACGTCATGGGGTATTTTGGGGGGCGGGGTTTGATAAATATTGCTAGCATAGTTATTCTGCTTTCCTTGCTGAGCTTTCCATTTTGCTAACCATTAATTGAACCATTGCTTTTCTCCATCCTGCTCCTCCAGGTGAAATTCTTTCCAAGTCCCCCAGCAATCTGGAGCCAAAACATCTCAGCATGCTTCTCTCTCTTCTACAGAGAAGCCCGAACCCAACCGAAAGAAAACAACTCCTTATAACTTTAGGAAATGCTGCAGCGTTTACAGTGAACCAGGTATTACATACGAAACTTACATTTACTTTTACATTTGCTGCATTTGGCAGATGTTACAAGTTACACAGCAACTTTCAATTTTCTCACGTATACAGCTGAGCAGTTGAGGGTTACTCAAGGGCTGAGCAGTGAGAACTTGATGGTGTGGGGATTTGAACTCATGACCTTCTGATAAGAAGTCTAATTTGCATGTGATAAATGATTTATAAAAGTTTAATTGGCGTTAATTTCCTCGCTGGCACATCAAATTCATACATGGTACATGCATCACAACTCTGAACCAATGGCGTGTCTTTTGATTGGGATGCTGGGAGATTATTGCAGTTTAACTCGGCTGCGTTCAGCAATAATAAACTGCATTAACGCCTGAATTCTGATTGGATAAACTGAAACGGATTTCCTAGAGAAGCATATTGGTTTGTATTTTTAGAAAACCTTTCCATATGTATTATTGACTTTGCTATAGTATTTTATAACTTCTAGTTCTTCACAATTAAGGTTTTGTCTGTTGAAACGCTTCACTTGCTTTAAGTGCACCAGTTGAAGTTCCCTGAATTGATACTGTACCATAATAATTACTGCTGCACTAAAAATTACATCTTTAGTGCTTTTATGGTGGCCCATTTTCCCTTGTTTCATTAACCAAAACACTTTTTATATGAATTAATATTAATGTTCATAGCCAAAGATTTTTTCCTCTTCCCAGGATCTCCTTCGTGAATTTGGAGGTCTTCACGTCATCGCCAGCTTCCTTTCTGACCCTGAACCCGACGTCCGAGTGCAAACCCTGAACGCCTTGAATAACCTGAGCATGAACATCCGCAATCAAGAACAGCTGAAGGTTTGCTTCAGGTTTTTTTTGACACAACCTTCATTACAAAGACTCTTTGCCATAATCTCCAATCTCCTCCTGTTCAGATCTATGCTCCAGCAGTGTTGGAGTTGATCGAGATGTCCCCGGTGAACTCGGACCTTCAGTTGGCTGCACTGAGGTTACTGACAAATTTGACAGTCACGGATAACCATCAACATTTACTGAAGAGCTCCATCACACTCTTCTTGTCTCTACTTGTAGTGAGCAACGATGTTCTCCAGGTGCTTCAATCAGTATGTTTTTTCTTTTGTATACTTTTAATCTCATTGAGTATATTTGTTAACATTTTGCTCTTTGCTTGCAGATCCAGGTTTTGAAGGTTCTAGTCAATTTATCATCCAATCCAGACTTGATGGATGAGCTAGTACAAGCACAGGTAAAGTATGGCTAATTTTGACTTTACTACTAAAACTTTAACTACTAAACTCTTATTGTATGGGTTATTGTGAGAATTTTGTAAAGCTTTAGGGATAAAATTAAAAAACACAATGATAACCCCACTTTTTTTTAATGTGGTTTGCTAGTAGCTTCTTGCATGGCTGGGCTTGTTCTAATATTAATGAACAGCACATGCACTCTCACTAGTGTCAGTATATCAGTTTTGAGCAATAGATGTTATTGTTAATGTTACTATTAGTATATGGTATAATTATAAGATAAGCGATAAGATAATATATACCTTTATTCATCCCACAGTGAGGAAATTTCTCTGTTACAGTAGCAAAGAAAAATAAATGCAAATATATAAAAGATTAGACTCTTTATACACAACACAATGTATAAATACAAATAAGGAAAAAAAAATTATAATGCTATATACAGTGCATTTGGACCATCTGGTTCTTGGTCACCTCTCTTGCAAAGGCCCTTTCCCCCGATTGCTGCGTTTGTCTTAAAAGAGACCAGTCTGTACCACACTTTTTCCATTTGAGATTTCTCAAGGCCACTGTGCTTGGGAATTTTCAGTGCAGCACCAATCTTTGGAGCCTGTCTCCACACTCTGCAGGCGATTCCTTTGACCTCATGGCTTGGTTTTTGCTCAGATATGCATTTTCAGCTGTGAGGCCTTCTATAGAGAGGTGTGCCTTTCCAAATCATGTCCAATCAATATACTTTTCAACAGGTAGGCTCCAGTTAAGGTGTAGAAACATCAGCGATCGAGAGAAATCTGAGGCAACTGAGGACATTTTTGAGTGCTGTTGCAAAGAATCTGAATGTGAAACATATTTCAGTTTTTTTTTTTTTTATAATAATTTACAGACATTTCTAGAATTCTGTTTTCACTTTCTCATTATGGGGTACAGAGTGTAAATTATTATGATAAAAAAAATAAAAAAAAAACCCATCCAACGATTTTAGTATCAGGCTGAAACATAAAATTGAAAACAGTGATGGGGTTGAAATCATTTCTGAATAATGTACTGAAAAACATATATATATAAACAAAAAAAAATGATGAACTGAATTTGATTGTACAGGCTCCGGCCTCGCTGGTGCTGCTCTTCGATTGCTGCACGAGCACAGAAGTGCTTCTTCGCCTTCTGGTCTTCATAGGAAACCTGCGGGCATGGAGACCATCTGCACAGGTGGCTGAAGCTCTGAGGAGGCAACAGGACTCCCTCTACTGTGTGCTTTTAGACAGTTGCTCTCAGATACACCACAGACTCCCTCTACTCCTTTCCCACCCTGACGCAGAGGTCAGAGCGCAGGTGGTGCGACTCCTCGCTTAAACCCTCCTCTGGACTCCACCTTGAACTCCTTTAGACCTGCTGTGTTTTAAGGTCTGAACTCACCTGACCAGTGCACTTAGAACTACAGTTATGTGTGTCATATTGGGTCTATATAGAAAAACAGACTTTTTAACTCAGTTTCTTTCTAAAAATGAAAAGAATTCTGGCGCGTTTTTTAACCTAAACTATCGAATGGTTTCTTAAGGTTTACTTGGATTGTTAACAGTTCTAGCTTGTTTTGTTTTTTTTATGAACCCTTCTGCTGTAGAGTTGTTACAAACCAAAGAACCACTGGAACCTTTTTCTGTGATTACCACATAAGAGTTTTGACACATTTCCTCAGAGAGAAAAAAAAAAAAAACCAAGGCCAGTTTTAAATATATAATGCAGAAATATTAATGAGACTAGGTTCTTAGGATGAAGTAAGAGATGTAAAAGAAAGCTGTTATGAAGTTTCTTTAATTTGTTTCACAAAAATACATACACAGAATAAATATTTATCTACTACCCAATATACTGATTATGTTGGAATTACTTTGTAGTATTACTTTAAATACACATTGTTGGTTAGCAGAAAATTGGACCTCTTTCTTTTTTTTTTCTTCCCAATTCTTCAGTCCTTTGTGCCTACGTCCCTCCTGAATGATGGCAAAGAAAATGGGACGAGTTTAAAGACAAGAAATGGAAGTAAAATATATATGCATACAGGTGATACATTATTAGTGTCCACTCACGAGGTGTGGAAGTGTTTGGACCAATGAACACTAATTGTGTGATTCTATTTTGGAAGAATGGTGTTCATTCATTCTTGGTCGTATAGAGACTTGGAGTTTGCCAAGGGGCATTAAAGCAGTTCTGATGACTCATTTGTTTTTCCCATAAATTTGTCACCTGTCAGATAATAGAATGTTACTTCCTCAGAGAAGTTTCACCGTATAGTGTGTGCTCAGTGAATGCCTCCTGAGAGGTGCCACTCCTTTGCCACATATCAAGTTGCTAGTGCCAAAAACCTTTTCTAACCAATGAATGACTCTAGCTGGTCTCCTTCACACAAAGTGCTTCCTGTACCTTTTCTTTTCTTAGCTAATCTTTTATTGCAAAAGTGAAATATGCCTGAAATGAAGGATAATCGATTTCCAGCTTGATCTCTCCAGCTCTGTGTATTTTTCTGCATGCATTTTCAGCGCAAATGTTTGCCTGCCTATGCATTGTTTAACTCTGCATTATGTCAGAAGTGGAATTAAAGGGCTTGTTTGGGTCATTAATATTATTATAACTGGAAAAGCCAGTAATGTGAATTTGTCCATGAATTGGACTGTAGTTGTGTAAATGTTAGTGGACATTTTGTCATGTTTTTTCTTTCTTCTCACAGTTGTGTAACTTGACTGCCTTTGCTGTTAATGATTGGTAAATTCAGGCTTATTTTATTGTTTGTATTAAAATCTTTGAAATAAAGTATTTTATTTTGGATAAGTATTATTTACGAATGTTTGTTTTTTACACTCCTTATGCAGGTAATAAAATATTAAGTGTATGCACGTGTCTAATCTTAGTGACTTTGAATATTATCTACTACTGTCTTTTATTCCTTTTACCAGCTACATTAGTCACAGTTTTTCTATTCTCATATGCAAGGTTTCAGATCTACTGTGACTTTGACCAGGATTGAGGTTACAGAAGATTAATAAATGGGGAACTGTAAGTGAACAATTACTTAATGTACCCCACTGGTAGAAGTTCAGACCAAGGATTATGCAAGACCCCTAATGAGACCACTGTTCACTAGATATTGTTAGGGAAGTGGACCATTCCCAGAGCAGTTGTTTTCATTGCAATGGTTACATGCATGTGTAATACTATAGACTGTTTTACAATCCTATTTTATATGATATACAGAAATTGTAGTTTATATTTTGAATGCATTTTGTGTTCACTGCAACAGTCTTACCATCAGTCTCAGGTTCTGATCTTACCACCGCTTTTAGACGGTAGAAACTTGAGTGCTTTACTCAGTGATGGTTCATTGGTGAATTTGTGATTGTGAATCTGGAGTGAGCTGCAGTAGTACCATGGTGTCTGTAATTGATCCGTGGGGGTCTTGTGACTGGCCTGTGGTGTGTTAGTGATTTGTACTGGTATACGTTGACCCTATGGTGATCTGTGATGATCTGTGGTGGTCTGTGGATGTTCTGGAGTGGGCTGTGGTGGTACCATAGTTACTGTGATTTATTTGTAGGGTCTTGTGGGCTGGGATGTAGTTTTGATGTGGTACATGGAGGTTATGTAGAGGTCTAAGATAAGATAAGATTAGATATACCTTTATTCGTCCCACAGTGGGGAAATTTCTCTGAAATTTTCACAGCAGCAAAGAAAAAGAAATGTGCAAATATGTTAAAACCAAAAACAACAAAAGATGAAAAAAGAGACCACCAGTAAGTAGTTACGCTATCAAAAGTATTGCACACAGGTACTATTGCACAGTTTTAAATAATTGGTATTGCACATGTGTTGCTTATAAAACTTTGTTGTTATTATTGCACAATTAAACAGTAATAACTGCATATTTTAGTGACTGGTTCACTGGGAGCAGCTCTGATTGTAAAGTCTAATAACAGCAGACCGTCTTTATCGCTCCTTCAGACACTTAGGATGTAACAGTCTGTTACTGAAGGAGCTGGAACGGGGGTGAGAGTCGTTCTGCAGTAATGATGACAGTTTAGTTAACGTCCTCCTTTCTCCCACCTTCTGTACAGTGTCCAGGGGAATCCTCAGGACTGAGCTGGCCTTCCTGATCGGCTTGTCCAGTCTCTTCCTGTCTGCAGTAGAGATGCTGCTGCACCAGCAGACCATCATAGAAGATGGTCTGTGATGTGAACTATGATCAGTGTTCTTTAGTGATCTTGTGGTGATCTTTAATGGTTCTTTTGTGATCTAGTGATGTTTTGTGGTGGTTCTATAGTGATCTTGTGTTGATCTGTGGTGGATCTTTAGTGATCTTGTGTTGATTTGTGATGGTTCTATATTGATCTGGTGTTGATCTGTGGTGGTTTTGTAATGGGCCATTTCTGTTGTAGACAGTATAAGGTATTGCTCATAACTGAACAATCCACATGCCAGTGTGATACCATATTCAGAAATACATTTCCCACAAGCCCTAGAGTGACGCTGCTAGCCGGTAGGCAGCTTAGCGCTGCTGCAATCACATGAGCTTTGTTATTGTAGCCCAGGAGCTGTAATGTCTACTCGTACAGAAACTCGGAGAAGACCAACTACCACCGACCACGAGAATGAAGGTATGATTTTTCTTTTTTTGTTCGTTGTTTTAAATACTGCTGTCACATTTTCTACTTAAATTATCATATAGAAACGTGAACACTGCACGCATTAACTGCGGCCGCGTCCCAAACCACAAACTCCTGCACTCCCTTGTAGTGCGCACCTCGCACCTGTTACCGGTATAAACCGGTATACTATTCACACATGCTCTCTTACATGCATATTAAGCTCTCTGGCTATGTTCGTCCTTTGTGCATTTTTTCCATACCATATCATACATATATAATTATATATATATATATATATATATATATATATATATATATATATATATATATATATATATATAAAACCATACTATATCATGCAAATATATATATAATGCTGTAATTACTATAAGTTATAATGTCTGATTGCACACTTTTCTCTCTCTCAGTCTTTTTTAAGACCTTTAAGCCCACAAGTCTATTCACATTTCCTCTAATCATTTCCTTGCTTTGCACCTTTATACATGAACCACCCCCAAAAAAGAGAAGTGATTTGATGGTGATGCTACATTAACAACCTACAGTATCATAGGCATCATTTTGGCTCATTGTTTTGGTCTGGTTTGTGGTGTGTCAAGAGCATTAGAAAAATACACCCTGTACAGGACACATGGTTTTCTAGATTTATAATCTGAATTTAAATGGTGAAAACTGTTTTTTTTTTTTGTTTGTTTGTTGTTTTTTTTTGGGGTATTTTTAGGTTTTCTAGGTTTAGACAACTCTAGATATGGCTGTCAATGTCCTTATGTGAATAGCCTGCAATATGTTTTAATCATTCAAAACTCAAAAAAAGACTGAAAAAGACTCAATAACACTTTTAATCTATAGACCAGAGGAGTCAAATCCTATCTCAGAAAGGGCCGGTGTGGGTGCAGGTTTTCATTCTGACCAAGCAGAAGCTGCACCTGAGCCATTTGCCATGGTTGCCATGGTTCCTCTTATTTATGATTTCATAATATATTATAATAAATAAATAAAAAGGAAATATTGCTCTGTCATCTAATAAACTAATGTAGATTTATTTCCAAAGCTCGGTCCCCAATGTAAAAGTTCTTCTTGCATTCCGTCTTTGCATTTATTTCATAAGCATCTGTAATTATTTGCGTGATTATGTCATGAGTCATAAAGACTTTCAGCCCACATCTGAAAATAGTTACAATAGGCTGTGTTATTTAAGTAGATTGCATTAGGCTGTTATTTAAGTAGATTGCATTTGTCCATTTTTAGAGCATATTTGGGGACTACAAGAGTTCTATTGTTGACCTGATTACAGAAATATCCCCACTAGTACTGGTTGTTTAGGTCTGTGTGTGTGTGTGTGTGTGTGTGTGTGTTTTCTTATTTTTCTGATTTCAGAGCTTTCATGGGACCACGGTAGTGTCAGAGCTTATGCCGGCATTAGTAGTTATCCCTTTGGCTCCTTTGATGACCAGCAAGTCAGGTCCTCTGACTGTCCCGTGCATTGCTGCAATTGCATACACAGACACCCAAACAAAGGTGGGCACAGTCTATTTTTGTCATTTTATTTTGCTTTAGTATTCAGTATATTGCTATATTTGCTCACACTGATTTTCCACTTTTACTCTCTGTGTGTAGCACCCAGCTCACACGTTGCTAATGAAACGTGGGACGAAGTAACATGTAGTAAGACCACTATAAGTGCTGAAAATGAGGTGGAGGCACAAAAACTCGCCAATAATTACAAGGTAAGTGGTTTCATTCATAGCTAATGAGTGTTGTTTTTTTGTATACACCCATTTATTTAGTTTACTTTTTTTTATGCGTTTTTGTGATCATGTGTTTCCTCCATGTAAAGTTTGGATTCAGAAAGTGGAAAAGCCATGTGACTGAGCGGCCCTTTGAGGAGAGATCAGATATTGTGAAAGAGCTTTATTCAGAGCTCATCATCATTAAAACAAACACAGGTCAGGCTCACTCAGTTACATTAAACCAAACACAGGTCAGACCAGACTGAGTTTAGACTCACTCAATATGACTATACAAAACTACGGCTGAAACGATTTCTCTAGTAACTCAAAAAAACAGGCTTTTTTTGTATTCAAATTCACTTTTTTGTATTCAATTTTCACGCAAAGGTTATGCACGCTGTGTTGCCACTTCCTTTTCTCACCTTCTGTGTTTCCACTTTGCGCGTATGCAGGGCTTAGACTCTACTTACAAGTGTGCACTTTCTCCCATTAAATTTTTTATTTTTATAAATTACAATCTTTGCACAGAAAGTGGTGTTTATAAATGAGACCCCTGGACAGAGAAACACAGAAGAGGGTGCAGAATAAAAAATGGAGGAACGGAGAGAAATACGAGGGTCGAGGAAAAGATTTAGACCAAAGAACACAACTGAAAGTTTCCAAAGTGCAGGATAATTTCATACTAAAGCACAAAGATAACACCATACATTACATTCACCTTTTTTTTACATTTATTTTTATATTTTATTTATGCTTTTTTATTTACATATTTGTATTTGCATTTTAATGTAATATAGCAATTAAATGCACGAAATTTGTTTATGGATAGTAAGTATTGCTCTTTAATAAACAAAAAGTACTTCTTATCTGATTACTCTTTTTAATCGCCTTATCGGAAAAATACTCGATTACTAAAATAATCGCTACTGCCCTAAACCAAACACACATCAGACTCTGTAAATTATAATTAACCAAACACAATTTAGACTTACTCGAAATTATTAAACTGAACATATGCGCTCATAATTATTAAACAAAACACATACTCTCTAAATGACATTAAACCCAACACAGAACAGACTGTATAAATGGCATTAAAGCCAAACACAGGTCATATTTATTCAAAATTACTAAACCAAACATAAGTAAGATTGTTATGTGAAACCAGGCAGACTCACACAGTTTAGAGACACTTATTAGACCCCCCTGTCCTCTACATCTGACTCTTTCACCCCAACCACCTGCATGTCTTCCTTCACCACATCCATTAACCTCCTCTTTGTCCTTCCTCTTTTCCTCCTTCCTGATGGCTCCATCCTCAGCAATCTCATACAGATATACCCCATGTCCCTCCTCCGCACATGTCCAAACCATCTCAATCTCACCTCCCTCACCTTGTCTCCAAAACGTCCTACATGCGCTGTCCCTCTAATAAACTCATTTCTAATCCTGTCAATCGTCATCACTCTCAATAAAAACATCAACATCTTCAGCTCTGCTACCTCCAGCTCTGCCTCCTGTCTTTTACTCAATGCCACTGTCTCTAATCCATACAACATCGCAGGTCTCACCACAGTCCTATAAACTTTCCCTTTCACTTCTGCAGATACTCTTCTATCACAAATCACTCCTGCTATCACTCTTCTCCACCCACTCCACCCTGCCTGCACTCTTTTTTTCACTTCTTTAACATACTCTCCATTACTTTGCATTGTTGACCTCAGGTACCTGAACTCCTCCACTTTCTCCACCTCTTCTCCCTGCAACCGCACCACTCCACTGCCCTCCCGCTCATTCACACACATGTACTCTGTCTTACTCCTACTGACTTTCATTCCCATTCTTTCCAGCGTGTACCTCCACCTCTCCAGGCTCTGCTCAACCTGCTCCCTACTCTCACCACAAATAACAATATCATCCACAAACATTATTAGGTAATAAACAGGCTCAATTAACGCAATTAAACAAAAAAAAATTTAGACTCAGATATAATCATTAGCTCAGACTTGATTAAATTAGATTAAGCCAAACGGAATACAGGACAGATTCAATAATACATATTAAGTCAAACAATGTTTAAATATACTGAAAAAAATGATTAGATTCAATGCTAAATGTCACTTAACTAAACAGAACAGGCTGAAATGAATCAAAACCATTTGCATTCACTCACTATTAATACATACAAAACAAGGGTGAAGTATTAAATACATATAAATAAGACTGAAACATCACATCAACTTATTTATTTGAATAAATAAATACATAAATAAATGTAACAAGAAAAGTAAATGTTAGGTTTATTATTATTATTATAACATTTTGTGTGTAATAATCTTAATTATTACCACATATTAATTGTAATGATATTTTTAAATGATACATTTTGCTAAAAGAATATTGATCATTTTAATAATCTCACAGTTTTCTCCTGTTCCCTCCCTCTGTTTTGTCAGGCTCCTTAATTACATGTGGCAATGTTGTGTATATATTTTTATTCGGTTGGTGGATCTCTCTTGTGTACCTTCTCGTCAGTATCATGATGTACATCACCGTTATTGGAGCGCCTCATGGTAATCTGTGTTTACAACAAAGTCATTACAACATCTAAACTGTGTACTTTTATACACTAGCTTTTTTTTAAACTAGCTTTTACTTCTTTTTAGGTAAATTGTGTTTCAGATTGTCCCGTTACGTTCTTTGGCCATTTGGAAAAGCAGTACATAAGGTTGACCTTTTACTATCATATTATTATTCTGCATGCATTGTTTTCATAGTATCTTTTTTAGATAAAGTGACAATAGCCATATATAGGTGTGAGAATATTTAATTTAAAGCATTTAGTGCCTTGAATAGTGTAGTATAAAGATGTCAAACAGCGGTCCCCAAACTTTTTTGCTCCCTGGACCGGTTTAATGTCAGACAATATTTTCACGGACCGGCCTTTAAGGTGTGACGGATAAATACAACAAAATAAAATGATACGACCGGCATAAAAACGGGTATTTTCTAATATATAATAATAAACGTGAATCCACTGTGTTGTTTTTTGTTCATTTTGCTAGTTTGGGGGTTTCAATTTAGTGGTAATGTATATGTGTTAGCAACCGGGGCAGCCCTTGTAAGAAGGTAGTGTATGTAGGTAAGACATGTGACTGAGGCATCATGACATGCATCAAGAGTAAATCATAGACAGATGTGGCGGAGAGAATTTGTTAATTTTCCAAAATAAAATATCGTTCAGAATCAGATAATAAATAAAATAGAAATAATGTAATTTTTAACAATTGACCCACTGACTGGTGCTGGTCTGCGGCCTGGGGGTTGGGGACCACTGTTATAGAGTACCTCAGCACAGAACAAACCACCTGTCAGAATGTCACAATTGAGCTTCGTTGTCTGTTCTTTCAGGCGAGTGGTTCAATGTCAAATGTCAGTGCTAAACAACGCACTGATTTACTAGGTGAAGGGGATGAAGCGAATCCAGCCTCGCCCCTACTAAGAGCCACTCCAGTGGTAGAGGATGTGGTGGAATCATGCAGGCCTCCAGAGCAGTCGTACTGGGTAGAGTACCAGTTCAAATATCAAAACAAAAAAATTAAAATGCAGTCTGCCAAGACCTGTCAAATATTACTAGTTTCAATCAGACAACAAAACTGAAAACTCCAAACTGATTTTTAACGAAAATATTTTTTTCTGCATACAACATAACCCCTTTCTACTTTTGAAAAAACACCTCTAGTTTGTACTACTTTGCCATTCTTGACAAACTTACTTATAACAACTTCTATTAACTGTGTTTCTCTTTCCAGAGTCATCTAAGTGTGTATGTTTGGGTGCTGCTGGGGTACCCCCCTCTGGTTGTGGCCCATCTCATATTGTGTGTACTCTCCTGGCTTTTGGTTGTCACCATCCCTGTGTCCAAAATGAGTATCCGAACCCTGAGCAACGTCTTACTAATGCCTCCTGAGCAAGTTCTCATAAATGACACCACTGGAGTGAGAATTTTTTAAAATAAAAATTTACATTTTGCAGTACTTTATGGTGTAATGTACTATAAAGATGGATATATTTCTAGTTTTAAGGTCATACATGCTGTGAAACAATTAGCAGTTTTCCAATGAGCTTGATGCGAGATGTGAAGTTAACTATTTTTATGCTTAATCATGGACATATGCTACGTAGCTTAGCTAAACATACATTATGTGGACAAAAGTTTGTGGAAACCTGACCGTAAAATTGGTATGTGCTTTTTGAACATACAATATTTTGTCCCCATTTGAGTAATAATAATTCATTCTTTATTCTTCTGGGAAGATATTCCACTACATTTTGTGGTGTGCTTGTGTAGATAGAAGTTAGTAAAGTCAGTAAAGTCAACTCTAGAGACATCCTATTTAACTGTGTGGCTCCAACTTTGTTTAAACTGTTTGGGGAAGAACCATATGGCTAAAGAAGTCAGATGTCCCAATAATTTTGTTCATATAGTGTAGTTTATTTCAGCTTTTATTTATTTGTCTGTTATTTTATTTTATTTAATTTTTATGTTAAAATTGCAGGAAAGCGAAGGTCAAGCCATCCTGTGCTGCTACCATGCAGTGAATCTTTACTACTACAAGTACACAGTTGATGGAATCAATGTTTTTGCCGTCAGTATCCTTCCAAATAAAGCAAGTAGAAGTGATGTAGATTGATAGATGAATGGAAGTTTCTAATATGTGACATTCAATGTGAATTAAAATTTTAGTATTCTTGTCAAGTTTCCCCGTGGGTTTCCTTAGATAACTGTTTCTAGATCTCCTTCCTTTGGTCATCGTCTCTCTAGTAATCGGCTTTGTGGACCAGAGCAACCAGTTCGTCAATGCTGAGGTTAAGTTCACCACTTCAATATGTTCACTCATCCCATTGTCCTACTATATTGGAATGGGAATCGCCAGGTGAGCAAAAACATAAAAGTAAGGTTTTATATATAAAAGAGTGTGATTTTTTTTAAAAGGAATGATACATCTATATCTGCATGACATTGAATCTAATAGAATCAGTGGCATTTATTGGCCAATACTAAGTGACTTTAATACTTTGTATTCAGTTTGTATTCAGAGGATTCACACTGTTGTCTGCACATTTGCAGCTATTTTCTTTTATTCTCACCAGATTAATTTATATGAACATTATTAACACCTGGATATTTTTTTTTTTCTTTTTTCAAATGATTTTGTCTCTGTCTCTGCCTTTGTTTGTATATAGTATTTCAGCTCAGAGTAACTTTGCAGTCGGCGCAGTGGTTAATGCCACGTTTGGCTCGATCATCGAGCTGACCTTTTACATCACAGCCTTGCTTAGGGGCCGATACCAGGGCAACAAATGTTTACATGAGATCGTGAAAGCAGCATTGACTGGGACATTGCTAGGATGCATTCTATTCATCCCAGTAAGAGATCCAGTCCAGACACATCCCCGTATAGCTACACAGTCTTTAAGCTTTCTCTTACTCTCGTTCTTCCTTTCTCTAATAATGCTAAGGGGATCTGTATGATCATCGGAGGGCTGAAACACAGGGAGCAGAGGTTTAATAGCCGCTCAGCTGGAGTCAGCGCTTCTCTACTTTTCATATCTGTTGGGGGTGAGTAATCTTTCTGCCTCTCTTTCTCTCTCTCCATCTCTCTATTTTTCTTATCTCACTTACTGCACATTCCACAGTGATCCTGTGTGTTGAAAAACACCACTTCTAGTACTGATTACATTGCGTCCTTAAATTGTGTCATCCTCCTCAGATGGTTATGTATTTCACACTTGATTCCCAGGTAGATGTGAATACAAAATGTATTAACCAAAAACTCACCATCAAAAACCGATGAGAGGAAATTCAAGAGCACATCAACACAGTGTCAGAACAAAAGAAGCTTAGGTTCTTATGGAACATCACATGCTTGTTGCTGATTGTTTACAGTACAAAATGGTGGAAAGTTGAAAGATGTTACTTGTAAACATGACATAAATATTTGACCAAAACTTATCTACTGATGCTTATTTTTATAACGGCACAGTTTGGAAATATGGGTTGCAAAATGGTTTCTTTAGCTTCCATTTAGTTCAGGGACTTTTGGTTCTGATCGTTCCAACAGCAAACTAAAAAATGACGTCTTTCTGTGATAGGTGTGTTTGCCCCCACACTCTTCTCTAAGGCCTATGGGAATCTGGTGTGTGAAGACTGCACTAACTCCTCTGAGACCAATAGTAGCAATGGGTCTTTCACCTGCAGGAACTGCCACTATGACCTGGTAGGAAACTTTTACACTCAGATCTTAAATGCCCTTCTTATAAAGCTGTTATGTAAAATAATTAGCTTGAATAGCTTGTCAATTGTTTAATTTTCTTTCTTTGTTTCTTTAGAGTCAAAACAACTACAGCCTGTTTCATAGCCATATTGAGTAAGGAGCCATTGTTTATTTTTAGCTTCGTTCCCATGTTATTCCTAAAGCGCCTCTGGGTTAAGCAGTAGATTTTTCATTGCTGTCTCGCAGACCCCTGGTGTACACAGTGTCCGTTCTCCTACCAGTGTCCTACATCATCGGCCTTCTGTTCACTCTGAAGACTCATTCACACATTTATGACATTCATGTCGGTGATGGAAGCGGTGAGGTTTCAGCTACACCAAGAAATATTGAATGAAACACTGAATGAGCACATGGAAAAACATAAAACACTTCACATGTATTATTGAAAGAATTTGCTTGTGTGTGTGTGTGTGTGTTTGAGTGAGTAGCAGCAGGTCATCTCGATGCAGTGGTCCACTGGTCTCGCTGGAGAGCTCTGCTCATTTTGATTATCGCCACAGTGCTGATGTCCGCCTGTGCTGATCTCGTCACTGAGCACATCCATTCCATACTGAGCCACCCGAACATCTCCCAGGCATGTCCTGCAAAACACATACTAAATAGAAATCACGTTAAATCCATTTAGAACACCCAGAACTCTCACAGTATACTGAACATCACACATACATTTTTTGCTTTTTATGTTCATCTTACTTTGATCCCTCTGCTGGCATCTTATCAGTACTTTATAGGTGTGACAGTTCTGGCCATGGTTCCTGAAATCCCAGAGATAATTACGGGTATACAGTTTGCACTTCAGAATAATATCAGCTTGAGGTGAGTTTCCTGCTTATACACAAGAACACATTTTTAATATTGTGCATCAGTGAGGTAGCAGATACCCAATCCTTTGTGAGATGTCTGTGTTCCACTGCTACACACTTCTACACACTTATTATTCTGTGTGCACATGTGGTGCCATTTTATTTGCATCATTAATGTGCACTTTTTTTGTTACAACCCCAATTCCAGAAAAAGTTGGGACACTGTGTGAAATACATACAGAATGCAATGATGTGCAAATCTTATAAACCCATATTTTATTCACAATAGAACATATAAAACAAATGTTTAAACTGAGGAAAATGTACCCTTTTAGGAAAAAAAGGTCATTTTAAATTTGATGGCTTCAACACATCTCAAAAAAGTAAATATTTGGAGAATTATTTTGCATCTAGATAGGTTAATTGGCAACAGGTCAGTAAAAATGATTGTGTATACACAGTGTATCTTAAAGTAAGAGAGTCTTTTAGAAGTAAAGATGGGCAGAGCTTCACTAATCTGTGAACGACTGTGTCTACAAATTGTGGATAAATATAAAAATAAAGTTCCTCAACATGAAATTGCAAAACAGTTCAATATCTTATCATTTACAGTACATAATATCAACAAAAGTTTTAAAGAACCTGGAGAAATCTCAAGGCACAAGGTTGAAAATCCGCAGAAATCGCTTTCTATGAACGCAGATTGCTGTGCCATCCACAAATCCTGGTTAAATCGCTGTCATTTTATTTAATGATATTTGCGAGATTTGTAAGATTTGCATTCATTGCATTCTGGTTTAATTCACATTTTGCACAGTGTCCAAATTTTTTTGCATTCGTTCATTTTACCTATTGTAGTCCATTTGTTGAATCTAGTCAGCCTCCAGGAATCAACCCAGGACTAAACAGTTGGACCAATGATTAATTCCAGGTCGTAATGTGACAAAACATGAAGTTAAGAGGGGGCGAATACTAATTTAAGGCACTGTCTGTGGCCAGTGATGCTTGTCTGCTCTGTATAATTATATCGCTGCTGTGATGATGTGTTTTTCAGTTTAGAGGTCGGACGCTGCATTGCGGTTCAGGTGTGCATGATTCAGATCCCTATACTCATCCTGTTCAATGCCTTTTACGTAAGTCGCTGTGGAAAACACTCTAATGCAAATGACTCAGGCATTTAATATCATTTAATATAATGAACTGATTATGCATAATAAGGGCTTTTTTTTTTTTCTTGGAAGAAAATTGTTTTTTTTGGGTCTTTACAAACAAAACCTACTCAGCTATTTTATAAAAAAGTAGACAGCTTTGAAGGGGAAGCTGAACATTTTTATAATTTAATGGAAATTATATAAATATGTAAAAATTCTAAAATGCATTTAAAATCAAGAGTTTTTCCAAAGCTGCATTGTAATAGCACCGTGACTATTAAATGAACATATCAGTGAAAATTTTACAGATAAATTATATGAATTATTATCTCCTTTCTTTTTTTGTAAATAGGATGTAGGCTTTGTGCTCATCTTCAGCGACCTGCATCTGTGGGCCAGCATCTTCAGTGTCATCCTTGTCAACTACATATTTATGGATGGAAAGTCTGATTACTTTCAAGGTAAGTTTTAATGGGTCATATGGTATAATCTGTTCATTGATGCTCCTTTGTTATAGGAAATAAATACAATTGTGATCTTTAATATTTTAGATAACACACACTCTTGGGTTTAGTTTATGTTGCATTCCAATCTATCCTGCCTTTTATGTTAAATCATATTTAATATTAAAAAACACTTGTGATTTATTGGCTTTTTGGAAGGGCTTTTCTAAGATTAAAACAATATTTGCTTATTTTATTGTATGTTTATTCTCAACTTTCATCAATTTTCAAAGTAAATACAAAGTCTAAGCCTGTATAAAATGCAGAAAAAGTTGTATCAGTTTTAACATGACCAAAGTGGTGTTTAATTCCTCGAGAACATCATCCCCACCTGCCTCCTCAGGTGCATTCTTCTGCTGTAAAACATCAAATCATATTCAGACATTTTGACTTTTTATGAGCTTTTGATCATATTAAATAAATACTTTCTTGAATCCTGGCACCAGTTTATGTTACTTCTTTTATACAGCTAATACAATGATTTTATTAAGCAGATTTTCTCAGTTCCTGATCGTTTGGTTAAAAGTGGTAAACCAGAAACTAAAATATAATCCCAAACATAATTTTTTAACTCCCAGCCCAAATATTTGAAATGTAATACCCAAACCCAAATAAAAAAATCTTGTCAGATTTTAAAAGTCATTTCAAGTCATGCTTTAAAAAAAATCTCCACAAATCTGTCTAATAAAAGATCTAATAACTTTGTACATAAAAAAAAAATTCATTGTGATTTATTTAATTATTTCTCAGGCACAGCTCTCGTGGTTGTGTATCTCATCCTCCTTGCGCTCTACTTCTTCGCTCCTTCACCAGCAGGTTGTTAATCAGAAGACTGCTCTCAATTGCACTTTTCTGGACTAAATCAACAATCAAAGTGCTTTTCTACTGTATTAACACGTCATCACATATCTACATCCTGGATTGCAGCTGACTGATGCACAAAATTAATTATAATCAATAATGAAAAACAGGTACAATTAAGCATTAATTTGCATAAATTAAGTCTTTACTGCAGTTATTTTCTTTTTAAAGGTTTAAAATGCATTGAAGTGCTAAATTAACTGCTGAAAGTGTTCTTGATGATACACTAAAGTTACTGGATCTCATGACACATTAGTGTTTTGATTTCTTGTCAGCATCTGTGTCGTTAATAAGGTGTAGATTTACAGTATGAATGTGTGTCTGAAATTTTCTTTACGACATCATGGACTTTATTTAGATATCAAACCACGGGGCAAAGTTTTGTCTGCACTTGAAGCCCTTTAAACAGTATTATGTAGACTGTGTGTTTTTTCTAGTTTCTCATGTGCTGCAGTGTCAGGGAAACAAACATGTCTCTCTATTTTTTTAACATTTTATCCTTTATTTGTATTTTTAATCCAATAGCTAATGTAGAAACAAACTAGTTATAATGACAAATAGAATTATTTAGGGGGTTTTTTTGTAGTTGAATTCATAATCTCTGAATTAAGATGAATCAAGATGAATTAATTTCACCTGTGATTTTCTTTTTACAAATCAGCATTATATGAGTTATTTATTTTTCCCTCCATATCCTGCCTCCTTCTTCTTCCTTTTGTGTATAAAAAATTACAAAATATGTTGGACTAATGACTTTTTTTATTTAATTATTTACCATTTATGTTTATGGGAAATCTATGGCATTTAATGTCTTACTGTTTATTTTAAGAAAATGTATTTAAATTTGTTTATTTTATTGTCAAGAAGGTGCACTAAGGGCCATAAATATTTGGACATCAATGTTTTTCTTTCCCTTTTTTTTCCTGCTGTCTACCACAGTGTCTTGTGATTAAAATTAAATAATGGATAGGACTTTAAAGTGCATAGTTTGTTTTGAGTATTTACATCCAAATCAGGTTACGGTTGTAGGAATATTAAAGCCCTTTTTAGATCTGTTACAAGCTTTTGAATATCATGTACATCAACAAACATTTTTTATTTAAAATGTACAATTGAGACTAAAAATAAAATCCCATTAATAAAAATGCTTCAATTTTGCATTGGTTACTAATTTAATGCAATATACTTTATTACACATTATCAGCGAAATCTTTGTGAATCTCTACATGCTATATTTACATGAAGCATGGATTTCAAAACCTGACAATCCATGTTAGACCAAATTCATGTGTGTGTTGGTTGAACACATGCTTTAATGGAAAAGTTAAGACGAGAACAAATCTAGCCATTTCTACAAAGAAGTTAATATGCTCAAGATCACAAATTTGCTTAATTTTAAATAAAGATCTAGAAATAGCTAATTTATTTTCTTAATTTTTAAATGTAAAAGAATTAAAAAACTTTCTGTTCATTTCCAGATTTGGGTGAAAACAAAATCTCAGATTGTCACTGTACAAACCATTTTATAAAAATATGATGTATTTTTTAAAATGCATTGACACCAAGTAACTCTGTTAATAGAAAGTCGATAAATGGTCAGATACCAAGTTAAGCTATACAGAACTCAAGTTTGCATGCATTCTCCTACTGAAACCAGTAAAGTAGGTGTTTCATGGTTGCATTTACAAACATATCTGATTTGGAGAGTTGGGAAAGTTTGACATGGATAGACTGAAGCGTTATTTTCTGCACCATGCTTTACATCTCGCTTTTAGGCTATAGAATTCTGTGCGGAACTGAGGGTTCACCACTGCGTAAATGATCGGGTTGGTGAGGGATGTCATGCAGGCAATGGAGACCACAAGGAGTTCGACTTCCTCGATGAGCTATGAAATAGAAATGTTAAGAAGGAAGTGTCATTCTATCAAAATATATATATTTAGGTAAAAGCTCATGTGTCTGAGTGCTGTGGATACATTATTTACATGTCATTAAGCTTATATTTAAATGGTAAACAAATACAGGCTTTAAACTTGCATTAATTTGTTTAGCTTTAGCTGATTGTCATATACAGATTAAACCAATTTACACTAATTTTCATATATGCATAACTCATACATATTAATCATGCTTTACTATTGGCTTTTACTTATCAGCTTGACATGTTAAAATGTGTGTGGCATCAGACTTACATCCCAGATCTGATTTCTGTTCAGAAACATGTTCAGGAGCACTGTCCCAATCAGTGGCATCCAAAAGACTATGAAAGTAAGAATAATGTAACCAGAGCGCTTGGCCAGCTTGCTCTCTTTCTTTTTGTTGCTCCTGTCCTTGTTGGCAAAGGATGGCATCATACACACTTCGCCCATTATCTCCAGGGTTTGGCTTGCTGAAGCAGTTTGAGCATCATCTGCTTTGGGAGGAACCTGCTCCGAGTTTGGTTTCTCGTCATTTTTTGAAGGATCACCTTGGTTTCTCTCAACGTTCTTTGGATCTGTTAGTTCAGTATTGCGGTTGTGCATTTCTAAAACAATAGTCACAAATTGTTTTTTGGTTGCTGCTTGGGGAACCTGGTCAGAGTTTGGTTTCTCAGCCTCTTTAGGTGGATCACCTGGATTCTCACCCCCGTTCTCCAGATCTATCAGTTTGGTTGTGTTGTGGTGAAGTTCAGAAACAAGAATCAGACTTTGCTGGTTTGAATATTCAAGTGTCTCCTCTGTCTTGACAAGCAAGGTTTTGGTGTCGATAAAAAGAGGTTGACTTTTAGCAACAGCTGAAATAGTCTTTTGGCTCTCATGACCTCTGCTACGTGGGTTGGTACCATGTTCTGGCCTATTTGCCTCTTGCATGAAATGCATATCATGAATTTCATTCTGCGTCACTGCTTCAGTCACAATGGTGACCTTGGTTTCCACAGCTTCTTGCACTTTAGTCTTGCTTTCAAGAACTTTTTGGTAAGGTGGGGCAGAAGTGCCCTTGTCAAAAATCTTTTGGTTGTGTGCTTTGACCAGGATGAATATGTGCAAATAAAAACCAACGATAAGCACCAAGCACAC
This sequence comes from Silurus lanzhouensis, assembly GCA_039877035.1. Classification (NCBI taxonomy): domain Eukaryota; kingdom Metazoa; phylum Chordata; class Actinopteri; order Siluriformes; family Siluridae; genus Silurus; species Silurus lanzhouensis. The sequence goes on from JBCEWE010000464.1 coordinate 2,971,438, forward strand.
AGACCATACAGGCAACAAGACGTAACGTCCAAATGAGCCATATGTCTTTACAGCATCCCAATGCAAAGCTCTACATTGAACATAGACCGAGGAGTCTTTGGCAAATATGACACACAAGGCAGACACCACAATGGCCATGGCCCAAGTGAGCGGGATCCACACTTTAACTCGTTTTCTTCGCTCAGCAACCTTAAATGGATTCGCAATGGCTTGGTGTCGCTCAGCGCTAATGCTTGCCAGAGTGAACAACTGGACACAACAGCTGAGGGAAAATGACATCACCTGGCCATCACAGAGAAGGTCCCCAAGGTCTCTGGTGTTGTTTACATTTAAGACGACAACCAGGAGCAATGGACAGTCAGTAGCACATCGCAGCAGGTCTATGACTGCGAGATTAACCAACAGTGCATTGGTGGAGGTCTGGAGGGATTTCTGATTATACACAGCATACGTGACAAAAAGGTTGGCTGCAATTCCTACAAAAAACGTTACGAGCAACACTGTACAGTTGACAATCAAGATGGCCAAATGGACATTCTTTTGCCATGTATCCTTATCAACTGGTCCCCAAGGATTAGTGAAGTTACCAATCATTTCCAAGCTGCATTTAACATACTGACATAGCACCTATTATCGATTCTTTCTCTTTAATTTCCTAAAGAGGCTACACACTACTAATCACAATGAAACATTTCACATACAACCATGAGCCTTCACTACATGAAAATATTTTCACAAAAAATGTCTCGGGGAGAAAAGTTTTACACTGGGAGTAAATTTTGCAGAGTAAAAGTAGATTAATAGATGTGAACAGACAGATAACAATAGCAGATACTCCATTTTTGTAAATTGAGTGGTCAGATTAAAACATGTATTCACTAAATAGAGAATCAAATTCTAAAACATACATATGATTATAAATCTAATATTTGATAACAGTTAACATACCTCAGAAATTAGGCTCAATCTTCTAAATCTCTTGTTTCTTAATCTCCTACTGATTTTTAAGTATCAATAACAGGTGCTATGCTTTTGATTTTTAATCCATCCCTGTTGTTTTCACTGAGTGAAAACGAGAAAACTCGAATAATCGTTGCGTCTTCAGTTGAGTCTTCTGTATTTTGAGCAACTGCAAGTGCTTTTCGTTTTAGCCTGAAAACTCCATGACAACCACACTGCTTACGTTGCATGGCCATTTTTCAATTAACACCCTGCCAGGGCACAATCATGGGGGAATTGTTGTTTTTATAAAGTCAATTCATTAGCGCACAGACATTTAAATCCATCCTGAGGCACAGCCAATTACACACAGAGGGGGTGAACGTGATTAGATTATCAGTTTTTTCCTTTAGAATGGTCTATAAGATGCATCTAATAATTATAATAGATTCTGTTAATAAATGATAGATAAAAAGATTGAAAATTTCTTTTTTGTAACTTTTCTGTTTTTTTTGCTTTTAAAGTTTAAAGTTTAAACCATATTACAAAATTGTAATGATTTTACAGTCTGACGAATTCACTATATTCTCTGCAGAGAATTATAGACACCAATCAGCTATAACAATAAAACCACCTGCCTAAAATTATGTAGGTGCAACCAAAACCAAAACGCCTGGACCGCCTTAAGACCTCTCAAGGTGTTCTGTGGTATCTGTGGACAAGATGTTATCAGCAGATCCATTAAATTCTGTAAGTTGTGAGCTTGGGCCTCCATTAATAAGCCTTGTTTGGGCATTTGGAGTCTGAGTCTAGAAATCCAGAAACCATTTCAGACCATTTCACATTGTTGCATGGAGCATCATCCTGCTAAAGGGTGCGATTTGGGTGAAATGCAACAATAATTAGTTAGGTGGAACATGTCAAAATAAGAGCTATGACCCAAATTTTTGCAGCTGAACATTGCCCAGAGAATCACACTGCCTCTGCTAGATCGCCTCCCACAGTTTCCCCACTTTCTCCTGAACTGGAACTTAAAACACTGCATTTGATTGTCCCAAACTTGAGTCAAAAATGTTGGAATAATGTCAATGTCAAAAAGAAAACAAGATACATCAGGTGAGGTCTCTGAAATAGTAAAAACAGATTATAGTTAGATTTGTTTTGTAACACCTCAGAACGTTAATGTATGTTTCACTTCATGTACACAATTGCTTTTAACATGAAGTCAAACCTTTAAATGTAGATAGCATTTATATACAGTCGAGTTAATGTGTTTGTGCAACGTTTTGGCTTATTTGCAAAGGATTTTTCTGGCTAAGCAAAATGAACATTGAAATGAAAAATGGCATACACGTAATTTGTTTAAATGATTAAAGTAAAATATTTGCTAAAGATTTGTTTAACAGAGAAATCCCATAAACATTTACAAATAGAGAACATTCACGTTTGAGAGTTAGCATATTAGCAAATTAAAATGTACGTCGAGATGACAAAGCTGTTTAAAAAAAAAAACGTCTCCTGCAAAACATCAACGCTACATTTTAAAACGATCAAAGTTACTCACTCTCTCTCTCTCTCTCCTCTCTCTCTCTCTCTCTCTCTCTCTCTCTCTCTTATATATATATATATATATATATATATATATATATATATAAAAAGAGAAAAATCCAACCTTTTATTTAAGTACATAACTTTGGTGGTAAAAAAAATCATACATTTAGAAAAAAAAAAAAACCTTGAAATCATGTGTCCCACAATTATTGGCACCCCTAACAATTCCTCTGAAAAATTTAATTGTTTTTTTTTTTTTATATTCAATTCAATTCATTTTTATTTGTATAGCGCTTTTAACAATGAACATTGTCTCAAAGCAACTTTACACAGATAATGTGGTGATTAAATGTAAATATGTTCTTTGTAAGTATGTTTGTCCCTGATGAGAAACTGTGGCAAGGAAAAACTCCCCGAGATGGCATAAGGAAGAAACCTTGAGAGGAACCAGACTCAAGAGGGAACCCATCCTCATCTGGGTTGCACCAAATGTCCATTTGAAGCATATATACAAAGTTGCGGGGTACAGTGATGATGATCAGAAGCAAACTGCACTCCCGAGTCAGCGCAGCAGACCGCCGACACCAACTACAGTCCAATCCGTCCTCAAAGCACCCGTTCTACTCCGGAATTACATGGAACCACCCAAGGTCTTGATGAGAGACCGTCCCAAGCTGCACAGAAGTGTGAAGATCCGCGGAGGGGAGAGGGGCAGGAACAGTGGTCACTGGAGCCTCAGGAGCATGTTTAACTCGACCGAGAGAGAGAGAGAGAGAGAGAGAGAGAGAGAGAGAAAGACAGAGAGACAGAGAGAGAGAGGGTGACGGGAAGAGAAGGATATGGATTATTAAGTGTAACTATTGGTGTATGAAAGTTAATGTCACTGTGCAGTTTGGACTCCGGCAAGACTCGCTATGGCAGCATAACTAAAAGGGAGAACCAGAAGGTAACACAGACATGAGGGATCTCTGGGATAAGAGACGACCCACCACTGGTATATACAAATATACCAGTTCACCAAACACTCTATATCCATGCTCCCTCCAGATCTGCACCTTTACCTAAGAAAAAATCTACTGATAAAAGGCTTGACTAAATAAATAAGTTTTCAACCTCGACTTGAACACTGAGACTGTGTCTGAGTCCCGAACACTGATTGGAAGGCTGTTCCATAACTGTGGGGCTTTATAATAAAAAGATCTGCCCCCTGCGGTAGTCTTCATTATTTGAGGAACCAACAGATAGCCAGCACCTTTTGATCTAAGTAGGCGTGGAGGATCATACTGGTACAGAAGTTCACTCAGATACTGCGGTGCGAGACCGTTAAGTGCTTTATACGTCAGTAGTAATATTTTATAATCAATGCGAGATTTGATTGGGAGCCAGTGTAGACTGATTAAAACAGGGGTGATGTGGTCGTATTTCCTAGATCTAGTGAGGACTCTTGCTGCTGCATTCTGAACTAACTGAAGCTTATTTATGCACTTACTCGCACACCCAGACAATAAAGCGTTACAGTAGTCCAATCTAGAAGTAACAAAAGCATGAACTAGTTTTTCTGCATCCTGTAACGACATCATATTTCTAATTTTAGCAATATTTCTTAGGTGAAAGAAGGCGATCCTGGTAATATTATTCACGTGAGACTCAAAGGAAAGACTCGGGTCAATAATCACACCAAGGTCTTTGACAGCCGTACATGCTGAAACAGAAACACCATCCAGAGATGCTACGTAATCAGAAAGTTTGCTTCTAGCTGCATGTGGTCCTAGTAAAAGTACTTCCGTCTTATCTGAGTTGAGCAGAAGAAAGTTATTAAGCATCCACTGTCTAATGTCCTTTACACACTCCTCAACACTGTTTAGTTGATCTCTCTCATCTGGCTTTGCTGAAATATACAGCTGTGTGTCATCAGCATAGCAATGGAAGCGAATCCCATGTTTATGAATGATTTCACCAAGAGGCAGCATATATAAAGAGAAAAGCAGTGGGCCTAAGACAGATCCTTGAGGAACACCAAACTTTACCTCATAGAGTGTGGAGAACTCACCATTTACATCCACAAACTGATAGCGATCAGTCAAATAAGACCTGAGCCAAGAGAGAGCTGTTCCCTTTATTCCTACAACGTTCTCAAGTCTAGCAAGCAGTATAGTGTGATCAATGGTGTCAAAAGCTGCACTAAGGTCGAGCAAAACAAGTAAGGAGACAAAACCCTGATCAGAGGCCAATAACAGGTCATTTACCACCTTAACTAGCGCCGTCTCTGTGCTATGATGAGGCCGAAATCCTGACTGATACACTTCAAAAATGTTATTCATAAGTAGGTGTGAGCATAACTGCTGTGCTACAACCTTTTCTAAAATTTTGGATATAAAGGGGAGATTTGATATCGGTCTGTAGTTGGATAACTGACATGGGTCAAGGTCAGGTTTCTTAATAAGGGGGTGGATAACTGCCAGTTTGAAAGATTTAGGTACATAACCAGTGCTAATGGAAGAGTTAATTATTTTTAAAACTGGTTTGATTACCTCTGGAGTTATCTGTTTAAAGAAACTAGTAGGCAAGGATCGAGAATGCAGGTTGATGATTTTGATGAGGAGATTAATGAAATTAAGTCATTCTCATGAATAGGAGTGAAGCTTTGTAGTTGATTGTCCGTTATAATTACACTGCTGTCTACAGGGTTATTTGTAAAATAATTTGGATTTATATTAACCGTCTGGATTTCTTGCCTGATGTTTTCAATTTTATTATTAAAAAAGTTCATGAAATCATTACTACCTATTGATGATGTGCATGTGAGAGCAGTGCTTTTATTCCCTGTTAATTTTGCTACCGTGCTGAATAAAAATCTAGGATTATGCTTGTTATTTTCTATGAGGGTGGAGAAATATGCTGATCTAGCAGCACTAAGAGATTTTCTATATTTTAGGAGGCTCTCCTTCCATGCAATTTGAAATACTGTTAATTTTGTTTGACGCCATTTACGTTCTAATTTTCGAGTGGTCTGTTTTAAGGTGCGTGTATGATCAGTATACCACTGTGCTAATTTTTTCTCCCTGATCATTTTGGTCTTAAGGGGAGCTACATCATCTAGAGTGTAACGTAACGTTGTTTCTAGATGTTCAGTGGCCCAATCGAGCTCTGCGGGGTCTGACGGAGATCTATCTAATATCGTAATTTCGGGAAGATTATTAATAAAACGCGCTGCTGTAGCTGACGTGAAAGTACGCTTAACACGGTAACGTGGTGAGGTAGAAATGCAATGACTTAGGCAAATTTTAAACGAGATTAGATAATGGTCTGAAATAGCTTCAGACTGTGGAATTATGACTAAGTTTTTTATTTTTAATCCAAATGTTAACAACAAATCGAGAGTGTGTCCACCACTATGAGTGGGTCCTATAACATTCTGATTAATTCCAACTGAATCTAGTATGGACACAACTGCTGCTCTTAAGGAGTCTTCCTGATTATCAAAATGAATATTAAAGTCTCCAACAATTAATGCTTTGTCTAAAGAAGTAGCTAAATTTGTAATGAAATCTGCAAATTCTATCAGAAAATCAGAGTAGGGCCCTGGGGGTCTATAAATAATAATTAGTGGAATTAACTGGCTTGACCTGCTTTCGGACACTGAATATTTTATGTTGGTGTAAAGAACTTCAAATGTTTTACATTTGTATTTAGTCTTTTGTGTGACGTTTAGATTATTATTATAAATAGCTGCTACTCCACCTCCTCTGCCATTTAGACGGGGTTGGTGTATGTAACTATACCCAGGGGGACTTGCCTCATTTAATGCTACATATTCATTCGATTTGATCCACGTTTCTGTCAAACACATTATATTAAACTCCTGGTCGGTAATAATTTCGTTTATAGTAAGCGCTTTTGGCGTGAGAGATCTAATATTCAACAATCCTATTTTTAGATCAGAGGTGCTGGCTGTGCGTTCAGTCTTATTTAATTTAATGTTAATCAGGTTACTTAAACAGACTTTCTGATAACTCCTATATTTTGGTTTTGCTCGGGGGACAGACACAGTCTCAATATGGTGGATCCTGAGTGACGACTCTGTGCAGCTAGCAGACGGTCGGTTTAGCCTGTCTGTCTGCTCCCTGGCCTTGGCTCTAGACAGTCACTTGTTAACTAGTGCTGTTCTGAGACTATGACCTATACTACAAGAAATGAGAGCAGCACCTTCCCGGGTGGGATGGACCAATGTTTATATATTTTTCTGTAGTTGCTAAGGTTGGTCAGGGTATCTAGGGACTTTTAATTAGTAATTCATGATTTCCTGTTTCCCTGGGGTATAAATATGACGTGACACAGAGGCCTAATTCTCTTACCCATTTGTCAACATGGCAAAGACAAGAGAACACACCATTCAAGTAAGGCAGATGTGTGTCGACCTTCATAAGTCAGGCAATGGCTACAAGAAAATAGCCACTCGCCTTAACTTGCCGGTATCTACAGTCAGAGGAATCATTAAGAAGTTTAAAACAACTGGAACAGTGACAAACAAGGCTGGAAGAGGTCCCAAGTTTATCTTGCCACAACACACAGTGAGGAGGATAGTAAGAGAAGTAAAAAAATTTCCCAAGCTCCCTGTCACAGAATTGCATCAAAGAGTGGCATCTTGGGGTCACAGGTCGTGGTAGGCGCCACCAGGGTGGAGGAAGCCACAACATAGGCCCAGGCAGAGATTCGCATGCAAGGAAAAAGCCTTTTCTCACTAACACTCACAAACGTAAATGTCTGGAGTTTGCTAAGCGGTACTGGGACTTCAACTGGGATCGTGTGCTTTGGTCAGATGAGACTAAGATTGAGCTTTTTGGCAACAAACACTCTAAGTGGGTCTGGCGTAAAACAAAAGATGAGTATGCCGAAAAGCACCTCATGCCCACCGTGAAGTATGGTGGAGGATCTGTGATGCTGTGGGCCTGTTTCTCTTCCAAAGGCCCTGGGAACCTTGTTAGGGTGCATGGCATTATGAACGCTTTGAAGTACCAGGATATTTTAAATAAAAACCTGATGGCCTCTGCCAGAAAGCTGAAGATGGGTCGTCATTGGGTCTTTCAGCAGGATAATGATCCAAAACATGTGGCAAAATCTACACAAAAGTGGTTCAGCAGTCACAAACTCAAGGTCCTCCCATGGCCATCTCAGTCCCCAGACCTCAACCCAATCGAAAACCTGTGGGGCGAGCTAAAGAGAAGAGTGCATAAGAGAGGACCCAGGACACTGGATGATCTAGAAAGATTGTGCAAAGAAGAATGGTCAAAAATCCCTCTCTCTGTGTTCTCCAATCTTGTGAAATGTTATAGGAGGAGATTAAGTGCTGTCTTGTTGGCAAAAGGAGGTTGTACAAAGTATTAACATCATGGGTGCCAATAATTGTGGCACACATGATTTCAAGTTTTTTTTTTTTTTCTAAATGTGTGATTTTTTTTACCACCAAAGTAATGTACTTAAATAAAAGGTTGGATTTTTCTCTTTTTTGCATTTGGGTTCTATGTTGTTTAAAAAAAAAAAGGAGAATTTTTTGAAGTCCACGACCACATCTTAAACAGGGGTGCCAATACTTGTGGAGGGCACTGTATATATATATATATATATATATATATATAATATATATATATATATATATATATATATACAGAAAACGGGAAATAGTTAATTCCCCAAAATTCCAGTCACCGCAGATAGATATTTATTAAATCAAGACCGATTAAATCATAAACATCATTTGTTTAAGTGTAAATCATTCAAAAATATAGAAAATAACTTACCTTGTAAAATCTCCACATCTTTTTAACCATATCTTCCTTTGTCGATGAATCGGTATTGCATGAATTATTCCTGGTTTGCCGCCTTTTTTCCGACTGTAAGGTGCATGCGCAACGTCTACATTTGCACCTTATGGCAGCAAATCACATATAGTGCATGTAATTTAATCAGGTCGAATCCATTACATTGTTGTAATAAAGATTAATTTGGAACAATAGTTATTTTACAGCATTTTAAATATATCTGATTAGATAGATTTAGATATATCTTATTTCAATTGTTTGCTTAATTTCAATTAGTGGCAGGAATTATTCTTTTAATTGCACATACCTGACTATTTACATGGTGATAAAGAAAACTTGATTGAACAGACTAAGCCTCCTTCTTCCTTGCTTGATGGTCCCCTTTCTGATGCTCAGGTGCCCATTGTAGGTGATTTTGAGACTTTTTGCCAGGACATTTGTTAAAGGAGTCTCCAGTGTCAGCATTTTATAACCGTGAGATTCTAAGCTGTAACTTGTACTAACTTGTACTGTTTTCCAACACAGCTGAGAATTTATAAAGAATTGTGGTTTCTCTGTAACTGCAAATAATTTTTCTTTTTAGAAAAAATAGATTGTTGAGGAAACAATTTGGGTTTCATGTAAAAAAAAAAAAAAAAAAAAAAAAAAAAAAAAGGTTACAACATGAATTCACGGATAAAAGGTACTACATGTTATTCATTAATAAATTATATAATAACATTTTTGCCAATTTGCTGTAGTACAAGATGGATAAACACTGTGACATGGTGAGATAAACAAAAAAATCACTTCAGAGAGGAAATTACAATCATACTGTGATTTATGTAGTGTGTTAGGTTTTATTCCACACCTAGTTATTCTATTTGTTCTGTCTGTGACACAGAACAGAGCGTTTAAATGAATAAACTGAAAAAATATCTATCTTTCCATCTGTGATAACCAAGTAAAAAAGCAGCAGTGTACTTAATTACCTGTTACGGTATATACACATATATAAAAGTATATTAAAACAGAAAGGACTCCATTGCATGTAATTAGTTTTTTTTTTTTACAAATCATAAAATACCCAAAAATTTTAATGTAAACATAAATAAAATACAATTTTGATACGGATAATTATCTCCCGTGAAATTGTTTAATAAATAAATCACAAGTGATTTCCAATGAAGGCCATCACAATGCAAATACAATAAACCATGAACAAAATTAATAGAGCTTTCCCCATTCAATTAAATTAAAAAAGCACATCTAATAAAACTAGTTCTATTTAAGTCATTTCTGGATGAAAATTTTGTGCAAAGATTCTTTTTTTAAGACATTACAATACGGTCATTAATAATTCCTTACATTGGAAGCTTATTGCATTACACCAGACAATGTATTGGTCACTCGACTAAGTGACAGCTGCTTCAACCAGACACAATTTCAGAATGAGAGGTTTAAGTCATTTATTAGAATAGTAATATATAGTATATAGCAATGTCTAACCAATTAAAATGTCTGCTACTAAAGCAGCATACACCACAAAAGCTGTTTAAAAGCATATAATGCCTCAGCAACTTTGTACAGTTTGTCTGTAAAAGCGATCTATGCATTATTTTATTCCATTAAAATGTTTTTCAAATATCAAATGCAATGGATGTAAATAAGCTCCCAATGCCAATGTAATAATCAAAACCACATTACGAGGTTTTCATAACACAGTTCAGAAAAAAATGGCAGTCAAGAGATACATCACTGAAGAGTTAAACACAGAATAAGTATGCTGCAAATATAAAAATAAGGTATTGGCATCTTAAAATACTAAAGCGCTACAGCATTTAATAGCTGGGAGACATTGACCTACTGTAGCATGTCACCTGAATTATAAATTTTAAGCCTAGTAGAGCTAAGCCCTACAATCTAAACATATACTGAGAAGAACATGCAAACCTTCTACTTCTTTTTTTTCCCCCCTTCCACACATACAACGTTAAAACCTTCATGTGTACTTCGGTTTCTTCACCACTACCAGTCCTTACTATAATCACTTGTATGTGGCTGATCAATCTGCAATCAGAATACAAGCACTGCAGTGCTGATGTGGATTATGTAATAATACCACATTATTCGCCCTGCTCTAGTCAGAGTTTGTGTGATGGTTCTGGAAGGGATTTTTAACGGCTCCTGTGCTGGACTGCTCTGGGCAGAACGAGGCCTCGTGCTGAAGTGGAGCACGGCGAGGATAGAACGTGTGCTGCAGGTCGTAGTTGAGCAGGCAGCTAAGGGAAGCCATGTAAATGTCTGCAAAGCGTGAGAGGCGGCGGGAGAAATACGTCGGGTTGTGATACGTGCGGAACAGACTGCCGAACTGACTGTTGAACATGTCCTTTGCCTGAGACCTGCCACATCAAGATCACGGTTATTCACAGGTAGAGAATGTAGATTGAATGGGCAGCATTTAAATATTATATTATCATATTAGTTATATGAGGTGATCAGTTGAATGGAATAAATAAAAACTTAACTTCTTATTGAGAAACAAAATACAGGAGGCACAATAATAATAATGCATGTTTTTTACTGAGTCTTGCTGATATTACATAAAGTAGAGCAATAGCTATTCAAAATATCATATGGCTTGATTTAGAACATAAAAATGCCGATGAGCCATCCTGAACCCAATATAGTTGCCTCATTAATGAAAACAATTGATAAAACGATTAAAGCCCTGTATTCCGATATGATATACTGTATGAATTCTGTATACCTCGTTCATAAATTATTATTGATGCTACAATATTTAGGTAAATATTATTATATTTAGGTCAAATTTATTGATTAAGAATGCTTATGGTTACCTCACATACTCCCTCTCCTTGATCCACTGATGAATCACTGATTGCGACGCAGCATCTCGATGCACCTATAACAAATAAATGAAGCAAAATTTCAAGGAAGTCCTGTATGTTTCTTAATATTGAATTAGGCTTTTTAAAATGGGATATACTCCAAACGGTGCCACTCCTACAATCACCTACCCCTGTATCAATGATCCAACAATGCAATCCCTACGATTACTTTCCCCTTTATCAATGAGCCAAAAATCATATTTTGTTTTACAGAATCTATTAATAATGATTTAATCTGAAGATATACATTTATTTTGTTACTTAGGCTTTGCATTGTCTATTGACATACACAGAATTTACCTCATGTATCCAAAAAAATAAATACAGTCAGACTTTTGCATTAGTAATCTCTCAGAATGACACAAAACATCACCAAAATGTATAATAAAGTGGTTTTATAAGGGTGCTGCTGAATTATTCGTCCAGTCAGAATTCCAAAAATCCCTTAAACAATATTGAATATCCAGGACCCCCCCGTTGGCAAGTTCCCACCTGCATCTGCTCCACCAAGCTGGTCAGACTCTGCAGCCATGACATGGAATGGACGTATTCCTCAGTGTTCATGATCTTGATCTCCTCGCGTAGCTCGGGGATGATGGCTCCTGTCCTCCAGCCATGCTTCAGGGTCAGGTCCTAAAAACACATCACTCATTCGGTTTCTTCTGAAATTAGAGTTCTGGGAACTCACTCCACTGTACTGTTTATCCAAGCAGATCTCCATATGCTGCATATGTGACTCAGTTCTCATAATGTTTCACTAATCGGTCAATAGCTTTTACACCGAGTAAGAATGTTAATACATTTTTGTGTAGTTAGAACTGAACAATAAACCAACCAACGTAAGTGGGTTTATAAATAAACAGTCGTTTGAAAAGTGTATTTTGCTTTCATGAATTCAATAAATATCTGGTCCTTCACTACTCTTTTAAAAACATGTATAGGCAGGTTTTTACATTTTACCTTGTTTCATAAATTCTTTTTCTATTTAATATTTTAAAGTGTATTTTGCTTTCATGAATTCAATAAATATCTGGTCCTTCACTACTCTTTTAAAAACATGTATAGGCAGGTTTTTACATTTTACCTTGTTTCATAAATTCTTTTTCTATTTAATATTTTAACAAAAAAAAACAAGTTTTTAAATGTATGCTATTTTAAGTTATAAGTTAAAAATACATAACTTTCATTTTTAATCATTTTAATTATAAATCATGTATACATTGATATGTACAAATAGTTTTGTAAATTTATAAAATATAGTTTTAATATTAATATTTAAATTGAAAATTTTTTTTAAATGTTTAATTGTACATATATGTATTATTAGAGATCAGCAAAGTATTAAAGGTTTTGCTATTAGAGGCAACAAAAAACTACAAATACTCCTAAATAAAACTAACATATTTAAAAAAAAATTATTTTTGTGTTTAACTGAAAACAAATTTCCATTTTGCGTTTATAAGTTTTGGCAATGGATTTTTGCTTGATTTTTTCTTTCCATGAAGTGCTTTGAAAAGAAAAATTAATAAATTTAAGCTTGGTAGTTTTTGATGAATAAAATATTAGATACTGGCTGATACGGGTTTCAGTGTCAGTATAGGTATTGAAGAAAGTATAGTGATACCTTTACTTATTATATTTCGATGTTAACCTGGTGACATAACATTATAATGATATGTAAACTGATATGTAATGTGAAAATGATAATGATTTACGGTGACATATTGTAAACCATCCTTACCCTTTGATACAAAGTCAATTTTTAGTAAACATTATTTGTTTTTCTTCGATCCAACATGATATAAATGCAGCTTAATTTATGCTTCAGTGAACTTGTCATTAAATCTTTTCCACCAGTCATGCCTTGTTCTATAATGTGTACAAGCATAATTTATTGGTGTGTATGCATGAGTTGCTTACAGCAAGGTCACTGTAGATGTGGTCTCCAAAATATAAAACCTTTGAGCCCCTCCAGCCAGTGAGTCTCAAGAATTCATACAGGTTTCCCTGGAAACAAAAAAATGCACACGGTAACTGGCACAAGCTTAAAAAACTAAACAAACAAAATAACTAATAATCATAGCACACACACAGATAAGAGACTTGGCAAGGATCTAATGTCATCTAAATGTAAAGGACAGAAGTGGCACTGGGAGAATATACATGAGCCATCTGCCATTTTTAGGTTGAGCCTAAAGGGCATACAGCACCTGTTTATAAATCTGCCCCTTCTCCAAGTGGTGAATTCTGTCCCATAGCAACACTCCTTTATCAGTAACTCGTCTGAATGGCCTTTAAAGACACAAACACGCACACAAGACTAATTCACTACTGCCAATTTCAGGTATAATTACTCACTGCATTTCATAGAACTCACTTTCTACGGTCATTGAAGAAACCAGGCTTGTCGGCCTGCACTATGATGACATCGAACAGCTCCCTCCAGTCTTTTCCAACAATAAAGTTCATTCCTCGATCTCTAAGCACAAAAACAATGCATTTTTTAAAGCCTGGCCTCAGCGAGCACTAATAAAGTAAGCAAATATGTAGTCTGTTCAAAAACCTGTTTCTTTAGGCGTATACAAGGAAATGATGTGAACTAAAGTGCAAAGGTCATGTGCTTACACAAAATCCAGGGGGCTGTTGGTGATTAGAAACATTTTCTTTCCATTAGCTGAAAGCTTTTTTAAAACGGCATGGGTCTGTTCACCATAACAGATATACTTCTCTGCAAAAGAACATGTATGTATGTGAATTATATACTGACATTATATTATATTTAAACTATATTTAGTTTATATGTTCATCATTTATTTCCTAAACTGTCTTGTGAGAAAAAAAAAAAAAAGCTTACCAATATCTGCTTCCACGGCTCGATACATGATTCCCTTTACGTGGACATCCCTTATGGCCTCCTGGAAACATGGAAGATAAACCAGGCACAAAATATTAAAACCGAGAACAAAGACCCAGTGTTCAGCCTCAAAGGAAGCCAAGTGGACACAGCAGCCATGCCAGTCACCCTCCTGTAAGCACTCTCATTAATTTACTTTTGAAAAAGTGACACTTCCAAGCACTTCTCTTGAAAGATCAGTAAACATTGGGGCTACAGGATGCTCAACAAAATTCAGTTTTCTAAGGAACACAGAGAGCTGACGATGTCAAATAAATGCAGAGTTTTTTTTTTTTTTTTAAACAGTGGGGGTGAGGTGGGGGATTCTAGTGTAGTTCAAAAAAGGACAATGAGATGCAAGTCTCAAACTAGGTTTTAAATAAAAGATCACCTTTACAAATTTAAGTGCAATAAAAATTACAAAACAAACCCCCCAACAAAAATCTCCTGCTATAATGTAATTTATGCTAATTAGAGAAATCGCAAATGCAGATTCAATATTCAGACAGTGAGTGCATGCATTGAACAACTTTCATTTCAACGGCGTTTCAGCGTTTCACCGTTAAGAAAATATACAGTGATGAGATGGTGTAATACCGTTGGGGTGGTCCTCTAAACGAATTTTTCCTTTTAGACCACAGCAATCTTCTGCAGATTTATTTAATTTGTTAATGATTAACGAGTTTATTATAAATTATTATAAACCTATTATCTGGATTTTAGCTCGCATTACTGTCCAAGATACTGTTATTGAAATCTTTTGACCAATCAGATTCAAGAGTTCAGCAGCACTGCGGTGCAATATATTTAATGACATCATTATCAGCATGGAGATACCCCAGGAACACCACAGACAATGTGTATAATTTGCTTACTTGCAAGCAGGACCAGCAGCAGAAAACACTAAATGTGGACCCTCTTTTATTTCTAGGGCTAAAGAACCCGTCACAATTATCACAACCTCAATAAAGCATGACAGACTGTGTAGGAAGAAATGCCACAGCAAAATTTAAGGTTGCACATAAGCTTCATCTGTTTGGTGTCCGTTGTTCTTACCTTGACATCTTTGTAAAGATGCACAGGCTCATAATCAATATTGTGCTTCATGAAGTAATCATTTACACACGACAACAGGGTCATCTCCGGCAACGAGAAGATGTCCATGAACTGTTTCATTGTGTGTCCTTGGGAACTCTGAAAACAACAGGACATGATATGAAGAAATTTGAAGAAAACCAGACAAGTACTTCGTTCGACATGGAATTCAATGGCGATGTCTTTGAGAATCGTGAGTATATGATCAGTTTACATCAGGGGCTAATAGAACCCAATTTCTAATTTTGTTAGTCAGCAAACATTAGAGGATAGCACTAATTGTTTCATATGAAAACAGTAGGGTAAAGCGCCAATATCTCACATTACAACTAAAGTTAAATGCTAGAATAGTTCAGACAAGCAACCATGAAGCTTAAGAACCAATTAAAAGGACTAAAGTTGTGAATTTTATTCTCACTGCAGCAGTGGTAGGGTCAATTCATAGTTAATATAGCATATATAATGATATGTACTACAGTGAGGAAAATAAGTATTTGAACACCCTGCTATTTTGCAAGTTCTCCCTTAGAAATCATGGAGGGGTCTGAAATTGTCATCGTAGGTGCATGTCCTCTGTGAGAGACATAATCTAAAAAAAAATCTAGAAATCACAATGTATGATTTTTTAACTATTACTTAATATCTATACTATCAAAATATCTCATTATGGGAAACTTTTACTTCGTTACATCTCTGAAAAACATTCAATTCCTCGCTACTTTGAAGTAAGGGTATAAACCGTGCTACATAAGAAGCTGTGGCAAGAGCACAAGCGTAACCCCACTTTTCTGATGAGTGTTTGTGGAGTAAGCATTCTCATACTGTGTCTGAGACTATAGAAAAATCTCTTTATATAAAAGGTCTGATGAGCAGAAGAATGGAACACTGAGCACCATGAAAAATCAAAATATAATTGTCATACTTTTCTGACATTTTATACTCTCAGCCAATCAAAAGTACATTTTTTCTGTGTATTTACTCAAGTACAAATGCCAATGCAAAATTTAAGGAAATCATTTTGACATTCACTCAAGTACAGGAATTGTGTACTTCATCTACCTTGGTTCTTCATTAGTAAGGAAATTCATGCATTGATTATTAAAGCAACACAATACAAATACAAACTCGGTTTGTATTCAGAAATCAGCTGCCAAAATCTCAGTGAAAGAATGCAATTGAATGTAATCTTTGAATGCAGTGTTAATGCATGATGAGCACGATTTAATTACTGGTGTTTTGTGGTAACGAGACTCACATGAAGGTTAGCTGTGCATGCTGGATTGACCGTGTGGGTGTTGATTGTGATTGAGATGTTCAGTATAGAAAATTACTTTGCTTGTATATTGGTTCTTTATTGTTTTTTTTTTGTTTGTTTTTTTAGAAGATTACGGGTTGTGATGAAAGTTACAGCAGAACGACCTCTGAATGAAGAGGAAATGGTATATCATAAGCTAAGGTGAAAGAAGTCATGTGATCTAAACACAGAGCTCCCTAATTTATTATACAGAGGGCACTAGAGTGGACTAAGAAGTAACCCCTGAGGAACTCCTGTAGTCAGGCTACAAGATAAGACTAAAGATCTCCAGGCTATAAAGTATGATTACCTGGGTGATCTGTTGTAATTGTCAGTAACATGGCTCCCCCCCCCTTCGAGCA
The DNA here is from genome assembly GCA_039877035.1 of Silurus lanzhouensis. Lineage (NCBI taxonomy): Eukaryota > Metazoa > Chordata > Actinopteri > Siluriformes > Siluridae > Silurus > Silurus lanzhouensis. The sequence continues at coordinate 2,988,282 of JBCEWE010000464.1, forward strand.
AGGATATTATGCTATCATTAAAAAGAAATGGTATTTTCTTCCAACAGCTGTGAATATTTTTTACTCCAGTACTGTAAATACATTGAGCCACCCGAGTTGTTGTTATAGAGGCCAAATCATGCAGCTCCCAAATCTCAGACATAATCAGGTCTGGGTTTCAGACCAAGCAACCAAGGATACAGAACTTTTGTGGCAACAAAATAGATGACATTGTTACACTGTCTGTGAAAAAAAGACTCTATACATAATCACCAACCTTGCCATAAAAGTCGCTCATGATTTCTAGTGGAACATGTGAGCCCTCGTACATTGCAATGACTTCTTTGTCTGGCACTGGATGAAGGCCCCTACAGGAGAACACACACACACACAGAATGAATACAAAACAGTAGGGCATTTCAAGATGTCATTCTTTTAAAAATGCACATTACATTTATAAAATAAATGATTTAGGTGACGGTATGTTACCTGTACACTGTTCCTAGCTGGATGTAATGAAAAGCATCTATCTTCATCAGTAACGCCTGAAAACAAGATCATGATCAGACTCTGACTCACACCAACAGCACACTCAGTGAACAGCGACATACCTTCTGAACATCATAATGCAGTCCCCGGACCACAAAATTAGGAATGTAGTTATAAGTCTTTAATCCTTCTGGGTACTAGAGCAAACAGAGAAATAAAAATGGGGTCAAACATTACTGTGGACCCCATCAATTATAAATCCTGAACCGAACAGTTCCAGCTGTAGTACACTAACCATTCCATAACAAATACATTTTCACTTTAAACTACATTTTAAAATGATACAAAATGGTTTCTAGACTTGTTTCTATATTCTACAAAACTTCATCTATATTCATATTAGCCGTATATTGTATTATGCTGTACAGACCCTGTGCTGTTGAATAAGAATATCTCGAGCCACATTGAAGATCAGAGTATGGAGATGGCTGGAGTAAAAGGCCAGCGTGTAGTCGTAGTCGAAGCCGTATATTTCAGTGTCCTGCAAGCTCATCTCGTTGTTTGCAAAAATAGTGTCAGGATTCACAAAGTTTTTTGAGATGGCTGGAATTGAAGCTGAGACACAAAACAACAGCATGACACAAAGATTTTCAGTTTTTGGATGTGCAACTGCTAACACCCTATAGATTAATAACAAAAATGAAAACCCTGAATTATATCGTCAGAGAGTAAATCATTCTTGGGAAAACATCTGATAAAGAGTTCTGATTATCGCAAAATAGATGCACAAGTAGAGACCTTGATCACAGAGTAAACAGATTAGACAGGAAAAATCTAGTTTCTGTTGACATTTATATATGCCTATAAAACTCTAACAATGCTGATTGATTGTGTGCATCATAACATTGAACAGAAATGATGATAATGATGTAAAGAATTTTTAATAATTGTAGCTCATCCTCACATTTAAGAACAACTAAATTCTGCAGTTTATATAAGAAGGTGTAGAGAAACAGCAAACCAGATATTCAGTGCCCCCTAAGTAATGTAGTCATATAATACTCATTTAATACTAAAAAAAAAGCAATATTTTAATAAAGATGTGATGTTAATTTGGATTTAGAAACAAACATACCAAATTGTGCTTTTCGTTGTCACTGGCATAGTAACAGGTTCACCTTTTGCTACTCTATTCTCAGAAAATGCATGTGATGTATCTTATTATATTATATATCTTTCTATATCTATATTATGTATATCTTAAGGTGTTTCATCGATCCCAATGGTTCAATTATGCAGCTTAAATTATTTTCATATAAACATTTTTAACATTTTCAAATAAAATATCCATACAGAAACCTGTAGCCTCCTTTCACACAAGTGTGAAACGACGTAGCTATTTAACTGTTGGCAAAAATAAAAACGGGCATTGTTAAAAGACAGTGGACGACGTTTCATATTTAAGTACAGGTGTGTGAAAGTCAGTGATCAAACGTACACCTGGTTCGTCATTAAATTAGTTTCAAGATGCAGTCAGCGTTTCTGACAGATATTTGCTACAGCCAGAAAGTATTATCTCAAATAAGATCTAAATTCAAATTTTATAAATGATTCCTCTAAAGCCACATGTCCAAAATATACTGTAAGTTTTGATGCATTTCCTGAATTGATTGACATGCAATCAGTAAACCCACTGTGCCTAATTATTATTCCAATCTCACTATTCAATTTAGAAAACTTTGCTTTAGAGTCATTATTAAATAATGATCAATAACATACTACTATCCCGAAACCTAGCATTCTTGTTTTCCCTAGGAAGCTGAAGGAGACAATAAAATCGAAATATCGTGATATAAATATCGTATCGGACAAGCAAGTATCATATCGCTCATTCCTATAAGAAAGCTCGTCATTTATTTATTCATTATTTATTAACTGATCTGTTACAATATTATGTGGTCTAACCGTCAGTTCTCCGTTTGGTTTCATTGTAAACAGACCACAGCCAGTCGGTCGTGTCTCCGGCTGGGTCGCTGGTGCACATGCCGGCCGCTGACAGCATGTGTCCCGGCACTGGGTGGCATCCGATCCCGCTGGAGCTAAGCCCCGGAGCTCTACACGCCGAGTATAAAGTCTCCCCGTGTCTAAAGAGTTTCCTGACATTGTCCCGGGTCCTGACCAGGCGATACAGGGGCAACCACATGGCCGGCATGCTTCTCTTCTGAGCCGCCGGTTTGTGCAGTACAGCTCCGGAGAGTAAACACGAGAGTGAAAACCGGATCCCACCGAGGTTGCCAGGTTTTATTTATTTACAACACAAGTCCTTCCTTCTGATAAACCTCTCCCTCACACACACACACATACGGAATTTCCGGTTTTAGTCCAACCTTAACTTCACTATAAAAGACATTCAGCATCCGTGTGTTTGCATAATTTACAGATCATGTCTTTCACAGTGTAACAATCAGGGGCTATTCGAGGATTTTTTTTAAATAGGGTGGCCCAGGCGGGGACCAAAACCCAGTCAGGGGGGGCAAGGGGAAAGTCATGTGCCCCAACACATGTGGGATGACATAAAATGGCACTGCACAAGTCCCTGGACAACACATCTCTTTTTATTAATAAAAAACATTGAACAGACAATAATTGTTCTCAACTGCACTGTGCTGCATCAACCAGTCTTTCACATGGGTTGTTCTTGAAATAAACTTGAATGTATTGCTGCTGTGCCAGACTTTGTCCCTTTTCCATTTTGTTCCACAAAATTCTGTCTAAAAATAAACAAACATCTAACTTAATCATCAATATAATACGAATAGTATATTAAATGGCCATATTTTTTATAATTAAAGACAAAATCATTTAAATCTGAAACCGTTTATATATATATATATATATATATATATATATATATATATATATATATATATATATATATATATACACACACACACACACACCCTTCAATTAAGCAGAAGTATGGGCTTTGACATGTAAAAAGTCAATAATAACAATTAACCACACATTTTTATCTGTTCTAAATGTACTGTAAAATAATACTTTTCTAGTTTTTAAAACTCTACTCAACATAGCCATTAGCAAATATGAATACTTTATGCAAATGTATGTTTATTATAAGTGAATCCAAACTCAAAATTCCAAATTCGTTTGAGGGGAAAAAAATGGCACGAAACGTGCCGGCGCGTTTGTTGACCCCAAAGGGTTCATTGCAGGATGTAGTTCATTGCAGGATGTATATTTACTCATATATATATATATATATAAATATAAATATCTGTGCTGAAAGTTAAAATTTTGCCTGTTTATTTATTTATATTTTTAAATAAAAATGTTTAAACAGAAATCTTCTTTGATATTTGATAAAATAAATTTAATACCTATTTAATTATTTTTGGGGGGCCAGTACCCCCCTTCAGACATGCCCCGGGTAATTACACATTGATATAAGGAAAATGGCTATAAAGGTTTAAGCTGCCAGGAAAGGTGTCAAACATCTCATATAATCACTCTTTACAACCGTGGTGAGCAGAAAAGCATCTAAAACCACTCAGCATTTAAAACTAGGATCAACTACTTCAGAACACCACATCAGGGTCCTGTCAGCCAATAACAAGAAGCACAAGCTCTCATGAGCACAAACTCAAACCCAGACCCAACAGACTGGCTGCTGCAAGACGATAAGGTGATTGGAAAGAGTCGGGTGTTCCATTTATAATGAACCATGTGGAAATATTTATACACAAGAAAACATCCAAGCCAACAAATGAAATCTACAGTCATGATGATGGGGTAGGAGCCCTTATCTCAAAGCAGTCGTGGAAACAATATATTACAAAAATTTGCTGAATAAGTCAAAAACTATATTTGGCAGCCATATGGAAGTGGAATTTCTTATGTAGATTTAATTTATACACAAACAAAAAGGCTTTTAAAAAAAAAATTAGTTTATAAAACAAATTCTGACAGTATGAACTTTTACAATTTCCATGGTACAACACTTTTCCATTTTTATATTTGGTTTACACGTATATACACAATTATATATGAGAATTGACATCATTGTTTTTCAGAGGACGTCTTCAGAGGAGCCCTCAATCCCAGTAGCTCTGTCTGCAGTTCTCCAGGTTTTGGAGGAACCTCTGGAATACTCTGTACAGAAGAAAGAAAAGAAAGTTGTTGTTTTCTTGTCATATATACATCATAGCAAAGTGAATTTCTTTCTTTGCATATCCTAGTGATGTTAGGGCACAAGGTCAGCAATAATTCAGCATCCCCTTGGAGGACAGAGAGGATAAGGGCCTTGCGGCCAAGAGTGGCAGCTTGGCAATCCTGGGGCTTGAATCCCCAACCTTACGACCAGAGCTGAAATCACTGAGCTACCAAGAACTGCTCTTAGATCAAATGTGGTCTTACATATGCAAAAAAAAAAAGGTTCTGTCTTACTTACCAAATCGGGGCGGTAATACTGATGGACGACCTCTGCGCCAGCAAACATAGACAACACACTGGCTACAAACATTTTCATGTACCTTGGCCAAGACACACCTGCTGGCATCTTTACAGCTGAAGTTATTGTACCTTAAATGTTCAAAGAGAGAATAATTGCTGTCTGGAGGATTATTTGTTTTACAACCTTGACATTTTCAAAATCACCACTTACATGTGCTGTAGGAATACAATAATCCACGCTTTACATTTCTCATACAACAAAAAATGTTAATGTCAGCCACTATAAATGATCCTTTAAAACAACAACAAAAAAAACAACATCAGAAAATCTTTACCTTGTAGTGTTAAACTTTATTAATGAGTCATATCAAGTTAACTAATGAGTCGACTCTTTCGGTTCACTGATCCAAACCACGTTTTCAAGAAAATAACATTACTTTTTCAATACATTTTAGAAAATCTTTATTAAATGAAAGCACATTTTTTATTCATGTTTTTTCTTGTATTCATGTTTCCAATTGTTAAAAGTTTTAAATAAATTGAGCCGGCTGTTAAGATTCACTTGCAAAAAGAGTCGACTCAGTACAAGATGTATGTAACGTGACATTCAACGGGTAACAGTTATGATTAATTATGAGTATTAACGAGCCGTGTTTATAGCCAGCGTTTTTAATTGTACATAAAACATTATATTTACATAAAGATAAAAAGAATACACAAACCTTTGACAAGTGGAATTATATTAAACACGAAAAGTGGACATGTCTTCCTTCTCCTTTATCTGTTTTGAGGTTGTAGCGCAATATTTGTGGTGCTTTACTGCCACCTACCGGTCTGAAGGTGAAAGCTAAGGTTTTAACATCTGTCAAATATTTGATGTATTTAAATCATATTTATCCTATTTTTCAAAAACAATAGAACAAACTGATCATCAACTCCTACGTGATTTGTGTTTCATCCAATCCGACATTTCGCAATTTAACCGGCACCAAATTTGTTCACGAAACGCACAGTTGTACACGTGTTCTTTTTGTTCCAAATCGCACACCGTCCTCGTTTTCGCAATATACAAAACGGTCGAGTCCATTGTAAAGCAAGGTTTAGGGGTGGTAAAGACTTAACGGGTTTAATTTTATTTTTAACCAATGTCCAAATGATGCGTAACGTTCTCAGTTTCATTTACTCTCCACGTATTTCATTTTGATTCATTAACATGCGCACATAACAAACACAACAAACCAAATATGGTGTACGTCTATTTCGAATTCCCCTATTTTACATGACTTAGTTTTTGCTAGTAACAGTTTTGCAATAATAAACGTTAATTGTGTTGTAAATATAATTCTTTAGGTATTTATACAGTTTAGCGGCCATATCCAATAATATACATCATTAATAATATGAGCTGGTTTGGATGTGTCGTTCTCGTAATGACTTTTATTTTCAAATATACTCAGTCCGGCTTTGTGTTCGGGTTGTAGAGATGCTGTGTTGGTGTAGACAAGCTGGAACTTTTGCTTTCAGCATTTAAAATATATCAATATTTACTTATTTTCAGCAACAGAGGGATTCATTAATGTATCCGGCAGGTGAGTGTGTCTTGAATTTCCTTTAGTTTGAGTCTGGTTATAAGGAATGTGAACCTTTTGGGTTTTATTGTGAGGCTCTTCGGCTGACTTCCGGTTCCTTACAGGTCATAATAACACCTTACAGATTAGAGCTGGAAATGGCCCCTGGTGGACTGGATTCTCTGAGCATCTCTGAGCAAAATGATGCTTCAGTCTAGAAACAGGATATTTTCTCAAGAATATAAGCTTCCATTCTGTTCTTTATATTAATGGAGAAAGGCCACGACCAGGCAGTAACATCTAAATATTCAATGTTTATTTGTACAGCACTTTTAACAATGGACATTGTCAAAAAAGCAGCTTTACACATGTAAATAGGTTACAAAACTTGAATTATGTGTAGTATATTGCTAATGGGGAACCCCAGTGGTAAAACTGACGAGGAAAAACTCCCTGAGATGATTACAGAAAGAAATCTTGAGAGGAACCAGACTCAAAAGGAAACCCATCATCATCTAGGAGACACAGATTGTCCATTCATTACAGTTTAATGATTGTTGCAAAACTGTTTATGCCAACTGTGTGAATATGAATCTATTAAAGTAAATCCGGCAGTTAAGATGGACGAAAAGCAGTTTGAGTCTCAGACGCAGCACATCGATTCATATCAGCACTGGTGAGTAAAGAAATAATGTAAAAAAAGAGAATAAAATACAGTATTTACTACCGAAATCACGATAATGAAAGTATTCATGTTCTTCAAATATGTCCACCGTTTGTTACTGTTTAGTTTAATCTTTTCATGGATGATCTGTTTTCATTCTGGGAAACATTTTCCTACGTGGCACAATGTCTAGGACTGTCTACACATTCGCCTGTTCAGGAAACACTTGGTTTTGAGCGACACAAGCTTGTTCCTTTTGTTTCTATTCAACAAACTAGGTCATTTAATGCAATGAAGATTTACTTTCACCAAATAAGTAAATAAACTTTATTTTCATTGAACAAAAATCCTCTCTTAGAATGAATAACTTCACACACTCTTGGCATCCAGACAATTTGATTCTTCAAACTGTCTCCACTTTATCCCAGAGCAGTTCAACAGGATTTAGGTGCAGTGACTGGGCAGGCCCATGATAGATATCACTCCAGACAACTGTTTGCTCTCTAAAGAACACTTACAGATTTTGGACGTATGTTTCAGGTCATTGTCTTGTTATATGGTTCCAGTCCATGCAGTTTCTATAAATTGCATCTATAATTTGCGTGGTGTTAAAGTATGGAATTGGATTAGTATTCCTTTAACCAAGTCTCCAACTTTCCCTGTTCCAAACCAATAAGCTTTCACCTCCATGTTTGACTGTGGGGGTGAGGCAGTCTGATAACATCATCTCTCCTACTTACACAAGTTCTCCTTTTAGAGACAAAAAATGTCCAATTTAGACTCACCTGTCCACTGAACTCTTCTAGTCATTTACTGTCCATTTCTTGTGTTTTTTTTCCCTCTTGCCTAGTTTTTTGCATATAAACAAAAGGATCATTCATGTGTCTCAATAGAAGACTAGGTGTTGACAGGGGCTGTACCTGATGCAGCATCGATTTTTTCTTTCAGGCCAGTTTTGTCAGTTATTTTTACCACCTTGAAGCTGATTATTTTGCAGTATCCAGTAATGATTTACTCTGCTTGTACCACAGCAGTATGCCAAAAAACCAGTTGTATTCAAAAAGAATGGCATAGTTTTATGATTTATAGTTTTTGATTACTTTAAAATTGTATAACTTTTGATCAGTTTGTTCTCTAAGTTAATAAAGTGAAAAAAGATAGCTTGTCATGTTTGAAAAGCACTGACCGTTTTAAAAGCGCTGACACTGGAGACTCCTTCAAGTGATCAACAACATGTGATGCTTCTGTAGAGTCTGTACACGTCTCTGTAAGTTGTTTAGAAACAGTTATATAAAATAATGTAACCTTTACCTGGCAGCTGCCAGTATTGTCAGAGCTGCAGTTATGGAGAGAGATTCAATACATTCAGGCAGATTTGAACGTTGAATTCAACAGCGCTGTGATATAAACCCAAATCGTGAACATTTCGATGGATCACACAAATCAAATCAAATTTAATTTTTCATATACACATACATACAGAGTACGACATGCAGTGAAATGCTTTATATGACGGTCCGGCATGAGGGAATAAAATGAGGGAAAATAAACCAAGAACTAAAGAAGGTAGATAAATAGAAAATATAAACTTATATAAGCTTACATTAAAACAGTAAAATTTTAGGTGATTAAATCTTACATTTATATATTGTATATATTTATTACCTTTGGGATTAATAAAGTTATGTCTTGTATTATTTGTAGCATTTTTAAATGATTTAATTAAATAATGAAGAAAAAAAATGATTTAGACCTTAAACATGGAGGAGATGCAGATTTTTTTTATGCCAATCCACAGGAGCAAGATCATGCACACTTTACAGTATTTGTTAGACTGTAAGAACTTTGAGTAGAATTCTTTAGGAGTCGTGGTACAGCCGTGATTAATCAGGCATGATTGATGGCTTAATGAATAATTCCTATTGGCATTCATCTTCTTTTTGCATATTCCCAGGTATCATTGTACACATCAGCAGTTTGAACCAGCACCAGGTTCTCAGTACAGCCAGATGGTTAATGTTTCTCATTACGAGCAGGATGTCGGAGAGTATAACACCCTGAATGAATTTTCAGACCATAACGATCCAGATCCAGAGATCAGTCATCATCATCAGCTTCCTATCCAGCCTCCAGGTACTGACCATCCCACAGCCTTTGCAGGTAAAGGCCAAGGGTGCATGCAGGCTGCCTGAGGCACAGCGGCAAAAGAATACAAAAATAATTGCTAGCATGCAGTGGAGAAAAACCAGAGAAGGGCGTTTATTTTTATTTTTTTTAAAGAAACACCAAAGGAGAAATTTTAATTTTTGCACTCAGAGAGCAATGCCTATATGGCACTGCATCTCATTTTTCCACATGTAAGGGAGCTTGTAGGGCATGGCATTTAATTTTCTCAAATGTAGAGTCCATAGACCAAAGTGTCTATATGACACAACATGTTATTTCTTTGCATGTAAAATATATTGTATGGAGCCTGTAAGGCAAACCATCTTGTTTCCAAGCATGTTGTAGTGCCTGTAAGGCAGAGCATTTTGTTTTTCCGCATGAAGCAAAGCCAGAAGGGCATCTTGTTATCTTGAATATAGAGAAGTCTATATGGCATTGTGTCTTGCATTTTTGCATGTAAAGGAAACCTATCCAGCATTGTATCATGTATTCTCCCACAAAATGACACCCTACAGGGAACTACATCATGTTTTTTTTTTTTAAAGGGCAGCCATTAAGGCAATTTAATTACATTTATTTACTGTTATTGCATCTTATGGATCAGCAGTCCCCAAAATTTTTAATGCGCCACGGACCGGTTTGAAGTCAGACAATATTTTCACGGACCTGCCTTTAAGCTGTGGTGGGTAAATAAAACAACATAAAATGATACGACTGGTATTTTCTAAATATAATAATAAACGTGAATCCACTGTGTTGTTTTTAATTTTGCTAGCTTTAATTTAAATTTAGCAGTAATGTATTATGTGTTAGCGGCCGGAGCAGCCCCTTTAAGAAGGTAGTGGATGTTGATAAGACATGTGACCGAGGCATCATGACCTGCATCAAGAGTGAGTCATAGACAGATGTGGCGGAGAGAATCCGGAAATTTTTCAAAATAAAACATCGTTCAGAATCAGATAATAAATAAAACGGATGTAATGTGTGCGGCCTGGTACCAGTTGACCCGCGGACCGGTGCCGGTCAGCGGCCCAGGGTCTAGACCACTGATCTAGACCATAAAAGCATCCTAAAACAAGCATCCTGCTTTGGGTGCTGGCAGCCGGTCATTTGTTTTAAGCCTTTCTTTGCATTAAAATCTTTCCTGAACTGCTCTTTCTTTTGTAGCTCTTCCATCAACCACTGAGAAAGGAAAGAAGCGTGGAAGACCTCCCAAGCAGGGGAAAAATGACCAAACCGACGCAGAAGTCACTGTGAAAAAAGCCAAAAGAACTCTGGACAGATTTAACGGCATGTCCGTGGAAGAGGTCATGGCCAAAAAACTGCCAGATGTCATCACCTACAATCTGGACATTCTGATCGTGAGTGTTTAAAGGTTTACACATAAATGTTCTAAACATCAATTTTCAATGTACTGCTTTGTGACAATGTATACTGTTAAAATTGGACTGAATTGTATGTATATTTGGTATTGTTTATTCATTACTGTGGATTTATGGGTTTAATTCGACCACGTGTGCTCATTTTGCAGATTGGTATCAACCCCGGATTGATGTCAGCCTATAAAGGACGACATTACCCAAATCCAGGAAACCATTTTTGTATGTCATTTCTTCTTCTTATGGAGATTTTTATTTATTTATTTTTTTACTTTATTACTCTATTGAACATTTCTAATTAGTTTGTATGTGTGTGCTGTCTTACAGGGAAGTGCCTTTTCTTATCGGGGCTTACGGATGAGCAGCTGAACTACATGCATGATCAGAGTCTTCCGGAAAAATACGGCATTGGATTTACAAACATGGTCGAGAGGACCACCCCTGGAAGCAAAGACCTCTCAAAGTAAGGAATGTTTAAAAAAAACTTATAAAATAAAAATGTTAGGCCTTAAAAAGTCTTTTTAAGCATTTCCTAATTTTCTGATGTCCACCAACTTATATAACCAGTAGTTTTTGTGGTGTTGTAGTTTTTTCTGAGGCCCAATCTATTGAATTTTTACAATTCTGATTGGTCCTAAAGTATTGATTCATTTTCTGTCGTAGTTTTAGGTTCATGGGGAAAAAGAAAATACACCCTCCTCCAATTTGGTTGTTTTTTTATTTATAAGGGTCTAAATAGCAATGGTGTGGTCCACACCAAACTTCTACAAATAAAAACTCAGCAGATTTCAACTTGTATTCATCTTGTCACAAAATGAACTCAGTAAACCAATCTTCAGACCACATTTGTGAAAAAATAAGTACTCCCTATAATTATAGATTTATAGAATTTTAGAACCACCTTAAATGACTATAACTTAAAGTAAATGTTTTCTGTAGAATCTTAACTTTTAAACATTGCTGTAAATTAATGTCCTTGTTCTTATATAGTTTCTGTAGTATTTATTTATTTATTTATTTATTTATTTTACAGTTTTGAAAGACTAACACAAGCTGCATTTTATGTTTAATCACTACAATATTGCTGTGCTATAGGAGGATTAAAACACCACTTCCTGTTGCAGTGTGCCACATTACATTACTATTGCAGCCCAATTATATTCCTTATATCATATTTATTTAATATATTAGTATGTAAAAAGATTAATAATTTAGGGGGGAAAGCAGCTATGCACTGTTTAACATTTTTTATTTATTTTTTCTACTAGTAAAGAGATTCGAGAAGGAGGCAAACAACTTCTGGAAAAGCTACAAAAATACCAGCCACGAATCGCAGCCTTCAATGGGAAATGTAATGTCGTGCACTTTAAATACTTCCCTTGAACATTTGTCTCCTTACCGTACATGTGAAAAGCCTCGTTATTGTATTTTAGGTATTTATGAAACGTTCTGTAAAGAGATTTTCGGCGTGAAAGCCAAGAACCTGGAATTTGGACTGCAGCCCTACAAAGTTCCAGAGACAGAAACGGTATGAACCTCTGCGATTCGTTCCTGCAAATGATCAGAATCTTTTACTCCTATGTGTCCAAGGTGTTTATTGAGCTGAGGTTTTCTTCACAGTTTTGCTACCTGATGCCTTCATCCAGCCCACGCTGTGCTCAGTTCCCGCGAGCTCAGGACAAAGTTCACTTCTATATTAAGCTGAAGGAACTCCGGGACCAGCTGAAGTGTGTGGTGCAGAACCAGGAGATTCAGGAGACACAGTACTCGTTTGATTTGGTCTTGGCTAAAGGTAACTAAGGATCACATAGAATGGGAACTTGAGAAATGGGAATCTCAACCTTCTTGTTTGGGTTATTTAGAAATGTTTTATATTCCTCATATTCTCGTTTATAGAGGATGCCAAAAGGAAGGCCATCAAAGAAGAGCAGCTTGACCCTGGCTATGAGGAAACCTCTTCTAATGTGACACAACAGACATGCAGCTTCTTTCCTGCTAATGAACAAGGTGGTTTTCGATGTCTCTTTACACTCCCCTTTAATGCTGCAAGCCACCAAATATCAAATATGATTAAAAAAAAATTATTTTATAGTGGTGTTTAAAGTGAATAGCTAAATGGTTAAGGTGTTGGATGTCTAATCGTAAGGTTGTGAGTTCAAATTCCAGCCTCACCAAGGTGCCATACTGGACCCTTGAGCAATGCTTTTAACCCCCAACTTTTTAGTTGTTTAAAAAAAAAACTATATTATAATTGTAATTATAAGTTGGACACTAAAGAAGGAGAAAAGGATTTGTACCGATTGGCCAGGCAGAGGGACCGAGCTGGGAAAGATGTGCTGCAAGTTAGAGCAGTAAAGGATGGAGATGGAAATGTGTTAACTAGTGAGGAGAGTGTTTTGAGAAGATGGAGGGAGTATTTTGAGCAGCTGATGAACGAGGAAAATGATAGAGAAAGAAAAGGTTGGATGATGTGGAGATGGTGAAGCAGGAAGTGGAAAGGATTAGTAGGGAGGAAGTGAGAGCAGCGATTAAAAATTGGAAATTGGAAAGTCGGTTGGACCAGATGACATACCGGTAGAAGCATGGAGATGTTAAGGAGAGATAGCAGTGGAGTTTTTAACCAGATTTTTTAACAGGATTTTGGAAGGTGAGAGGATGCTTAATGAATGGGGAAGGAGTGTGCTGGTACCGATCTTTAAGGATAAGGCAAATGTGCAGACCTGCAGTAACTACAAGGGAATTAAGTTGATCGGTCAAACCATGAAGTTATGGGAAAAAGTAGTGGAAGCCAGGCTGAGAGTTGTGCTATTGTATGAGGAAGTCAGGTGTGTCAGAGAAGTACGTGAGGGTGGTGCAGGACATGTATGAGGACAGTGACAGCAGTGAAGTGTGCAGTAGGAATGACAGACTGTGGTGATCCCCACTGGGAAAAGCCAAAAGAAGAAGAAGATGATATACATATAATGTATGTAATTGTAACTATATAATAACTATATAATATAATTGTAAGTTGTTCTGGATTACGACATCTGCCAAAATGCCATAAATGTAAATATAGTTGTTGTTTTTTTTTTTTTTTTTACTTGCCCCTTCAAATCTTTGGTTGCTTGTGTTACATTTAATCAAGTATGAAATTGCATTATTTATTCATTTCCTTTAAATTCTCCTAAAACAATCATTTATTCAGTTCTGACCAAAGTATAGGATGTAGGAGTAAGCCAGCACAATTCAAATTTCTCTTAGAACTGGTTAAATCACTAAATAATTTAAATGTAAATTTGATATAAGACTAATATTTCAGACACATAATTCACAACTTGTACAAGCACAATTTCATGATTGCACAAATTGCAATTCATACTCACGAGCCTGGAAATATATTCTGGCTTTCTTTCCATCTCGTTTTTTTTAACTCTTAAAAGTCTGAAGCAAGTTGCTATACACTTATAAGACAAATTCCAGTTGGAGTGCAGGTCACATGCTTTCTTACAGTGTAGTAAAAAGAAATGGCATGCACAGTATGAACTATTTAAGGTCACATTTACACCCTTATCCAGAGCAACTTACAACTGAGCAGTTGAGGATTAAGGGCCTTGTTCGAGGGCCTAGCAGTAGCAGCTTGGTGGTGCTGGGATTTGAACCTATGACCTTCCGATCCAGAGTCCAAAGTCTCAACCACTGACCTTCCTAGGTTAGTGAGTGTATACACACTTCTACACACTTCTCGGTTTAGTGAAGAGTATACACAATGCTACACACAATACACACTTTTCATTGGATAGGATGTTGGACTTCTTAAATCAAGAAGCTTTTTATTGTCATTTCAACCATATATAGCTGACGCTCCACCAATCTGCCACTGCTGGTCCTCTTACCAATACTTAACCCTTGGGTGTGCCAATATTTTCATGCATGTACAATAAACAGATAGGTAAAGCACTTAGACATCGACTTTGACTTTTACTTTATTGATCCCGTGAGGGAAATTATTGTGTTACATTGGTAGGGAAGAGAGAATTTTTTTTTTATTTATTTAAATAAATACAATATTGCAGATGATGCTACAAAAAAAACTTTACACTTGTATCCAAATGTAATTCAGTCCCACTTGCATGCATTTATGTCACATACTACAGTGTCAGTTAACTGTATTCACACTACTTAGATTAAGGATCATTTCTCTAGGACCCAGGTGCTCTGAAAATTAACAAAAAACCCACAAAATTAACTAGAACACTTTTTAAACTGCACACAAGCCACGTTTAGTGCAAAATAGGACGAGACAGTGAGGCACATTGACACTGTACCACTGACTAGTACAGTAGATTTGAGATGCAATTTCAAATACAAGTTTGCTTTTGAGTGTAAATTATTTGCCTGTATAGAAATAAATACTGTTGTACATGTAAACAGTAAATATTTTGTGCAAACAGTTAATGAGTGTGTGTTTGTGTGTGTGTGTGTGTTTGTGTGTGTGTGTGTCAGTCAGTTTCCTTTGTATTGAGTAGTCAAATGGCTTGTGGAAAGAAACTGTTACCTAGTCTGGACAGGAGGGCCTGGATGCATTGATACCTTTTCCAGACAGAAGGAGAGTTGAAATGTGAGTGTGAGGGATGTGTGTGATAAGCCACAATGCTGCCTTTATTCTACTTTCTTTTTATTTTCTTTACAGGTGCTACACATCCGGAACAATCATCAGCTATGGGACAGGCCAAGTTTGACCAGTGGACCATGCAGCCGTTTACAGACCAGATTCCAGACATTCGGTTCTTTAGCGGCAATGAGTCGTCACAATCGAATACTTTTCGAAACTAAAGGGAATTACAATTTAAATCTTTGTTTTTCTTACAGTAGCTGCCTGACTTTTTAGTCATGTGTTTCTATTTATTGTGTTTTGTAGAACTAGTAGATCATGTGTGGATGATGTATTTCAAATCCAGTGTTGTTTTTTTTCCCCCTTTTAATTTTGCCCTTTGTTTTTGTATTATGGACCTTCATATGCAGTAGTGATGGATTTTACTTGAAAGCAGCATTATGTATAGAATGCTGCTATTTTTTTTCTACTGTCAGGATGCAGTACTCAAGACTGTGATGTACTTCATTTTTTTGTTGCTTTTAAAAAAAAAAAAATGTATGTATATTTTACCCCTGTTTACTAAGCTGAGGTCATGCTTGATGTATGGGTTGGTTTACTTGCATGGTATTTGACACTAAATCATAGTTATTAGTGTTTATTTATGACCTCAGCTGAAGGGTATTTATGCTCTTGCACTGTGTTATCTTGGAATGTTTGCACAAGCCGTGTAAAAGGGATTCACGATTTCAAACGGAGCAGTTCACACCACATCGTCTAGGACTGATGTTTTTAATGACCCATTCTGTTCCACCTTTCTGTTTTTATATACTGATTGTATTTAATGTTCTTTACTGCTACAACTTACATTTGATGTAAATGCTCTGGGAATTTGTTGCAGGGTGTATTACATGTACAGATGCGCATCAAGCTAGGTTTTTATATTTATGGTGTAATTACTTTAGTGTGATTTAGTATCATGACTTTTTGTAAAACACATATGGAGAAATAAATAATATTCACCACTGGACTGTTGGAAATGATAGATGAAAAAAATCCCATTCTTTTGTGTTTGAGTGTTTTGTGCCACTTAGTATTTATTTGACCATTAAATACTTGATTTAATATATCTGTAAATTGACATGTTATAGGAAACGCATACAATACAGTAAGCAAATCAATATCAACAATTAGACTTCAAAGCTTTTTTTATGTTTTGTTTTAGTTTCCTTTGATTTTCTTTTCCGTACATCCACAAAACAGGAAAATTATTAGTTTTTCCGTAGTTTGGTTATGAAGTATTAGAAGAAGAAAAAAATCGGTCCTTTATTTTAATTCTTATTTTTTTTTTTATTATTATTATTATTATTATTGTTATTGTTTATTTTGAAAGTTATGGATTGCACATCTATGTACCTTCTATTGACTAACAAACTAAATCAATATCTTAAATAATAAAAAAAACAAAGAAATTATGATATAAATTAAATTAATTAATAATGATTCATTAAGATTTTGATTATATCTAAATGTGTGATCGTCATAGATTACTGTACAGGCCGATCGCTTTATTATGACGTGGATAAAACAGGAAGTGGCAGTTTGACAGCCAATAGCGATCGAGCTCTGAAACATTTAAACGTCAAAGAAAAGGGTAGAGTAAATAATGGGGGAGGGGGTTAAGTAAAATCGGTTTAAAGAAAAGATAACATAATTTAATTAAAAGATGAATAAACACATTTGTGAAATAATTGTTGTTCATTTTATATCATATAAATAAATATTAAATAATACATGTTAAAAAACAACAACATTATAATCCGAAGCAGGAATTCAGTCCTCCTTTTATTCTGTAGTGGTACATTCCAGTGCCGGAAAGCCTCGTCGCTGCAGGACGGCTGTGTTGGTCTTTGTTGCCATCCGCTGGATTTGTTTTTCATAGGAACAAAATATATATTTAAACGGATTATTATCGTTATCTGTTCGTATTAATAAGGGTATGTATGTTTTAATTTACGAATGGCTCATGTATTTTGTTATTATCTACAACTTGACCTTATAATATTTGAAGCGAGGTAGCTAGCTAGCCCCTGACATCCATTCATAAAGCTGAGAGCAGGCTAAGTGCCTGTGTTAGCAAAAAAAATAAAGAACAATATCTGTAAAATGTTCAAAGATTTAATTAGACTGATATAAATAAATACATGTAAAAATATATTGTATTTGTTTATGAAAGTATTGGCTGGTTCTCTTGACTCAGTATTGAGTATTGGATAATATATCGAGTTAAATGGATTGTAAAAAAAAAAATGGAAGCCCTGCTGAACTGCCTGTCTGCTTGCTTGTCTCAGTTAATCTGATAAATGTTGATTTCTTTATTTATGGGTGTTGGCTAGCTATCTCAATTACCATTTGATACATGTACATATTTTTTGTAATTAGCATAACGACTATAAGTGTCACCTGCTAAAAAAAAGAATAGACTGGTTAGGAACATTCTCCATCCATGATCTTCCTATCTAGCACCGAGAACACCATTTTCAAGAGAAATAAATATCCATGTTGGTTTATCACTAAGTCTCCGTAAAGATGGATGAAAGAAGTTACGGATCTTTGCCCCATGTGCCCTCGGATTATGTTCAGCACTGGTGAGTTTCCCCCCGCTTTGTCATCAAATGGCGCCAGGATTCAATGTTCATGTTCTTGCCATCTGCGTTTCATAAGCATGCTGATGGAACACTGTGCAGATTCTCCACTCACCATGAATGTTACTAACCAGCCTATGAAAATGGCAAATAGATACTAATTTGCAAATAACCCGATTAGCTGTTGCAATTGATTATTTTATCCATATTGATGCTAGTTCTGTGTTTTTAATAAAGCACTGATGCAGAATGAACTCTGTCCACATTTTTCAATGTTGCCAACTCTCTTCTAAGCCACTAGACGTGTTATGACGGATTTGCATATTCATCGATTCTGATCGTTAACATATCTGCTTACAAATAGAGTACATGAGGAGAAGTTTCATTTAGAACTAAAAAGGACCAAAGTTGGCCCGTGTTAACTTCTGATTTGGCTCAATATGATAGAAAAGAAATGCCACGAAGACTGATGTTCATTTCTGTTTGAACGTTTTAATGTTTTATTTTTATGCTGCAAAAATATACATTGAATGTTATTATTTCAAATTTACATTACTAAATTATTCCATAAGTGAAAGAGGACCCAACAGTGGCAGCTTGGTGGTGCTGGGGCTTGAACCCCCAACCTTCTGATTACTAACCCAGAGCCTTAACTACTAAACCACCATTTTTTATTCAGAATAGAAATTACAATTTTGGAAATTATTCCTTGGAGCAATAAGATGTTTGAGCATGGCACTATACGATATTCACTTATCCACCCAAAATGAAAAGGTCAGAGACGGTGAGTAGGTAACAGTAACAGTTGCTCGGGCATTGAATCGCTGAACAGTGATGATCAGTGATTGGTTATTACAAACAGTGACGATCAGCGATAGGTCATAGTGAAGAATGGTGATCAGTGATCGGTCATAATTTCAACACGCATTACATTTATTATAGGTATTATATTGAAAGTTCTTAGACAACACTTATTTCAGTACTTTATAAAAAAAATAGGTCTTTAATTATTGTTCAGGCATCTTCATGTCAGCAAATGAAGTCAGGATGGTCACTTAAGAGCTTAGGTTTTCACTAGACCATTATAATTCACTTTTATTAAAGTTTATTTGCACATTTTGAACGCTGAACTATACATTGTGTCCTTGCATTGAATATAAGTTTAAACAGAATGTTTACCTGAAATTTTTGTGTTAATTTTTCTATAAACCACAAAAATTTTATTTTTTTTATCAAACTTTTGATTGAATTTGCATTTGTATAGGGTTCAGTCTGCACAGCAACACCTCCAAGCCCTTCATGCACAGCATTCTTATATGGCTAATGGTAACGTTGCCCACTTCATGGAAGGACACGGAGAAGAACCCGGAATGATGGAAATGCCCGTTCATGAGCCGCCTGCAGCACCGCAGGAGACCGGTGCTCCCCAGGAGGGTACATACAAAATGTTTTAATTAATACATAATGCAAAAAAGCATCTACGTATCATTGTTTTTCATGTATTTGATCACATGCGTGTGTATGCTAATTCACTTGTTCTAATAAATCCTTTAACCATTTACATAGAACCTTTTGGTCCAGCAGAAGTGGTACCTGATAAACAGGTTAAGAAAATGTGTTGATTATTTAACATATAATGAAGGAAGTGAAAACAATGCGATTTTTCATTTGGTCATGTTCTTATGTCCTTCTATATGGAAAGGTATATTTAATGCTTATTGGAGGACTCTCCAGTGCAGAGTTTTGTCATAGTCTAAAAAGTAGACATTGTCCTTCAGCTGAAAGTATTTGGGACAAAGGGTTTTGCGCTATCTCGACAAACTTGCTAGAAAACAAGTGCGCACCTGTTTTACAGCCCTTTAATTACATTGCATGTAACTCTAAATGCATGTAAAGTGCGATTATGTGCTTCAGTAAATCAAAGTTATCATTGTAAAACTGCTGTGGCTTCAGAGGAATAAAAGAGTTCAAGGCACGCTGTTATTGGTAAAATGTTTTTTTAAATGAAAAATGTAAATGTGTCGTTGTTTTTACTCAAAGCTCCCACTAAAGGGAAGAGGGGCAGAGCTGCAAACAAACAGCCACGAGCCAAACCAGGTCCCAAGCCTAAGAAGGCTAAGGTGGAAAAAGAGGCCCAACCAGCTGAAGGAGCACAGGAGAAGATCGACGAGTCCTTCAAGAAAGTTAAAAGGAAAATCGATCGCTTTAAGGGCATGTCCGAGGAGGAGGTTATGAAAAGAACTCTGCCAGATATCCTTATACCCAACCTGGACTATGTAATTGTACGTACATTCGTGTCTGTGTCTAGAATACCTGAATGTTATGAATTGGCTATTGAATGTATTTATTTATTTAATTTATTCTTTCCTCCTTTAAGATTGGAATCAATCCAGGTCTGATGGCTGCCTACATTGGAAGATGGTTTCCTGGACCGGGGAACCATTTTTGTAAGTATCATGCGATATTTGATATTAAAGCTGTTCAAACTTGTCCAATAGATTTGTTTTTACTTCTGTGGGTCTGTTATTAGTTATGTAGTTGTTCATCATGTTGTTCGTATGCTTTTTTTATTTTCTTCCAGGGAAGTGCCTTTTCCTCTCCGGTTTCACTGAACAGCTGCTGAACCACATGCACGACCAGACTCTCCCTGAGAAATACAGCATTGGCTTTACAAACATGGTGGAAAGAGCAACACCAGGAAGCAAAGACCTCTCAAGGTTTGGCGTGTTTTTTCACACATTTAAACCAATTAATGTCCAACATTATTACTTGGATTAATCCATGTTTTTAGAGTCTTTATTTGATACCCAGCATTATCTACATGTGCAGTGGTAGCCCATTGGTTGAGATGGTCATGTTCAAAGCCCAGCACCACCACTGCTGGGTCCTTGAGAAAGGCTCTTGACTCAACTATAAATTAGGGCATCTGCCAACGTAGCTAAAAAATCTTTTTTGAAGCAATACAGTATGCTATATGATCCACAAAGTTGCATCTTACCTTTTTTCCAAGTGATCTTGACTAAAGTCACTATGATTTTACGATCTGGTGCTGTCCTTTTATCAAAATGATAAGCTAGTGTGATCTTTACAATTCTTGTGCTTAATTTTTACATTGTAGAATGTTTAAACCAAAATACTGGTTTATAATTTAAAAAAGAGATTGTGTATTGCCAGCAGTTTTCGAGCAAAGCCATATATCATGCTTGTTACTCTGATTGGCCAAACTCCGAAAAAAACCACAGCTGCAAATGTTTGGTGGTTAGAATTAAGTTGTTTTACTGACTGACGTGTAAAACCGAAATTTCATTAACATGTTAAAATGATTGCTTGATATTAGATTATTTTTATTAATTAATGTAAACAGATTAATTAATAAATGTAATGATTTTACATTTCTAATGATACATTTTTAACTCCATAATTTTCCTTTCTGACGCAGTAAAGAGCTCCGTGAAGGTGGCAAAATTTTAGTGGAGAAGATTAAACAGTTCAAACCCCTCATAGCAGTTTTCAATGGAAAATGTAAGTATGTAAAGTCATATATATAATATATATACACACACAAAAAAAACCAGGCATAACTGTATGGCCACCGATCAGGCATAATATAACCCCTTTTGGTGCCACAACAGTCGTGCCCCATTGAGCATTAACTTCTATAGCAATTTGAGGAGCTCGTCTGTTGGATCGGACCACACGGGCCAGCCTTCTATTCCTTCATGCATCAGTGAGCTTCGGCTGCCCGAGACCCTGTCACCGGTTCACCACTGTTCCTTCCTTAGACCATTTTTTTTATAGATACTGACCACTGCAGACCAGGAACATCCCACAAGAGCTGCAGTTTTGGAGATGCTCTGACCCAGTCGTCTAACCATCACACTTTGGCCCTCGTCAAACTCACTCAATCCTTACCCTCACCCATTTTTTCTGCTTCTAACACATCAACTTTGAGGAGAGAATGTTTACTTGCTGCCTAATAAACCCCACCCATTAACAGGTGCCACGATGAACAGATTATCAGTGTTATTTACTTCACCTCTTATAATGTTATCATGTCATAATGTTATGCCTGATCGGTGTATATGTATATATGACAATGTATATATATTGAATGGTGCAATGTCCTTCTAATCTTTATTTCTTTCTTTTTCCTGTAGGTATATATGAAATGTTCTGCCGAGAGCTATTTGGGAAAAAGCCCAAAACTCTAGAATTTGGCTTGCAGCCACACAAGATTCCTGACTCTGACACGGTAGGACACCAGCAGCCATTTATTATGCTCATTTTCATTTGTAAAAAGTTCACTGATGTATCATCTGTACGCCTTTAGGCGCTGTATCTAATGCCCTCCTCAAGTGCCCGCTGTGCCCAGTTCCCTCGAGCTCAGGACAAAGTGCATTTCTACATCAAGCTTAAAGAACTCCGAGACCAACTGAGGGGCATGGCCAAACCAAAGGATATAGAGGAAGTCAAGTACACCTTTGATCTTGGCATGGCTAAAGGTAAGGATGCAGGATTTGAAGGTTCATTACACCGGAATGTTTGTGCATATAAATATAACATGTAAGATACTGTCATGAAATATTCTACAATATTTTGGAAACTTTTTTTTGTGTGTGTTTTTACAGAGGATGCTAAGAGAATGGCCATTAAGGAGGAGCAGTACGATCCTGGTTACGAGGCTGCATTTGGAGGGCAGTATGGGGAACCTGGATTAGAGGGAGGCAATGGCCACTGTGCCTTTGCTTCTGGAGAAGCAGGTTAGAAACTATTTCTTCGACTCAAGTTGAAAACCTTCTGGATTTCAATATATGATAGTGGGGGGGATGTTCTGAAATGTTGAAATGTGTATCAGTGTACAACATGTTATTGATTTGTCGGTCTGATCTATCAGAAGCAGCAGAGAAGGAGTCTGGGGAATCCAACGCAGCGGGCCAACTTCCAGACGGCCAGTGGATGACCAACTCCTTCGCTGATCAGATTCCGGAGATCGGAAGCTCGTCACAAGCGCAGACTGGGGCCGTATGAGCAGGACTGTCATCTCAGTAAGGGCCTTGACTTCTGTGCTCATCCACAGCAGTGCCTCTCACCAGCTTCTCCCAGTTCTGGAGCAATCTCAATACGTGCACTGACCTTTGCTGATTTGTTTAAAATCTGTTACATTAGGTAATAAGACTATTGTGGTTGCTGTGTGCACAAGTCACTCAGCGGAATAGGATGACGTGTCTGATCCGAAGCAGAAATGGCTACTTCAGAGACTCTCACAGGTCACCTGCTGCTCTCAATAACTGTAAAGCGAACCTCAGTTCTTCAACTGAAGACCCGTATCATGAAACACCTCTTCTTTTTTTTTTTTTTTTTTTTTTTTTTTGCCATTTAATTCTTTACAATGAATTTAAAGTAGACATTCTAGGAAGTAGTATTTCTATGGAACTGAGCTTGTTCTTTTATATTCTGTGTCCAAAAACATTTTTTGTTTTTGCTTAATGTATAAGCATCGATGCAGTTGATTTTCTTGTGATATCAGGGACTGATAGTTGATTTTAAGACAGAACAGTATGTAGATTGATTTGGTTGAAAGTTAACCTTTTTTTTTTTTTTTTTTTGTGCAAAATATATTGCACACTTTTTCTCTTCCTCAAAGCTATTTACATACTGTAGGTCAGCATGGAAGCAGTAAGATTATAAATCCCCCCTTTTCATATAAAGAAAAATTGTTGTAATAGGGCAAGTAGAATAGGTAAAGCAAGTAAAATGTCTGTAATCAAAGCAAAAAAAACCCATCATTAATCTATCAAGGTGCATTCCTAAAAGATTATACTGATACAATCATGTGACTGCTGGTGGTGTTTATTGGTATTTGTTCAAGTGTCAAAAACGGGCACGCTGCCTTTTCGAGTACTGGAAAAAAAACACCGTTTTTTTTTATGACGCATGGTACTGTGTGAATTTTAAAGCTTTGATTTACTGTGGTTTTACTGTTTTATATAAAATACTCGGTGCTATTTTGTTATTTTTATCATATACATGATTACTACTTTCCCTCTATTAAAATTTTATTGCATTCAGCATACTCTGGTTTAATGTTTATCTTTAGAACAGGTAATTATTTATTAATAATGACAATAATTACCTTACAATGGAGAGAAAAGTCTTTAGATACTAGAAGCTGGGTGTACATATTTAAATGTCTCTTTTTTTTTTTTTCACCGTTGTAGTAGATTTAGATTTACATATCTAAAAAAAATAAAAAAAAAATGAAAAAAAAGAATGATGAGGTAGACCCAAATGAAAGGGTAGAAATTAAACATTCAGTGCTTTAAAAAAAAAGAAGAAGAAATATACTTGATCCAGATCATCCATTGTACAGAAGTTTGCCACATGTCTGTTGTTTCTAACTTTTGCAGTGCGAAAACCTTTTCTCAGACAGTTTCATCCACACCAATGCTTTTATCTGCAAGGTGACGTCTCACAGCCAGACACCATCTTCAACATCCAGCCAGAAAATCTATTTGTGATTGAGCACAGCTAGCATTAATAACATATTTATAGGACCAAAAATGCAAAAGATATACAAAAAATTAAAAGCTTTTAAAGGCCTTAATTTATAAATAATTGCCTAGAAAACTATAATATATGGTTTTTTTTTTTTCTATTTGATCTGATACAAGCAATTGATTTTTGTGAAGTGTAATAATTCATGTAGTAGAGCTTAATCATTTTCCATTTTGCAATGAGCAGTCAAATAGGTGTTCCAATTTAAAAATACCATGAATGTATCTGCATGAATGTATCTGGGTAGATGAATTGCTTAACCTCAATAGCATGATGTAGACAACTTCCACAGGCAAAATGCACACAACCAGTATAACTGTGACCAATTTCACAGCAAAGAGTTCACTCGTCCATCCGTGTTTCTTCACACAAGCTTTACAGAAGACTGTAGGACCAGGCGCAATACATAATTTCGGCATTAGATTATCAAAATGATAACTTTCTTGTCAGTAAACAACCCTGGGGCACTGAAATACCTTTTTGGATGTACACAGGCAGCAGGTTATCATCCTGTCTATCCAGCACAGGTTCCGATTGTCCGGGCTCACTGTGATTATCTTGCCATGTGTAGTTGTGTGTATTGAACATGGGACACTTGTCCAGTCTGTGATTTACTACAACTTTAGTGTAAATTGAGTCATGTAAGAAATCTGAAATCAGAAATATTATTGTAAAAACATACATGGAATAAAGGGAATTATATAGGTAAGAACATTTAAACTCAAAAGTATAGTATTAAGGCCTTTTCTAATTGCATTTTGCTCACCATTGTCTTTCAAAAACACCAGTGTGTTTTTGTATCCGTTGTGACAAATCTCTGCCATAATCTAAGAATGGAACCAACCAGTCACTCAAAGCTTAAACAACACATAAAGAAAAATGTCACTGTAATTCAAGACACCTTTAAAGTGTTCCTATTGAAATATTCATTTAGATTTAGTGATTCTGGTTGTTTTTGTATTGTTTTTGTGAGAAGTTAGCGGCTGTCCGCTGTGCTAATGTCACAGGATGATATTGTTAGCGCAAGTGCGGTTGGGTTTAATAGGTTTATAATCAGACATAAAGCATAAAGACTGAGCTCCTTAGCTATTTAGCCATTTCTAGACTAATAAGCATGATGGTGGTTTTATTGGAGCCTGATGTGTGAACAGGGAGCACAGATGAAGTGGTGAAATAGCTAGAAATTCTAAAGGACTGAAGCACTGCTACATTGATAACTTTCTATAGAAATAAACCAAAAGCTAATTCCAACTGGCTCCAGCATCAGCAGGTAGTCAAGCAGCATTGTGGGTGTAGAAAACCATTACACTGAAGATCACATGCAAATTATAAACATTTAAATTATATGCAAGATGTTCCAGAAGGATTTTCTTTCTCAGAAATGTGAATAATGTAAATTTTGACATGTTTGTGGTTTACCTCAGGTTCTGGTGGGAAAAAGGCTTGGATAACACGGTGCACGTTCACCAAGTTGATGTTAAGGCTCATATTGCAGTGTCTTACTTCTTGGCAATAGACCGGGTTGTCATATGGGCAGATGTCACTTTCACCTGAGAATGGCGAGACAATGATGGTATTCTTCAGACTGGAATACGGAGCACTGTCACTCAAAGCGCCATCTACATAGTGCTAAAAAGAGATGTAAACATAAACAAACATTAAACAAATGTACAGTACTGGCAAAACCTCATGTGCCATCATTTTCTTGTGTATTTTTGGGGCAAAGAGATGTTTGGGGGGACACTAGTAAGAGCATACTCTTTATATTTCTTTTACACTAGAACGAAATATAGTTTTCTTGTATGCAAAGGTAGAATCATGAGCAGGATTGAAATTTTCCACAAAAACTACAATTACACCAAATGACTGAAGTTCATCTAGAGAGAGAAAAAAAGCTGTTTACAAATGTACCCATAAGGCTTAAACATTTAAAGAGAAAAAAATGGAAAAGCCACTTGATATTTATTTACTTTATCTATTTTTCATTCAGACCATTAAAAGCTTAATATTTTGCTATTTCAGACTTAGTCATCTGGCCTGTGAACATGCTAATTAGACCTTATTATAAATATATTGTGCATTATAAGGTCCCTGGTGGTCTAGTGGTTAGGATGCGGCGCTCTCACCACTGCGGCCCGGGTTCGATTCCCGGTCAAGGAACCAACCCCAGCCACTCTTAGTGCCCGTCCCAAGCCCAGATAAATGGGGAGGGTTGCGTTAGGAAGGGCATCCAGCGTAAAAACATGTGCCTAATCAAACATGTGGATGATCCGCTGTGGCGACCCCTAACGGGAGAAGCCGAAAGAAAGTTTATACTGTGCATTATGTGAACAAATGTATTGAGACAGCTGACTTTTCCAGCCATATGTGTTTCTTCCCCAAACTGTTACCACAAAAATGAAGACACACAATTGCATAAGGTGGATGTGAAAGCATTATAATATCCTTCCACTTGAACTAAGATCCAAATCTGTTCCAGTTTGACAATGCCCAGAGTTCCATAAACATATTGGTTGAATTGGAAAATCTTAAAGGCTCTATTGAACACTTTTGCGACGAATTGGAAATCTGACTGTACCCCAGGCCTCCTCGCATCTCCTACCTCAGTAACTGAGTTTACTTCAGCCCTTGTGGTTGAATGAGCAAAATCTCCAAAAGCATACTCCAAATTCTAGTGGAACATCTTCCAAGAATGGTGGAGGTTTTCAGCAAATGGGGATTAAATGTGGAATGGGATGCTCAAAAACAACATACTTTATGGTCAGGTGTCTACAAACTTGGTCATTATAGTGTAGTAATAATATATAGTGTATAATTATTGTTCTTTCTTTAATACTTACAGTGCCATGATAACTGGGTGGTACCACTCCACAGTACAGTGGGAAAAAACAGCTACAGTATAAAGCCTGGACAAAATACACCCAAAAAAACAGAAAGCAGTAACAGTTTTAATGTTAACAGTCCACTCTGGCATTCTGATTTTATGCTCCAATATCTAATGCAACAAATTCATCACTCCCTGTATTTTTGATCAGCTAAGCTCACCTGGATGAGATCGTCCTTGCTAGTGAACTCAGACACCAGCACATTCTTCCCATCTGACAGACGTGTCAGTGACACGCACAATTTTCCACTGGCAAGTAGGTGAGCGGTATCGGGCAGCTCTCGAATCAGAAGCTGCCTGGTTAACTTCAACAGGTTAAAGGAGGGATGCATGGAGCTCAGGGTGCCTTTTCGAGCCTCTTTGGCTAGTGCCATTAGATTTTCACAGCACCTTGCTCGAATGCAAAAAAACACTTCTATTTATTCACACACTTTGTGGTTCTTATGATTATTTTGTTGGTTATTGTTTAACCTGACAATTGTTAAATCATTAACTCGCCGTGTCAACAGTGACTATGATGAAATTGGAAATACTACACATCATGTTTATTCAGTTTGCTAAATTCTTAAATGCCATAATCTTGTAACCACTTCTGCACATTCCCTTTAATGCCATAGCCTTAAAACCATTTCTGTACTTCTAAATCATGTCCACACATCTCTGCACTGTTATAGTCTTTATATTTATCACTTGCTGTAAATATGCTACATATTTATCTGCACTTTTGCATGATTGCTACATTTTGCACTTCTGGTAGATGCCAAACTGCATTTAGTTGCTGTTTACCTGTACAATGCAATGACAATAGAGTTCTTTCTATCTATCTATCTATCTATCTATCTATCTATCTATCTATCTATCTATCTATCTATCTATCTATCTATCTATCTATCTATCTATCTATCTATCTATCTATCAAGTAAATCAAATTAAATCAAATCAAATCAAATAAAAAATTATGTAGTTCTTCTAATTTTTCTGCCCTAAAAAATTTGTCCATAGTTCAAAGACTATTTACTAAAGTAACACATTCTCTGAAATATAATGTTAACCATTTAAATGTTACTCTTAAACACTTATTTAAGTTTTGATATAATAACCCCTTTTTTTTTATTTTAAGGAAAGTTTATTTTGTGGACCAAACAACCTTAAGTATGTATGAATATAAAATTACATGAAAGGGAAAATTCTGATCTATGGTCTTATATTAATAATATATTCATGTTATGTTTGAACTCAAACCCAAATGTCTTTGGTGTACAGTAGAAAGAAAAGGAAAATGGTCCTTGCCTTTATAGTGCTTTAAAGGGGGAATGTAATTTATGTATGTGCTTTTAATAATTGCCTGAAATAAATTTATTGTTTCTTTCACCATTCTGTAAAATCCACAGACTCTTGTGTTACATTTAGGAAGATGTTTGAAAGAGAGAAAGTTTCTGGATGTCATCAAGCATTTGTCTGGCACCAAAAACTGTCACAGTCAAAATCCTCTATAATAATGCTTGATGTGAACATTTAGCAAAAGTGCTTAAGCTTTAAAATGACCTTAATTTTATAAAAAAATAAATAGACTAAAGTATTGGGACACCCAACTTTGCCAGCCATATGCCTATATACTCAGTTGTATAGGATGTGCATTGAGCAGCCTGCTATAGAGCTCTGACCTCAATCCTATTGAACACCTTTGGGATGAATTAGAACGCACACCTCACCCTATCAGTACCTTACTTTACTAATGCCATTGTGGATGAATAAGCACAATTCTTAACAAGCACAATCTAAAATCCAGTCTAAAATCTTCCCAGAAGAGTGGAGGTTATTTTAACATTAAAAGGTATATTTGATGTTATATATTTGATGTTATCACTTACCTGGTGACAATTGACACACTATCATAGCTGCTATCAGTGCTCCAGATGAAGCTCCACAAATTTTCTTGGTACTTTGAATTAGGTGTTGAGCCTGTTCCAACAGACAAGTGTAGACTCCAAAATAATAAATTCCCAAAAATCCACAACCCACAAATGTAATATTCCACTCATTATTTGAGGTGAGGTGTTTTTCATGCATGTTTCTATCAGCATGTACTTGTAATGAGGATGACGGTCACAGCAGTTCACAATAACAATTATGCAAGAGTCATGGCAGGAGTGTTGACTTTGAACCCAACGTGATTCAACTAATCTGCTTTTTTCTTCTTCATTGTGTTGCTATGTGGTATTACAGCATGTCTATATATGATTCATACAGTACATGCTTACCAGTGTAACATGGTACCAGTCTGTTATTCCTTTCAACGGTTTTATATAATCATTACTACTGAACTAAGTGACCCAGCATGTTATTGTGTATCTTTCGCCAATCGGACTGTACCTCAGACAGGGTTCACTGTAGCTGTGTGCACTGGCAAAACAAAATTCCTTGATCATACTTTCTTTTATATTTTATTAAATTAAAAGTAAAAGCGTCCAAACAACCTTGAAAGTTACCCAAGCTTCAGAAATGGAAGAAGAACCTAATTTTTAAAGTTGTCTATACAAAATCTTTTAAATAAAGAATAATTATAGGATAATTGCAATAAAATCTTTTTGTATTAATTAAAAAAAACAATAGAATAAGAGTAAACAAATCATGAAGCTACCATTATCTACTAAGGTATAAGCTTCACTATGCTTGCCCTGTCATACAAATCATAGACAGAAAAAACTTGGTACCTAACATAGCTGCAATAATTACCAGGTTGCGGGTTTACAGGTTTGTGCTGCACTTATTTCGCTTTGATTTTTCAGTGTTTCCATGTACCTATGTGTCCCCGATTCGAAAAAGTTGACATGTCGAAAGGTCGTTTATCAAATGAAATGATTACTAGAAAATACACATTGGTAACTGCTACTGAGCCTGTTGTCCATAACTAATAAAAAACCTAAAAACCCAGACATGTTCTTGTCTAATGATTTGTCCTCCAACATGGACAATGTCAATCTGTTACAACACAAAATAATTTGCCATTCATTTTTGTAAAATGCTCAGAAACTCATTGTATGATATTCGTCCTGAGATGTTTTTATCAAGGAAAGATGTAAGATGGAAAATATCTTCCTCTGAGAGATTTATGTTGTACTGCCTCAAAACCTGTTGAGAGGACAAACATTTTAATTAGTATATACTTTATTAAGAAGGAAGGTAAGGTAAGATAAATGCTAGATTGAATTATATCACCTCCAGTATATGCTACCGTTTCCATAATTGCATTAAAAAGCACTATCACATATTACTGTACACACTTAACAATCTATAATGTACAGTGTAATGTACGATGATATCAAGGGCTCTATGTGGTAATTAAAGATAAAGCAGAATTAGTTACTTTTCTGAAATCCTGAACAGAAATCTTTCCTGTGCGTCCCTTGTCACAAGAGATAAACCCCTGCTTCAAGGCTCTGAAGTAAAGCTGGACAGAAGGACACAGCCTGAGCAAGGTATCCATGCACTGCTTACTCATTGGCCCCGAACTCAACTGTTAAACATAGATAGAAAAAAATGCTGTAGAGCTGCTATATACACTATTTCTTTCCTGATAATACAGTCTATAGTTTTAATTCAAGAACAACTGGGTATTGACTAATCAGGCCTTACCGTTGATGGAATGTGCAGTTTGCGTCTGCGACTGAAACTATTGGCTTGAGGTTTGAGAGTGAGCACAAAGTGCTGCAGGAATTCTGGGTAAGAAAGTCGTTCCTTTCTTCCGATGTTATACTTCTCGCGCAGTTGCTCGAACTGGGAATGTGTTAGGCTAATATGGAAATCCTCCAGTATGCCTGTGGACATTTACACAGCAGTGAAAAACTATAATTCTCACTATGCACTAGAATCTAGCTTGCATTGGCATCATGAGGTTCCCTTTCCCCCCAAAGGAACGTCAACAGAACATCATTAGAACAATACACTAAAAAATTTGAACAATACACAACAGGGCATATGCATAGCACAGGCTGTCAAACAGAAGTCAGTGGTTAAATAGGGCATCAATCAGAGAAACCCGAGAGGCCAACATAACTCTCAATATACTACTAATACAATACCATATCAATGGTTTTCTCAGTGTGATCAGCACTGGCAAAGGTAGATAGGCTTCTCTTATCACAGCTACCAGAAAGTCAGCACATCTTTGCGACAATAGTGTTTTTGCAGTACATTTTACCAACAGAATCCATTTAGCTATACCTAAGAAAGTCTCTACATCAATCTCCCCAGTGCTCCCTGCGTCGGTCTCCCTGCACCTTCTCTGAACCTCTCGCCAGCATGACCGAATCTGGGATCGCAGCCTCCTCTCCACAGCTTCCGGATTCAACAAAGAACTCTCTGTAGATCGTCCACAGACTGCAGAGGAAGGCTTGAGCTGCTCTGGAACTAATAACTGGACAAGAAAAATTATCAGATCAATGACAAATGTTACTGTCAGTCAGCAGGGTTTTAATAAGGCACTGTATGTGTGAACAAACACATATAATGACACCTTGCTTTTCCCAAGGCTGCAGGGTGCTGTTTTTGGGCGCACTGGAGCAGCAGCAGGTGAGCTCTCTGATGGACTGGAAGAAGGTGATCCTTTTTTATTTCCCTGTTCTATCGGTTCTCTACTGAACTTCTTCAGGAACTTGCGGTAATCCAGGTTTCCAAAACCACTGATCGGCAACATTTTCCACAAATCTTCAAACTGTAAGGTTACATTTACTGTTTACTCGTTTGGGAAAGTTAAAAAATAGCTATTTGTTTAGCAATATATAATAAATAAAATATTAGATATTTAGATATTGTCAGGCTTACCTGTTCATCAGTGAGTCTCATGAAGTGAAGATCACAGATGGTCCTGAAGTCCTCTTTTGAAATCATATTCACTCCAGCATAATCTAAATCTACCATCTCCTTGGTGATGGTATAAATGCGAGCAGAAACAACTTCCTGAATCCGTGTTAGTATATCAGTGATTGGTAGCAGACGAGCCTGGTTATGGAAGCGTACCTTGTTGATTTTCTCAAGCCATTCTTCAGATGTCTGTAATGAATGTATGTACACTTTGATGTAAAGGAGAATATGTCCATTTGATACATTGTTTTATCTTTAATAAGTGCTTCATCTTGGTCAGGGTGGCAGTAAATCTGAAACCTAACCTAGGAAGGCTGGGTGCAAGAAAGGAATACATCCTGGAAGGTCCCAAAGCAATGCACATGCACACAATTAGGAGCCATTACTGAAGCAAATCCTCCTACTAAAATGTTTTGGGTGGTAGTTAGAAAAGATGAGAACCCAGGGGACACCCATGAAGATATATAGAACAGAATTAAGAAATAGTAAGTAATCATCGTGCCACCTTAGGTCTATATATTCGTTTTAT
The DNA here is from genome assembly GCA_039877035.1 of Silurus lanzhouensis. Classification (NCBI taxonomy): domain Eukaryota; kingdom Metazoa; phylum Chordata; class Actinopteri; order Siluriformes; family Siluridae; genus Silurus; species Silurus lanzhouensis. Next base: position 3,021,046 of record JBCEWE010000464.1, read on the forward strand.
CAAGTGCACTCGTGTCATTAATTTTCATGAGCATATTTTTTACCTCTTGGTTGTGAAGATTGAAGATGTGAAGAAACTGTTTCCAGTCCACCTGGCTTTCCTCTTCTTTGATTGACAGCTTTGTTAGCAGGTGTGCATATTGCACATCAGTGAGTTTAATGCAAAATTGGTCCAGCACCCGTCGAAACTCTGCCTGAGCTATCTTGCCATTTCTATTCTTATCAAATGCTGTGAATGCCTGGAATTATAAAAGCATATATAAATAGATTGTTCGAATGCATTTCATTGCTATTTTGACTGGGTAAAAAGTAGCTGACCATTTCTGCACAACACAATTTAATCCCAAAATTTGTTCAATCATTAGACCCTACCTTGGTTAGTGTATCCAAGGAGTCTGTGACATGTTCTCTGACCTTCTGCAGAGCTCTGTTAGGGCTGAGACTTTCTACACTAGCTCCTGTAACTGAAGACATAATTGCAGGACTGCCTGGAGCTATTACAGACCTGCTACTGACTCTTTGTCCAGCAATACGGTCCAGAAAATCATGGTATGACAGCTTACAGACATCAAGTCCAAGACTGCAGAAAATGACAAGAGAAGAAAATGTAAATCTATAATCATCTTGTTTGAAATGTTGCATCAATGTGTTTTTGTGGAACAATGCAATACTTCTTGATTAGACCCAGTAACTGAAGATCCTTTATCTGGAATCCATGTGTTTGTAGCAGAGCCAATAGGTCCATTGCAGTCACATGACCATCCCCTCTCTTATCCAATTCCACCAGACTTAAGCGAATATAATCAAAGCTGTGCTTTAAACACTCCCTATAGGATGGCATAGATTTTATTTTAGTCTCTGTTAAATAGCAGCAATGAAGAGTTAGTAAATCATGCCCAAAAACACAAAATACTGTGCCATTAAATATGACTAAGTAATAGGTCATTCATTACTCACTTTAGGTTGTGCAGTTCTGTTTCGGTTAGAAGGTTCTGTGAGGCTGTTCTGTAGATGGTCTTTCCCACTGGAAATTGTGTAGAAGCTTGCTGTGTAATATTTAACTTGTTCATGAACTCTGTCTTTGTGACATATCCTTTCCCATTATCATCATACCTAGATATAATGTATGTGAGGTCAGCTCATCTGTCCCGAAGCTAAATTCATACTACAGTGCTATTGAATTGTCAGTTCTGGTTGTTGAGAAGGTGTTAATGGATTTTCTATAACACTCATTCTGAAAATGTCATGTACAGAGCAAAATTGTTTGTAGAATTCAGCTACCTCTCTTGATATAATATAGTTTCTTTGGTAATGGCTAATAATAAACTGATTAAAATGTTTAGAATTGATAAAAAAAAAAAAAAAAGGGTCTCCAGTGTCTGCATTATCTATCTGTCAAAACTGAAGCTGTTCCATAAACATGTTTTTTTTTTTTTTTCCCAAGGACAATGGCTTTGTGGATTCTTAATAATTTTCTAAGCTTCTTTCTTAACCAAATCAAGAAAATTTCTCTAAATAGATAAAATGAATGTTAAATGTAATTAAGCAAACAAAATCTGTCATTCTTTAATAAATGCATTACTGTGATATACCATGAATGATTATTTTCCCACCTTACATATAAATATAGATGAAGTATTCCTTACCTTGCCCATATTTTATCGAATTCTCTTGGCGTAATAGGCAGATAGTACTTAAAAAGAATTTGTCTCAGCTCATTCTTGGTGATCCTGCTTTCAGTATCTTCACCATACTTTGTAAAAGCCTGGCAAGATACATATATTTATTAATCTTACTTATAGTTAATGCCAATTCAGTGAAGAGGCTAATATCAATATAGTTTTCAGTGGCGATAATTGTAATTACAAGTCAGTATCCTGTGTTTAGTTTTGTAAATACTAGGGGTGTAACGGTAAACATATTAAAATACATGTAGTAAAATATTATAAAATATTACTTTATATATTATTTAACCAAGCAGGCATTTTATTTAAAATTGTTTTAAAAATGTCAACTGTTTAAGTGTTGCAAATCACAAATGTTAATATATAATCTTCTTCTTCTTCTTCTTCTTCTTCTTTTGGCTTCTCCCATTAGGCATCGCCACAGTGGATCATCCGTCTCCATACTCTGTCCTCTACATCTGCCTCTTTCAAACCAACTACCTGCATGTCTTCCCTCAACACATCCATAAACCACCTCCTTGGCCTTCCTCTTTTCCTCCTTCCTGGTGGCTCCATTCTCAGCATCCTCCTACCGATATACCCCATATCTCCCCTCTGCACATGTCCAAACCATTTCAATCTTGCCTCCCTCACCTTGTCTCCAAAACATCCTAAATGTGCTGTCCCTCTAATAAACTCATTTCTAATCCTGTCCATCCTCATCACACCCAACAAAAACCTCTGCAAACATCATAGTCCACGAAGACTCCTGTCTGACCTAATCCGTCAACCTGTCCATCACCACTGCAAACAGGAAAGGACTCAGAGCCGATCCTTGATGCAGTCCAACCTCCACCTTAAACCAGCCTGCCGTTCCAACTGCACACTTCACTGCTGTCACACTGTAAATGTTAATATATAATAAAGCAATTCTATGTTCTGCATTTCTTCCCCTAACCATAATGAAAATAAACAGAGCCGTGACTTAAAAAGGTACGTTCTTTTTTCAGACGTTTCGTTTGCAATTTTTAATCACATAGAAACCCCTTTAGAAGGTGAGTAGGAGGAGTCTAAATAAATGCTTTATTTACCTTCAAAAGTTCGGACCCCCTGGTGTGGGCAGTGGCCACAAGATAGTCATGTACCTGTTCACAAGCTTGATCAAGTAACTGATGAGTTCTGGATTTAAAGATACATAAAGGAAAGATTTTAATGATTTGGAATTACATAGTAAGGCAGATATCTTTAAGTCTGAATCGCTTACGTCATATTACTGATGATATTCGTTTCGGTTTTCCTGTCAAACCGAATCTTGCTGTAGAACTCAGCGTAGTTAAGAGTAGAGCCAGGCTTAAAACCTAGCAGCTCGAGCAATCTCTGGTACTCTTTCTCTTTAGTCATGATTCTCAGGCTTTTGAACAAAACTCTAAAGTCATTATAGTTCACCAACCCATCCTTGTTTCTGTCCATCAGTCGGAATGCTGTTAAAACATCCTAAAGGAAAATATGACCTTTTATTTTTTTTTTATATTTATTTTGCATATATTGAGAACAGGGGTGTGAATTGTTAGTCACCTCTGTTTTCAGAGGCAAATTAATTTCAGACATTCAGTAAAAAAATACCCAGATTGAATAAGTCACAGGAAGTGTATTACCCCGTGATATTCTTTGATGCGTTCCTCAAGTTGATTTAAACAGTCCTCTGCAGAGAGCAAGCTGTCATTCTTAATATTATTCAAGTTTATTTCATCCCCTTCGTTGTTTTCTTCTGCTATGGCATCTATTTAGGGAAAAAAGTTTGCGATCCTAACCAAAAAGTGTTAAACCAAAAATCTTTTTAACTACAGCTTAAGTTATAACTCATACCTTCATATCTGTGGATAAAGTCTGAAAAGGGAATTGGTCCGTTGAAGAGACCAAGAGTTTGGATGAGTGTCTGAAATTGTTGTGCATGCATTGAAATTCTACAATCGTCCAGAATCTAAGAGAAACATAATGCAGAAAATAAGCATTAGCATGATCAGTGTGTTCTTTGCTAAGTACAATTATGACAAGGATCTTAGATACAATTTAAATGTCATGGCTATAAAAATGCACAGTTTAAGATAATGATCATACCTTTTGAAAGTCTTTCAGGTCAAGAACTGATGCAAAACTCTTGCTGGTATCCATCAGACACTGTTGAAGTGTGAGCTTTCGCATCTGCAGCCTGTCTCTGAGCTTCTTTAGAACAACGTCCACCAAAGCTTGCTTTTTCAAACTCTCCACATTATCTTGATAAGCCCTTTTATTTCTGGACCCAACATAGATAGTAAAAATGCTACATGGCAAACACTCCAACAAGCACTGTAAAACAGACTAAAGTTATACACTATATGGACAAAAGTATTGACTTTACCAGCCATATGTGGTTTGTCCCCAAACTGGCATCACAAAGATGGAGGCACACAATTAAACCAAATGTCTTTGGCTGCAGTAGCATTAAATATTCCCTTCACTTGAACTAATAGACCCAATCCTGTTCCAGCATAAAAATTCCCCTGTGCACAATGCCAGCTCCATAAATATATAGTCTCCATGGGTTGGAGTCAAAGATCTTGGGCGGTCTGCTATAGAACTCTGATCTCAGCAAATGTGGAATGGGATGTTCAAAAAGATAAACCAATCTTATGATCAGGCGTCAACAAACCTTTGTCCATATATTGTTCAGTGGATGTATTATTTTTGCTATCTTTCTTTTTCCTCCTAAACATGTCTTGAAACCAACCTTTCAATCAAGTTCAGTCCCTTGTTTACACTCTTGGTCTTATCGCTCCTCAAGGTTATTCCAAGGCTCGCTAATAACAACTTATAGTTAACAGCTTCAGACTCCTTAAAAGGTTCGCAAAGCCTATAGTAGGAAACCAAATAGAAATGATCCAGTGGTAAGTACAAGCTGATGTAGTGTTAACACCAGTGTAAAGTTACAGGTCTCTTACTTTTTAAAGTGGCTGTCAGACAGTGGGAGTCCATACTGTTGAAGGAGCTTTCTCAGGTCCTCAGGAGGAATAAGGCAGCTCTGAGTCGGGTCTGTATCACTTAGAGTGGACATCAATAAACTATAATTATCAGATAGCTGCTCCTTAAGAACCCCCTCCACCTACACATCACAAGAAATAGTTTAGGGATTATTTTGGCATAAATTAATGCAAGTGAATTGTTTTAGTGAAAAGTACAAAGGCTGATGCGAATGTGACCAGAGCAACCACAGTTTTACTTCTATACTTTAAATTGAAATAGACTACAGATAAATTGTGTGTGTGTGTGTGTGTGTGTGTGTGTGTGTGTGTGTGTGTGTGTGTATGTATATATGTATATATATATATATATATATATATAAAATATTTTTTTTCCATGTAATATAATATAATATAATATAATATAATATAATATAATATAATATAATATAATATAATATAATATGATCTTTTTTGTGATTTATAATTAACAGTGCACTCACTACAGTCCAAGCTGCTGTGGCTGAAGGAGATTGAACAGTATGCGGCATCTGAGCTCCTGCCTTGTGCTCTGAAGCTTCACTGATCTGTTCCTGAATCTGTGTAGACACGGACTGATGCTACAGCAGTGTTTACACACACACACACACACACACACACACACACACACACACACACACACACACACACACACACACACACACACACACACACACACACACACACATTCAGATTGATTCAACTGTCATTATAACTATAACCATAACTATATAACTGAATTATAACTAAAACCCAAAGCTCTTCACCATGATCTACTGACTGACAGACATAAAATTAAAACGAGCAAGTAGGTTTATTAGATAATTGAGTCATGGATCGGGGCAGACAGACGTATTCACAATAAATGGCAGAGTAAATAACATAAATATAGCAGAACATATTACCATACCACTACTTCAGGCTTTTGCTTATGAAAAAAGTCTAGGATGTGTTGATAGCTGATGGACCCTGAGTGTGGAACATGGAGGAGCTCTGTCAGACCTCTGAATTGCTCATCTGTCAGTGTGAAGGTCAGACTCTCCAGTAACTTCCTTAGATCACCACAGCTGACCTGCCCAGTTCTGTTCTGGAAAACCAAAAAGAAAGAAACACATGCACACGCACGCGCACGCGCACGCGCACGCACACACACACACACACACACACACACACACACACACACACACACACACACACACAATTCAATAAGACAATATACCATTATGAAAAGAAGTTATCATAATAAATGAACGAATAAATACATAGATAGATAGATAGATAGATAGATAGATAGATAGATAGATAGATAGATAGATAGATAGATAGATAGATAGATAGATAGTTAAAAAACAATCAAACTAATTAATAAATTTTCTCTGCAAAGTTTATTTCTCACAGTTGACTGGGGAACATCTAGGGATCCCCCAGATGGAGAAGAAGTCAGTGGTCAGGGACAAAGAAGTCAAAAAGAAAATATGCAAACATGCAAACCTGTTTAATGAACAATAAAAAAGAGGAAGAAGTTTGGTGGACCTTTATTATGTACATTACATTTTTCAGAACCCTTAACAAACCTCATCAAAGACCAGAAATGCTCTCTTCAGATGAGGAAACACCTCAAGTATCTGTTCTTGTAACTTTGGCAGGACTTCTGCAATACTGGAGAGTTGACAGGCAGCAGGATTTGCATCCTTCCTAATGAGACAGAGAGAAAAATTGACCAAAACAATCTCAGGTACAGAATAATAAAGGTTTTAGATAAAATATTTGGAGTAAAAGTTATTCAATGTGATTTACTGATGTTCAGAAGCTGAAATGTTCTGTAATGTTGACGTAACAGGTAACATCTCCCCCATGTTTCTGAATAGAGCAAGAAACTTTCTCCATTGTACAGGCTCTGCAGGGTTCACCCCAAACCTGCTCGGCCAAAATGACATGCGTTTAAAGCAGGCTACAATGCAAAACGTACACTATTATACAGTAATATTACACAACTGCACAAAATGATCAAACAAACTCATACCTGTTTAGGAGACCCAGAAATGAGGTGTGATTGATCGGAAAAAGGAAACTGCTCAGAACTGACTTCAGGTCGTCATACAAGACAATACCACTGTCTGTGACATCTAATGCTTGAAGTGCTTTCTCCACAAGAGGATAACTTACACTCATCTGTAGAGCAAAATACACAATGTCGATTTAAAGTTGCAAACATAAAAATAAAATAAAATAAATAAATAATTCGAATTTTAATTTGTGCGAATGTTCATGTCTTAGGTTCTCACTTTCTTTAGAAACATGGTGTGGATTTCATCTAAACTATACTGGGTCACAGATGAAGTCTCCCAAGCTGATGTCCTGCTCTTGGGTCTTGTGCCAAATCGGTTTGTTGCATCCCAGTTCAAAGCTTGAACAGGTTTTTCAATAGTAATTAAAAACCAAAACATAACTCAAAGTGCAACATTATTTAAGAGACCAAATCCTCCTAAAATCTTCGTGTGATATGATAATTGAAGGATAATCAGCACTATGTTAAGAAGAATTGACACAAGTCATTAGTATTAAACATTACCGAGTTTTGCAGAGTCTGGAGCAATTTTCCGATAGCTCTCACAATCAACACCAAGCCTTTCGAGAAAATCTTTGTAGGATATTGTCCGAGAGTTATTCGGGCTGTAATGTGACCATAGCCTGTAATCATTCACATTAAAGTATATTTATCATAATTCAGTGAATTCTCAATTCCGATTGGTCAGAAGGAAAACAGTATATTTGTTTTATAACATTAGCATCTCTAGCATAATTTCTATATCCAGATTTATACTTTATGCATTTTTTTGTTCTAAAACTCCAATGTGACATATTATCTAGTAACAGACAGATAAAACAGATGTACTGCTACTGTATGAGCCACATTTACCATTTGCTTATCTAAAAATTTGTTTGGTATAAGCGGTTAAGAGTTGATACTCAAGCTTCAGTATTGCCAAGCTGCCACTCTTAGGGCCCCTGAGCAAGGCCCTTAACCCTCAATGCTCCAGGGGCCCTGCATCATGGCTGAACCTGCACTCTGACCCCAGCTCCTATCATCGCTGGGATATGCGAAGAAAGACGTTCACTGTGCTGTAAAATACATGTGAAGTATAAAGCACCTTCTTTCTTTCTTTCTTTCTTTCTTTCTTTCTTTCTTTCTTTCTTTCTTTCTTTCTTGCTTTCTTGCTTTCTTGCTTTTTTGCTTTCTTTCTTATGTTTGCTTATTTCTGTTAGTCTCTTCTTTTTACCAAACACGTGAAGCCATTAAAACAAACTTGCCGGTGACACAATTTACATAGTTTATGTTGCAATTCATGTTTTTATTTAATAATTTACTTCAATAAATGTATCTTTGATCAGCCTTTAGATATATTTAAACATATGAGCACATGTCACGACTAACAGATTGCTTTAACTTTTCACACTGTGGACAAAAAACACCCAATAAACACCTACATTCAATTTTTTACTACTACAGCTATTATTAAGTTGATATGGTAAAGCTTTCTGTAAAGAGATCATTGTTAATAAGAATTAGAGAAAATGATAGCTGCTACAATGCAAGTAATCACAGCAAAAAACTGGACATTTCACAACATTAAATATAAACTAAATTAATAAATTAAATATACACTGAAAATTTGGAATTTTTTTTCTTCATTTGTAATTGCTAATTAATAGAAGGTTTTCAGCATTTTTTAATATTTCAAACAAAAAAAATGTAAAAGTTCAGTATCATTCTTTTTATGTACTTATTTAGAGGTAGGCAAATTTATGATAATGACCATGATTACTTCTTTCTACAAGACATCAAATCACTTCATAAAGCATATGTTCAGCGGACATGCTAATGCGTTTGATCTAAAATGCTTACATACTTCCTTAAACTCTAGCACATTGTAATTCAAAGCAAAAATTGGAAGTATGAAATACTAGAAAACGTAGAAATTCTGTTTAATATCGAAGAGTTTACAATATATTCAAAGTCAAATTTTTAAAATTTGTTTAATTGTGTATAATATTGTAGATGTCATATTGCTTTTGCTAGATGAATTTAACTAAGAATCTTCACACCATGCTTTTCCTGGTGTATTCCACTATACTGATTTAAATGTTCTAGATGAGTACCTGCGAAACTCCTGATTGCTCAGAGGAAAGCAGTAACTCTCCAGAACTCTCCTCAGTTCATGCTGCTGGATTTGCGTGTCCCGGTTGTAATCGAACAGGCGAAAAGCCCTAGTAATGTTCTTCAAATTGACTCCAATCTTTTAAAAGCAACATGGGCAAGAACACTTTTATTACTGCATTTAAAATACATATACAAGTAGATAAAACTTTCCACTCAAAACCTCACACCTTGTCTTTCAAGCGGCACTGCAGCTCTCCAAGCGGCCAACTACGCTGACTTCCACTTCCAGACGGAATTCTGCAGCATGACATGTTTCTGTGTAGCAAAAGAGGTTTAGATGAATATTTATATACAGTATATATAAACATGCTGAGAAGACTCATGTAGTTTTACATGATACCTGACTGGTTCTTTTGAGATCTTGCAGTACTGTTGTAGGAATTCCATATAAGGTATAGTTCTATTCCCTGTTTTTGGGACCTAGCATAAAATACAAAGAACCAGGAGCAAATTGTGATTATATTATACGTGTGAACATTCTTTACAGTGCCCTCCACAATTATTGGCACCCCTGTTTAAGATGTGGTCGTGGACTTCTAAAAATTCTCCTTTTTTTTTATAACAACATAGAACCCAAATGCAAAAAAAGAGAAACATCCAACCTTTCATTTAAGTACATTACTTTGGTGGTAAAAAAATCACACATTTGGAAAAAGAAAAAAAAAACTTGAAATCATGTGTGCCACAATTATTGGCACCCCTGATGTTAATACTTTGTACAACCTCCTTTTGCCAACAAGACAGCACTTAATCTCCTCCTATAACATTTCACAAGATTGGAGAACACAGAGAGAGGGATTTTTGACCATTCTTCTTTGCACAATCTTTCTAGATCATCCAGTGTCCTGGGTCCTCTCTTATGCACTCTTCTCTTTAGCTCGCCCCACAGGTTTTCGATTGGGTTGAGGTCTGGGGACTGAGATGGCCATGGGAGGACCTTGAGTTTGTGACTGCTGAACCACTTTTGTGTAGATTTTGCCACATGTTTTGGATCATTATCCTGCTGAAAGACCCAATGACGACCCATCTTCAGCTTTCTGGCAGAGGCCATCAGGTTTTTATTTAAAATATCCTGGTACTTCAAAGCGTTCATAATGCCATGCACCCTAACAAGGTTCCCAGAGCCTTTGGAAGAGAAACAGGCCCACAGCATCACAGATCCTCCACCATACTTCACGGTGGGCATGAGGTGCTTTTCGGCATACTCATTCGCCAGACCCACTTAGAGTGTTTGTTGCCAAAAAGCTTAATCTTAGTCTCATCTGACCAAAGCACACGATCCCAGTTGAAGTCCCAGTACCGCTTAGCAAACTCCAGACGTTTACGTTTGTGAGTGTTAGTGAGAAAAGGCTTTTTCCTTGCATGCCTCCCAAACAGCTTGTTGGCATGTAGAGAGCGTCTGATGGTTGTTTTGGAGACTCTGTGACCCCAAGATGCCACTCTTTGATGCAATTCTGTGACGGTGAGCTTGGGAAATTTTTTTACTTCTCTTACCATCCTCCTCACTGTGCGTTGTGGCAAGATAAACTTGGGACCTCTTCCAGCCTTGTTTGTCACTGTTCCAGTTGTTTTAAACTTCTTAATGATTCCTCTGACTGTAGATACCGGCAAGTTAAGGCGAGTGGCTATTTTCTTGTAGCCATTGCCTGACTTATGAAGGTCGACACACATCTGCCTTACTTGAATGGTGTGTTCTCTTGTCTTTGCCATGTTGACAAATGGGTAAGAGAATTAGGCCTCTGTGTCACGTCATATTTATACCCCAGGGAAACAGGAAATCATGAATTACTAATTAAAAGTCCCTAGATACCCTGACCAACCTTAGCAACTACAGAAAAATATATATAAAAAAAAAAAAAAAATTACATTTTTCTGAGGAATTGTTAGGGGTGCCAATAATTGTGGCACACATGATTTCAAGTTTTTTTTTTTTTTCTAAATGTGTGATTTTTTTACCACCAAAGTAATGTACTTAAATGAAAGGTTGGATTTTTCTCTTTTTTTGCATTTGGGTTCTATGTTGTTTTAAAAAAAAGGAAAATTTTTAGAAGTCCACGACCACATCTTAAACAGGGGTGCCAATAATTGTGGAGGGCACTGTATATATAATAATATATAATAACATACCATATCTTTGAATGCAATATAGACATTGTAACCATAATAATAATAGATAGATAGATGGGTCCCTGGATCATTGAGGGTTAAGGGCCTTGCTTAAGGGCCCCAAGAGTGGCAGCTTGGCAATACTGAGGCTTGAACCCCGACCTTTCAACCCAGCACCTTAACCACTTATAACAAACAAACTTTTAGACAATATATGTGAAATATAATAATACTAATAAATAACAATTATAATACTCTTATCAGACTAATTAACTGGCCTACCAAACGATGTAGATTAGGCACTTATTATCACGAATAAGGATTAGTTTATCTCTGATGATGTGTAGGTCGTTTGGCTTCATTGCAGCTTTTCTAGGCAGTAAATCAAGAGAATTAGTCTCCGACTTGACTGTTAAAATGGGACCAGTAAAATTCCCAAAATACTCTCTGTGATCAAAAGTATGAGGTATTGAACATCCTGTTACAAAACCATGGTGTTAATATAGATTTATTCCCTCAGTGCTCCCATGGAGGTCTCCACTTTTCTGCTATTGGCTAAACCTCTAAATCTTTCTACTTCACTGGTTATGGGGATTTGTGCTCATTCAGCCCCAAAGACATCAGTGAGGTGAGGATTTGATGTGGAGGTCTGGGGTGCAGTTGCTGTTCTAATTCATCCAAAAGGAGTTCAGTGGGGTTGAGGTCAGGATTATGTGAACGCACAAATTAATTCACTCCAACCTGAGATAAAGCATTCTTCATTTGTTTTATGCACAGGAGCATTGTCATAATGTAAAATGTCATTTAGTTCAATTACAAAACATTAGCTCAGATTTTTTTCACATACCAATTCTAAACATACACATATTTCATATCTCATGATGATTTTATTAACGTGTATATAATGGTGTTCATTTCTACAAGTAAACCAGGTGAAAAACGTTCTCACCTTTGCAAGCAAACAATCAAATTGAGACTGAGTGAGTGGCATCAGAAAGCCCTCGATAACTCGCCGAAACTCTCCCTTAGTCACAGTGGCGCTGCCCTCCTGGTCAAATGCTAGGAAAGCTGCCTTCAGGTCATCTTTTCTGTCCTTCACTTTCTGTAAGAGCATGTTCTCAATGTCCACTAAAGAGAGACTCTCATCAGCCACTGACTGCACAGATGAGGCTAGATTTAAAAAAACATCATAAAACACACACACACACACACACACACACACACACACACACACACACAAAATGAGAAATAAAAAATTAACTTTTTTTTATTTTAAACTGTTTGGCAAAAGTGTCTTGACTTGGTCCTAAACTGCTTTGAGACATGGAAACAGCAAAGAACCATTAAACCATCTCTCTTATTTAATCGCTATTGTCTGTTTAGTCTCATAATATCTGTGTTGTCTTGTGAGTCTTTTCTCTAAGATAAATGTTGTTATTTATGTCTGTACTTTTGAGCCACCAACACCTGGAACCATATTCCTTGTGTGTGTCAACACACTTGGCCAATAAACATGATTCTGATTCTGATTACTGAATTACTTTGGTCAGAATTGAAGCATTGAAAAGGAAAAAATGTCTCAATATATAAACTCTTACTAATCTGCTAATGGATTATTACCGGAGTCACTTTTGAGGGTGTTTCTTCTCTGAGAGTCACGGCTGGAAGTATGAGAAGTGTTTCTGGGGATGATGGTGATTCCCCGTGACATGGGCCTCAGGTCATTCAGACCTGGGTTAGAGGGTGTGGCTGAGATCATCACTGCTGGAGTTCCAGTGCCTGAGATTTACATTAGAAATATAGTAATATATCTGATTAATGAGTCTGTTAGAACTGTTAGTGGTAGCACATTGTGTGTTTAACATTCAGGGATCATTATTTTTATGGAATAACCGAACATTACAGTCTAGCCAATACCAATATTGTACTAGCATATATATATATATTCAATAAACACTTCTCTGTTTTATTGACACTTTCTTCATATATACAGACCGATGGTCTTGTAGCACATCTCGCTGTATATATATATATATATACAGTGTAAAGCCACATATTGTAAGAGATATTGTAATATATGAAACTCTTGCTTTTTGGATTGGAAACAATTTGTTTATTTCATTATTGATTTATCACATTTGAATAAAACTTCCAGGGCTTTGCTTAAGAGCTCATTTATTGCATGAGTATTGCAAAAGCCAATATCGATATAAACAGCGTAAAAAAGAGCTCTGACTCTTGTGTTTATGTACACATACTGTACATAATCTATTCTGCTTTAATGAAAATGTAAATCATATTACAGAAAAGGAGAAATCATTTCAAAATGTTCTCTTTCAGTGAAGGCAAGTTTACAACATACTAGTGTGTAAAGACTTTTACAAATAAATATTCAGATTCTTATATTTAAATACTTTTTGAATTTATTATTAGGCAAATGTACAAAGTATTCAAGTTTCTTTATCACATCTTGCTACGTTGTAGGATTATGCTAAAATGTTTGCAACTTTTTTTTTACATCAGTCTCACAACATAAGCAGAAAGCAGAAAAATGGATTTGAGATAATTTGCAATCAAAAACAAACCCTGTATTATTACAAAAATAATTTTTACATCATTGCAAAGAGTCTGAATATTTGCGTCAATGTGATATTGAATTTTTTTCTTTTTTTTATACATTTTTTAAATAATCACAAATATTTTATGTGAGTTTTTTTGTTTGTTTTTTGCTTTTGTTTTGCGAATAGACAAAATGTGAAACAAATGAAGGTGGCTGAATATTTTTTGAATGTACTGTATGTATATTTAAGTAGATTAAAGCTCATTTGATATATTTCTGGACCAAATTACAATATTTTTATTCCAATACAGAAATATGGTTGTAAGTAAAATACTCATAAGTATACTTTCAATAGTGCAGAAATAAAGGAAAAATGCTGGTGATATTTCTAGTTTTAAGTAATTTATTTATAGTGTCTCCTATCTCCAGGAAAAAATCATCATTTTTATATCATTTTGTTGAGAAAACAGAAAACATTGAATACTTCAGATCTGAACTTTCGGATCTTGTGCATGATTATTTATAGAAAATATTTTGCTTTTTAACACGTTTTCAAAATAATCACAAATCTGTTTTTGGTGTTTTTTCAAGTTGAATGCTTGTAAAAATATCAGCAATAATGCAAAATAAATAAATAAATAAATAACAATCTTTATATTTCTTGTTTTTAAGTAATTTATCTGTAGTGCTCTGCCTGAAGACTGTCTCCTATCTCCAAGAAAGTACTGAGAGAAACTGACAAACAAGCAGCACTGAATACTTCAGGATTCTTTCAGAACTTGTCTTTTTGTTCTGTACGCAATTCTTCACGAACAGTTTATAAAGTCGTTAAAGATAAACAATGAATTTCTATTCAAGATAAATTGAAAAACTCACAGCTTTGTTGAATTCCTCTTCTAGCGTCCTATTTTGTGTTAATTAGACCAATTTTTCAGTTCCAGTTCAGTGTTCAAGTCAGCATAGCTACACTGTTATACAAACCAAGGACGCTCCTGGCTGCCATGGAGACGTGCTGTCAATCAAAGCTGGGATTCCGCCCACTGCGTGCACGTCAACATTTATTCATTTACTTATTTCTAAAAGAAAAGTGTATGCTTCTGTGCCATTAGTTTGGTAAGCATGCCAATCTGTCATATCTCACTGTGTTTTTTTATGTAATATTTTTTCTGACCTGTAGTGACTTGCCACTCTTTGCAAAAGACTGCAAATATTTGGAGTCTAGTGTGATTTTTATATAATTAATGTGTACTTTGAATTGTTCGTATAGAACAGAGATGCATGGTGCAATTATTGTAGATTGCATATCTGCTCAAAGCTGTTACTTTAGTTCATTAGTATATAAACAGTTTATATGATTATAAACTCTTCACACCTAGTATCCACTAGGTGGCAGCCTAGAGCTTTTCATTCATTCTCTGTATGAATGTGTATGTGACAAATAAAATTTAAATTTTAATTAGAAATTGTAACATTTGGCAATGTTTATTATTTATTGTCAATTATTTATTAACTAGTGTATTTATGTATGTATTTATTTATTGTTAAACATTTAGATTTTTATTCATCTATTTATTTATTATGTTTAAACATGTATTTATATATTATTTCTTTATTTTTGGTGATTAAAAATGATTTATTTATAATGATTAAAATCCTTCTTCATTAATTAATTAATTAATTCATTTAAATACAATGATTAAACATTTATTTATTTGTTTATTATCAAGTTTTCATTTCTCAAACATTGTCATATATTTTCTATAAACGATTTTTTTAGATGTTCATTTTAATTTATTAATTCTCACAAAAATTGCGTCACTTAATTTATTTGGGCTTAAGCTTGCATTTGTAAAATATATATATTTATAAAAAAAAAATTAGTCGCTAAAGAAAATGAGGGGCCGAAATCCAAATCGTAGCCTCTGTACATGTAGTGCGCATGCGTGGACTGTTTCCGGTTCCTTTTACCACGATCTTGTTTTGAAACTAGGAATAGTGTGTGTTCGCGCTGGAGTGTGACGTCACGTACACATGGGCGTGGCTAACAAGTGTCATGGCGCCGTACCGGTGAGCAGCTAATGCGCTAGCGGGGCTATTTGTAGATTTGCAGCATTGGATTTAAAGGTCGACGTATTTTTGTTCGAAACAGTTGAATGTAAAGTATAAAGGAGAGACATGGGGACTGTACACGCAAGAGTAAGTTTATTTCTCAATTTATTTAAATCAGCAAACAAAGCAGTGACCTCTGTGTAGTGACCACCTCCAACTCTTACTGTAGTTATGAATGACAGAAGGGGAAAACACACACACACACACACACACACACACACACACACACACACACACACACACACTTTATTTTACATAAAATTCAACATAAACCAGAAAATGGAAATTGTGCTGCGTTTTAATGTATATTTACATGGTTACTTATGAGAGGTAAGTATGTTTATAGTAGGAAAGTAAAGGAAATAACATTAATACAGACTTGGTAAATAATAATAATAATAATAATAATACACCACTATAGCTAAGCAGGGCATTATACAGATAATAAAGCTGCATATCATAATCAGTGTCAGTTGTTTGCTTGATGTTCATACTTGTATATTAAATGTCCTGGGCATGAATACCTTATAAAACCCCAACCAAACATTATTATTCTTTAATAACTTTCTTATTGTGGTTCAAAGCTTTAGTGTTCATAAGGCACATAATGAGAAACTGATATGTACAATGCATCATAGTGACACATGCATACAACTGATATACACTGGATATCTACACAAATGTTTTGGGACACCTGACATGTACAAAGATTTGTGGTTCTTCCTTAATCTGTTACCACAATGTTGGAGGCACATGGTTGTATAGGATGTTTCAGGATGCATGATTTTTTTCCCCACTTCAATAAGGAGACCCACAACAGTTCCAACATGACAATGACCCTGTGTACAATGCCAGCTCCATGAGGATTTTACATGGGTTGAAATAGGAAGATCTTGAGTGGCCTGCTATAGACCTCAACCTTATTGAATACCCTTAGGATGAATAGGAAAGCTGACTGCACCCCAAGGCCTCCTCACCTCTCCTACATTAGTACCTGGCTTTACTAACACCCTTGTGGCTGAATCGTGCACCAATCTCCAAAATAAGATGGAACATCTTCCCAGAAGTGTGGAGGTTATTAAAACAGCAAATGGGTACTAATTAAAGAATGGGGCGTTCAGAAAGCATATGCGAATCTGATGTTCAGGTGTCCACTAACTTTTGTCTATATAGGCTCTTCATGGAAATTTATCTGAAAAATAATGAATGCTTGTTGCCACATAGTAGTAGTTTCTTGATTTAAAGTTATTTTGGACTGCCTGTAACATATACGTTCATATAAGCACATTAAAGACAAAGCTTATTATTTTAATAATCTTCTGTCCAGTCATGAGTTAAAATGGATTCTGTGTTAAACAAATTGCTCATATCTCAAAATAGTATTGTATTCAATCTCTGTAGTTTTATTGTACTGCTATTACACAGCGGCTTCCTCCATACTAAGTTCTTCCTCAACATGATTTGTAGCCCTGGCAGCAATAAATCTTTCTCTATAACCAGCAGTCCAGTATTTATTAGCATTTACAACATTTCTTATAAAATAATCTGCTTTTTCCTTCCTAGAGTTTGGACCCTCTCCCAATGCATGGGCCTGAACTGGGGGTTCAAGCTGATGATCTGGATGTTGGAGAAACAGAGTACGAGCCACAGCAGGAAGTTCTGGAAAACAGAGATGTATGGCTGGTTTAATTTATTCCAGAAAACAGACTTATCTATTGCAGAACAAGCATTAAAGACCGTTTCTAATTGTTTAGGTTGTAGTTCAGCATGTTCATATAGATGGGCTTGGCAGAACTAAGGAAGATTTCCTAACGTACGAGATTGCAGATGTCTTCAGAGCCAAGAACTTGATCGATGTGAGTATATGGATTCATCCTGGAAGTGCCAGTCCTGGAGATCCACAAAACTGCATTAATGCTTTTGAGTGAGAAACAGGAAGGAAGTTTGGCATTGTTTTGCAGTGGAATATAAGTGTATCACAACAATCATGATAATAGAATACAATGCCAGATCAAAGGGGAAAATAATGAAACCTTGTTTGAGAAAGCAGTATGTGGCATATTAGCAGGGTGTTGGGATTAACTCTCTAAAACAGAGGCCTTGCGCAAGGGCCCAACAGTAGCAGCCTGATGGGCTTGAACCTGGGCTTGAACCCATGACCTTCCAGTCAGAAAGATGTCATACCTGTGTTGCAGGTGATGAAGAAGAGCCACGATGCGAGACAGAGAATGCTGCGTCTGGGATTATTCAGACAAGTGGAGGTCGTCATTGATACCTCACATGGTATGGTTATTTTATTCGTTTACTAGCAGTAGATATTACTCAAACCATCATTTCATTGACATTGACACTGTAACTGCTGCATGACACAGGTGATGACGCGCTGCCGAACGGCCTGGACGTCACATTCGAGGTGAAGGAGCTCAGGAGACTAACTGGAAGCTATAACACCATGGTTGGAAACAATGAGGGAAGCATGGTGAGTTAATATCAATTACACCCTTTTTATTTGCAGAGATTGTTTGTTACTTATGTTTTTTTTTACTTATACACTTGCGATGTAATGGACAATTTTATTACAGGAAGTGAAGCATCACTGCTTTTACTGATCTGATTTCAGGTGCTGGGTTTGAAACTACCCAATGTTTTCGGCCGCGCTGAGAAGGTTACTTTTCAGTTCTCCTACGGCACAAAGGAAACGTCATATGGCCTCTCTTTCTTCAAGCCTCAGGCTGGAAACTTTGATCGCAGGTAGGTGTAGTGGCCGTGGGACTTAGCTAATAATTCGTTTGTCATAAATTATACCACAGAGCTTTTGATGTATTATTATGGTGTTGATATCATATTTTTTAATCACATGATTTTGGTGAGAGTTTGCTGCAAGGTACATCAAGTTTTTATTCATGCATCATTTTTTTCTTACATTCTTATCTTATACAGTGCATCCGGAAAGTATTCACAATCCTGTTCCCAATGTCATCTTTAGCACATAATAGTTTAATCTGAAAATAATTATAAAAATGTAGATATTATTTTTTTTTTCTTGTTTATTTCTCAGCACTTGAGAAAATAATTTGTATTGAGAAATGTCCCCACTGTGGGACGAATAAAGGTATATCTTATCTTATGTATTATTATAATCGCTTGTATGATACAGATGCAGTGTATAGATATCAGGCTGGTTGGGTTGGCTTAGATTTTTTTCCATCTTGCCTTGATCTCGGTTCTGTACTGACCCTGAAATTTGGTTTTGTAGTTTTTCTATCAACCTCTACAAAGTCACTGGGCAGTTCCCATGGAGTTCACTGAGAGAGACTGACCGAGGTTTTTCCACAGAGTATAGTGTAAGACTTTTTTCTTTTTCTTTTTTTTCTCTTCTGGAAGACCTTTACTGCTTTCCTTGAAATTGTGCTATTGTACTCACTTTTGAACAATGTTCTGTTTGACAGTTTCCTATCTGGAAAACGAACCACACGCTGAAGTGGGAGGGAGTGTGGAGGGAGCTCGGCTGTCTGGCACGCACTGCCTCCTTCGCTGTCCGACAGGAAAGCGGTCACTCGCTCAAGTCCTCCCTCTCCGTATGCATACAATACGATAAAGACATTCAAATTTAGGATTGTTTTTTTTATGTTCTGACCAAGTGAATATTTTTTCCTAGCACGCAATGGTTATTGACACACGCAACTCTCCCATTCTACCTAAGAAAGGGGCCTTACTGAAGATCAACCAGGTCTGTGCTTTGCTTTTTGGAAAAGAGAACTGAATAAACATTTCAGATTTGATATTTTACCAGCTTTGTTTTATCACTGCAGGAGTTGGCGGGTTATACAGGTGGAGATGCCAGATTCTTGAAGGAGGACTTTGAAATCCAGCTTAATCAGCGACTTTTCTGGGATTCGGTAAGGAACAAACGGACAGCTGGAAACTGCAGTCTTGTCTGAATGTTGTGTCTTTATATCAGTGTGAGATGTTTAAATGCTGACCAGTATCTTCCCTGTAGGTCCTCTCGGCCTCTCTGTGGGGGGGGTTACTGCTCCCCTTCGGAGACAAACCTACATCAATTGCTGACAGGTTAGTGAAGTTTTTTTCTGCTGAACAGTGTGTTCTCAAAAAGACAATAGTTTAAAGTGGAAAGTGGTTTATTTATTATGTTGTGCCATGGAAAAGATGGTTCTAAAATGTGAATCTGATCGTTAGGTTTTATCTGGGAGGCCCCACCAGCGTGAGAGGTTTCAGCATGTACAGCATCGGACCACAGAGCGAAGGTGAGAAATCTAGCACATGTTCTGGATTTTTACTGGATGTTTCATAGCAAGTGATGTTTTGATCAAATTTATATTTAGTTAATGTGTAACTTGGTTTGCAGTGATTCTTAAACCTGCATGGATTTCAGAACAAGAAGGATCTAATGAAATGTTTTATTAGTGTTCAGTATCATCCTCTGCAGCAGTGTTCAGTATCATCCTGAAGTATTCTGAAGCTGTGTGGTTTATTAACCTATACAGCTAATGGAATGAAACTGACTCACTGTTAACAGGTGATTATCTGGGAGGAGAGGTGTACTGGGCTGGAGGGCTCCATCTGTACACTCCTCTACCATTCAGGCCAGGCCGCGGGGGCTTTGGAGACCTTTTCCGAACACACTTCTTTCTCAATGCTGGAAACCTGTGCAACCTTAATTATGGTGAGTTGTAAATCCGTACCCAGAACCTGGGAAAAGTTTGACATGTTTTTTATGTATAAACTATATTTATACTCTTGTTAGAGTTTGTACTTACCACTTACTTGCTTAATTGAACGTGAGCTAAATCATTGCGGCTTTAATTGTCTCAGAAGAACCAAATTTTAATCCAAAAAATCTGAGATATAACATAATTGTGTGTTCTTTCTGCTGCCAGGTTTTCAATTTTAACTAGTGTGTGTTTACATCTATAGGCGAAGGGCCTCGTGCACACCTGAGCCGACTGGCTGAGTGTATTCGCTGGTCGTACGGAGCAGGCATCGTGCTGCGTCTGGGGAACATAGCTCGACTCGAGCTCAATTACTGCATTCCCATGGGTGTTCAGAGTGGAGACAGGTACTTTATTGACTAATCAGAGACAAAAAAAAAACAATTTCTCAAACCAAAGTGAAATTCGTAATGATTTAGAATTTCCACACCAGCTCAAACCCCACTTGTACCATTCATGCAGTGGCTGATTTTATTTCGTTTAGGTGTTGTAATGTGTCTCAGCAAGTTTGATGTAAAACATCCTTTCTTATCGTAATGCTGTGAAAAATCCTAAAAATCTCAGCAGTATAAAATAAAAAAAACATCAGCCATCACCAAGCGTAATCTATTTAATACAGCTGGACATGTCTAATCTTAATATGCCTGGCTTTTCCTATGTTTTTTATGCATCTCTTTTTGTTCATTTAGGATATGTGATGGAGTGCAGTTTGGAGCAGGCATTCGCTTCCTGTAACACCATAAAGCCATTAACATCCAACTCGGACAAGAAAAAGAGGATTTTTATATGCAGAGGAAATCGGTTCGAAACTTCTGTATGGGAATCTTTGTGATTCAGTATGTTTTTTTTTTTTTTTTGGAAAGCAATGCAAAAAGTCAAAAGCTATAATATTAATGCAAACATAGCTCTAATAAAGCACTCACCTGTAAGGAAAAATGACCTGGCAGTGCATGTGTACGTGTCTTATTTATTTATCTGATCAAGGGGGAAAAAAAGGTTTAATAAAAAGCTATTTCCCTTTTATGAAAGCATTCTATAATCTTTATCTTAACACAAGGATTCTCTCTGTTTGAGTTTTATGTAAAGAACAAAATGCTGAGTGGTTTCTTATAATCTTCAGTCTCATAGATTACAGGTTTAATGAGAGCAGATGGGTGGCGTTTTTACAAACTAATATCTGGATATTGCACATTTCAATAAAAACGGAATATCTATCTATCTATCTATCTATCTATCTATCTATCTATCTATCTATCTATCTATCTATCTATCTATCTATCTATCTATCTATCTATCCATCCATCCATCCATCCATCCATCTAATTTCTTGTCTCTCTTCTCTCTTGAACCTTTCCTCTGTCCTACAATAATAGCATAATATATATATATATATATATATATATATATATTATATATATATATATATATATATATATATATATATATATATATATTTAGTGTCAAATGAAAAGGTTTATTGATTTGGGTTGGGGGTAGCTCACTGATATATTGAATATTGGATCAGAAGGCCATGAGTTCAAATCCCAGCACCACCAAACTGCCACTTCTATGCCCTTGAACAAGGCCTTTAACCCTCAATTGCTCAAATGTGTAAAATAAATAGTTGTTTATTTTGTTAAGTTATTTTGGATAAGGGTGATCCCTTCCATTATAAGTAGGTTTTTGCTCTTGAGTTGTTATTTTAATACAGTAAAATGTGTGGCAATGATTCTGTAGTAATACCGTATCTACATTCAATACAGTGGATAGAAATCTAAAGAACAGCAGTGATGTATTTATTAAAGTAAACAGCCCACTTCCTTCCACTGTGTTTATTTTAGATTTTGTTTGCTTGCAATAAATATTTGCACCGTACATGGCTGCATTTATTGGGTCCTTGATAAGAGATAAATAGATAGTAGATAGCAGTTAAGGCACAAAATAAAGAGTATTTTAAGTTGAAACAAAATGTTTATTAGCCCAATCAGCTAATATAACAGATGTGGCAGTGTGTGTGTGTTTAGCTCATGTTTTTCCATTCCACTTTTTGCATTACTCTCACTTATTATAACATATACACTTTCATTTTAGTGTCTCGAGTAGTGCCACTATATTTAACAAATATGCATCAATCAAGACTTTCTATTCACAATTCTTCAAAAGTTAGTCTCATGCCAACACCATACATTTAATATTTTCGTCTTGCTACCACAAATCACATGAAGGTACCCACCTCAGCGGCCCAGCAGAGCAATATCTCATGTGGCATGAAATTGTTTATTGCTGTTGGAGTTCAGGTACCCACTAGATGTCCTTGTCCCTCAGCAAAGCTCACATCTGAGGCCCCTGCTGTTTGCTTGCTCTGATTGGATGGAGGAGATCCTGCCTCCAGAAATCACTGCTAATCCTCTTAAGACCAACAACACTTTAACTCACCCAATCCTCTTGCTCGCCCTTCACATTCCCCCCTCCCTTCTGTTTTCCACTTCCCCTCCTCCTAGCCTGTGAACTCTCCGTGTGATGAGAGTGTAATCCAAGTGGATTACGGGCAGAGCGGTGGATTGAGTCAGTCGATGCTGAGACTCCCTGTCTAAATGCTTTACTGCATCTTTTGCAATATTGTTTGCATTAATTTACAAATTGTCACTTTTTTTTTTCATTCATAAAGATTGCTTTATCTGAAAGGCAAGGGAATTTATTTCATCTGAGAGAGAAAGGATTTATTTTTCAGTAGTATTTCAGCATTTTTAGCTTATTCTAACGCAAAAAATGAAGAAATCAAAACAGGATTTCTTCAAGCAGAAGATATGGATTTGTTTGTTCTTAAACATGAAGCATAATGTGTGTCATCTGGAGCTTTGACGGGGAAATGAATCAGAGTCAGCATGAGTAAATGTGAACTTTAGAATGAGAGTAAGTTTTGGTAAAGTTGAAGTGAAGTGAAGTTCCAGTGGACAGACGCTTGCTGTCAGTGATGCGGTGGACAGGGATGTGCTTCACTGGGATTATGGGCAACCGAACACAGCCTTCATGGGTCACGGCCTTCTTGTTTTACTCAGGATGCTTGTTCCTCCTGACCAATGCACAGATGAAGATTCCACCTGAAACGTAAGATATGAATATGGGGTTATGTTTAGATTCTGATGATTACTATACAGTTGTTAATCATAGTGACAATAGTGACAGTTATAATAAGTGTGTAAAAGTATTAGATTCTGTGTATTGTAAAAAATTTACCAGTAAGTAACAAACCATTTAATTCATTTTGTTCAAGTAAATAATATTAATATTTAATTATTCATGATTAATATTCAAAATATGCAAGTTTTCACTTTTAGTTGACTAATGAAATAACTATGAAAGTGTATCTAACTATCAAAACTCTACTTTCTTTGTGTTTTATAAATTTTTTATACAGTTTTATACAAAAACAGTGTCAAAGTATGTTTGCACTCACAACGATTTTTTTATTTTATTTTTTTGCAACAGAAGCTTTCAGTTGCACATTTTAAATTAAAGATAAAAAATAAAAAAAAATATTTTATTGCATGTATATATTACAAAAGTATTAAAGTATTATTAAACAGGAAAAGTTTGCATTTTATCACTGCAAACTGAAAGACGTCATTTAGATACCAAAATAACTTGCAGCTCTCTTTAATATTCCCGACTGGCTGTACTAGCAGAGCAAGTGAAGTTTCTAGCTTTAAAAAATAAAACTAAAGGAATGTAAGAAATGTAAGTTTATCCACAAAATGGCTACAGTCCATAACATAAGGCATAGTTACTGTGAAAAATAACGTTGAATATTTGCTAATGCACTCTTTGAGTCTCTCAGGTGTAATTTCACAATCTTTAATATCTTGAAGAATTTTACATTCAGAGGTATGAATCCCATTTAGAGGATCCATCCAAGTCTGGAAGTTCTTTCGAATAAATGATCTTTCATTTCACATAAATTAACATGCTAACAAGATTTGTCATTTGTTTCATTTTAACATTAATTATATTTTGTCCAAATGGTGTGACAATGGTGTTCCGTTGTATATAGTTTATAAGGTTTCAAAACACTTTCAGCTGAAAGTTTTACCAACAAATCCAAAAGCAGTCCCTGAGATCAGTCAATTCAGCATCATCTGGGATTATTTAAGGTTTTAATTTACTGTGATACTCATTCCGTTCAATACTCTGTAGCATTAGAGTTGAATTGGCAGAGGAGAACTGATTCAGACAGTTGTGGGGTTATTTTTAGTAAACAACAAATCGATAAAGGGCTTCTGTATAAAAAATCCATTTCTCCTCAGACCTTCACATAATGGATGAAGGAAAAAAGTTTCACACCAGCAGATGAATTGTGCCGCTTATGGAGCAAAGTGCCAAATTGGTAAATAACGGATCTTGTGCATGTAGACTGCCACAGGTTTTCTAGACTTCAATTCCCTTCAAGAACTTTGAAAGGATTAGGTGTGTTGGGGGTCATTGTGTTGTTTACAGGTCTAAAAATGTTTGCCAAAAAAGTTAGATTTTTAATATCAAATATATCCTGGGATGTAGCTAAATTCTTCAAGCCATCAGCAAGAAACCATGGGAAAGAAAACAGTACTTTAAGATGAATAATCCTCGTCTGTCTGAATCTTACGCTGCATATGGGAGGCGTTTACTGCTTTGCATTCCCCTCTTATAAGAATTATTTGGCCAAAAATGAGGTTTTATCTAACAAAAATAATGGTAAATAATGGCAAACGTTATTATCACAAATAACTCCATGTAAATGATTTTACTTCTAGAATTTTGTGCTTGTTTTGATGAAGAATGGCAACAATTTAGTTGGCTATACAGCCTGAGATAGAAGTTACTTTTAGATTGCTATCAGATTTGCACAACAGCACTTTTTTCTGATTGATCTGCATGTACATGTCAGTATCTTAAGCTACGTCTGCTCCAGGTTGTTATTCTGGCGCCATGTTGAATGCGGCCCCTGTTAATATGTTACTGGAAACCAGCCAAAAACTCAAGCTGGCACACAGATGATCATATGGGTTCCCATATGGAAACAGGAACTACATACTCCTCAGGACACTCTTCGTGCTTCCCTTATGTACAGATATATATATATATATATATATATATATATATATATATATATATATATATATATATATATATATATATATATATATATATAGTGCCCTCCACAATTATTGGCACCCCTGTTTAAGATGTGGTCGTGGACTTCTAAAAATTCTACTTTTTTTTAAAACAACATAGAACCCAAATGCAAAAAAAGAGAAAAATCCAACCTTTTATTTAAGTACATTACTTTGGTGGTAAAAAAATCACACATTTAGAAAAAAAAAAAAAACTTGAAATCATGTGTGCCACAATTATTGGCACCCATGATGTTAATACTTTGTACAACCTCCTTTTGCCAACAAGACAGCACTTAATCTCCTCCTATAACATTTCACAAGATTGGAGAACACAGAGAGAGGGATTTTTGACCATTCTTCTTTGCACAATCTTTCTAGATCATCCAGTGTCCTGGGTCCTCTCTTATGCACTCTTCTCTTTAGCTCGCCCCACAGGTTTTCGATTGGGTTGAGGTCTGGGGACTGAGATGGCCATGGGAGGACCTTGAGTTTGTGACTGCTGAACCACTTTTGTGTAGATTTTGCCACATGTTTTGGATCATTATCCTGCTGAAAGACCCAATGACGACCCATCTTCAGCTTTCTGGCAGAGGCCATCAGGTTTTTATTTAAAATATCCTGGTACTTCAAAGCGTTCATAATGCCATGCACCCTAACAAGGTTCCCAGGGCCTTTGGAAGAGAAACAGGCCCACAGCATCACAGATCCTCCACCATACTTCACGGTGGGCATGAGGTGCTTTTCGGCATACTCATTCGCCAGACCCACTTAGAGTGTTTGTTGCCAAAAAGCTTAATCTTAGTCTCATCTGACCAAAGCACACGATCCCAGTTGAAGTCCCAGTACCGCTTAGCAAACTCCAGACGTTTACGTTTGTGAGTGTTAGTGAGAAAAGGCTTTTTCCTTGCATGCCTCCCAAACAGCTTGTTGGCATGTAGAGAGCGTCTGATGGTTGTTTTGGAGACTCTGTGACCCCAAGATGCCACTCTTTGATGCAATTCTGTGACAGGGAGCTTGGGAAATTTTTTTACTTCTCTTACCATCCTCCTCACTGTGCGTTGTGGCAAGATAAACTTGGGACCTCTTCCAGCCTTGTTTGTCACTGTTCCAGTTGTTTTAAACTTCTTAATGATTCCTCTGACTGTAGATACCGGCAAGTTAAGGCGAGTGGCTATTTTCTTGTAGCCATTGCCTGACTTATGAAGGTCGACACACATCTGCCTTACTTGAATGGTGTGTTCTCTTGTCTTTGCCATGTTGACAAATGGGTAAGAGAATTAGGCCTCTGTGTCACGTCATATTTATACCCCAGGGAAACAGGAAATCATGAATTACTAATTAAAAGTCCCTAGATACCCTGACCAACCTTAGCAACTACAGAAAAATATATATATATAAAAAAAAAACAATTAAATTTTTCAGAGGAATTGTTAGGGGTGCCAATAATTGTGGGACACATGATTTCAAGTTTTTTTTTTCTTCTAAATGTATGATTTTTTTTACCACCAAAGTAATGTACTTAAATAAAAGGTTGGATTTTTCTCTTTTTTTGCATTTGGGTTCTATGTTGTTTTAAAAAAAAGGAGAATTTTTAGAAGTCCACGACCACATCTTAAACAGGGGTGCCAATAATTGTGGAGGGCACTGTATATATATATATATATATATACATACACTGCTCATGATACTGAATGTGAGCTGTGAAATAAAACGTTAACGCTGCATGTTGAAAGCGTTAAAGATGAAACTTAAAACACAGGATTTCACCACAGGATCAAACAGTTTTACACTTTACAGTATGTAGTTTGTAATATTTTGTTCAACATTTCCTTAGTTTATTTCCCTCCTTTCGGTTTTTCTAAATACAAATTTTAATCCAAAAGACAGTCATCTAGAAAGTAATCTAGCTTCTTCATGTTTATCTTCTACTGCAATATGATTTGTGTTGTTTTAATAATAATAAGTTAAACAAATTGGGGCTGCATCACTACTGAACATGAGAGGGTCCAGAACCGTGAAATAATTCTGTGGGCAGTCAAGAACTATTTCGTTATCTTTCTAAGCAAAAGAAGAAAGAAAACCGTATGAGATCAGCACGTTAGAATTGTATATAAGTACGAACAGGAACATTGTTACAGTTTAATTTAATTAATAAATGTCTACTTTTTGACATCAATTCCCCAAGACTTCTTTCTTTTTAATGCCTATAAGAAAAGATTTCTATGATGTAAGCCCCATTTATATCAGCACGACATGCAGAAGACTTGTTGCAGTCTTCAGAAAAATATCAGACTTTACAAGAACTGCAGTTATAAAAAACATGTTTTTGCCTCTTTTTCTCCCTTAAAAAACCAAACCAATTTGTTTGATGTGTCCATCACAGTTGTGCTGCAAGACAAGAATAAAACTCAATTATACCATGTAGTATGGATTTTCTGAAATGTAAAATTAAAGAGTCGTGTTTTGTTACATCACTTCCTGTACGCCAGTGTTTCCTGTCTTTCTCACTCTCAGATTGAGTCGTTAAAAGGATAATGGGACATCTGCTGTTTCATAATTCAATATCCTTACCAGACACAGAAGCAACTTTATGTATAGATGTATTATAGTGAGTCAAGGTGACTGGAAATGTGGAACAAAGGTGAAGAAATTTCAGCATTTACTGAAGAGGATTCATGTTAGATTAAAAGATTTTTATGCCCTGGATTCTTTTAAAATTCAAGCCTCTTTCAGGTCAGATACGTAATTCATTACTATTTGCTCTGTTTGTAGGTGTACAGAGTAGTGAGTAGTTTTTTTGATGTACCTGAGAATCTCTATTTTTTTTATTCTCTTAGCAGAATTTCAGTGTGCCAAAAAAAGATTACATTTGTTAGTGCATTTAGACTAACAGATTACTGATTTAGAATTATATACTGTGTATATCAGTGGCAGGCAGTCAGGGTCTTCTCTGTTGGCATAAACTTATTACTTAGAACTTAGAAAATCAGAATTACTGACTTACGTTTTAATATATTTTGTCCATTATTATGTATTAGATGATTCTCAGTAGTCTATTATTTTATTTCATAGCTTTGTTCTTGGGTGAGTCTAATATTGCTTTTGAGTTTCTATTCAATCAGATTTCAGCCATCACATCACGTAGTGCCGTAAGAAATGAACAGGCTTTTGGTAGCTTCAAATTCATGTATCCTGAAGCTGTTGCTTTAACCAATAACATACTTTGGGGCTTCTTAAAAGCAGTAGAATCACATCAGCATTTGTCATTTGATTGGATGGTCAGCGAGTGCACTAGTCAGAGCTCGCAAACCGCATCGGTAGCAAACTGCACAAGCTCAAATTTATTTGTGTGGATTTAACAGCTGTTTTTCATTCCACAATGATTGACAAAGGAGATGAAATAAAAGAAAGAAACATACAGCAAATCAGAAAACTCAACTGAAATCAGAAAATACTGCAACAAAACCAAAAACATAACAGCAAACCAGAAATTGCATATGTTTACATGCCAGGGTTGGTATTAATAACCGAGTTGCATCGGTGCTTCAGAATAAAAAATTAGCCTTGTGATACATCGATTAAAAAATTGTGCCTCGGACAAGTTGCAATTTGTATCGCAATGCATAATTTTTTATCATATCTGCCTAGGTAAAACTTATCTATATATAATAAAATCTATAAAAATTATTAGTTTTATTATTTAGAAAATGACCAATAATTTGTGAACAATATTTTATATGCAGATTGATTTCTCCTCTCTAAACTGTTTCTTCTGCTGCTACGCGAATATGTATTACAGGAGACCGAGGGTCACATAAAATATAGATTAACATGGCAGAGGTAGAGCTGTAACTTCTAGGAGACAGAACAGGAAAAGAACTTCTGGTTTTATTTCATCGCACAACAGAGGCCTGTTTGTGAAAGGGTCATGCATTAGAAGTCAGAAGACACTTAATTAAATGTATGATTTGCTGTCAGTCTAAGCTAAAGAAATAAAATAACTATTTGTGCCATATTGAATTACACAATATCATACATTTTCCATTAGATAGTATTGCATAGTATTCTGCAATCAAATTGAAATCGGATTGTCATAGGGGTAAATCATATCACATCGTTAGCTGCTTCATATGTATCTATAATGGATTGTATCGCAGGCTATGCATCCAGCTGCTAATCTCATCTGCCTCAGTTATGGAGATGTATCCCTATTACAATATGCAATAATGATGTGCAATGTTGACTGCATATTTGATTGTATATAAACTCCACTAAACAAAAGTACTAAGTGAGTAGTAAAATAAAACACCAGTAAATTAATTGTGGCTTATTGGTCTAATTGCTGCAAATAGCAGTAAGCATATGTTCAATATGAACGTAGTCTTTCATTTTTTTTTAGATCATGTTGATGTGATTTTGTTTTTACTGTTATAGGCCACTATAACAGATAAATTCCTTCCAGTGAATTAAAGTTAAATTAAAGTGTGGTATAATCAGTGGGGGTTAATTTGTTCAGCAAAGGTGTTGATAAGTGAGCAGGATGACTTGTGGAAATCTGGTAGTGCTGGATTTAATGCAGCATAGGCTTTGTCGTAAAGGGAACTAGGACATGTGGATCTTATGTTATTTATAATCCAAAGTAAGGGCAGTTAGCAGTTATGATTTAACCTCTTAAATGACAACAGTGACACTGGATGTTTTAATTACTCTTGAATTTATGGGATTTGGAAGGTGACCTTATTGAGAGCGTTCCTGAAAAGACATAATGTGAAATTGAATGCATATATATATATATATACAGTACAGACCAAAAGTTTGGACACACCTTCTCATTCAAAGAGTTTTCTTTATTTTCATGACTATGAAAATTGTAGAGTCACACTGAAGGAATCAAAACTATGAATTAACACATGTGGAATTATATACATAACAAAAAAGTGTGAAACAACTGAAAATTTGTCATATTGTAGGTTCTTTAAAGTATCCACCTTTTGCTTAGATTACTGCTTTGCACACTCTTGGCATTCTCTTGATGGCTACTTTGAAGAACCTACAATATGACATATTTTCAGTTCACTTTTTTGTTATGTATATAATTCCACATGTGTTAATTCATAGTTTTGATGCCTTCAGTGTGACTCTACAATTTTCATAGTTATGAAAATTAAGAAAACTCTTTGAATGAGCAGGTGTGTCCAAACTTTTGGTCTGTACTGTATATATATAAACTTTTGGTCTGTTCTGTATATATAATATATATACAGTACAGACCAAACGTTTGGACACACACACACATATATATATATATATATATATATATATATATATATATATATATATATATATATATATATATATATATTGTAGGAAAATGGTCAACAAAGGGTAAAGGCCCGACTTAAGCCAGAATTGCTATAACCACAATGGCATTTTCTGAGGTGTTTTCATTTTTATTATAACAGAACAGTCTAACAAAACCATACCATTGATAGTCTCAGAATGCACTGACACTGGAGACTCCTTCCAAAGATGCAATAATCAGAAATCTTCTTACATTCTTATAGAAACACTTAACTATATCAATGAAACACAATTTCATAATTCTATGCCTCGGTGTTACTACAAAATTTATTGTGACTGAAAATTGCGTATTATATACCTGCGATTTGCCATGAAGCCTGAACTCTACAGAACTGCTGCTATAGAAAATTACTCAACAGCTTCTGATGAATCAAATACAAGAGCTCAATGGTGCAGTGGTATAAGGAAGAAATTATTCAAATAAGATTCGAATCCATGATTTGATCCATGCATGAGTTTGTTGAATCATTCTTCTTTTAATAACAGGGTTTTTTTTTCTTTTCAGGGTTCAAAAATGGGCCAATAGCCTTTCAGAACAGCTAAATTCGGTTGCTGTTAAGTATTCTGGATCTGCACTTCTACAGAAGGTAAATTTCCTAGACATCTACCCACATGATCATGGTTTCAGGTCACTTCATTAGGTCAGCTGCAACATCTGGTGCAACACAGAGCACACACATACAGGCGCACACATCCACAAACAGCAAATGTGTGCAGTAGGTCAGCTGACCCGCTTTCTGGTTTTGTTTTCTCTCTATTTTTACTTGCACTATGTGTAATCAGGATTATGATTTATGCACACAATGTTATGAGGAATGTGTACAAGGAGTTAATTAGATTTTAAACAAATGTATGAACCCACGAAAACCCAGGCCACAACCTTCTTGTCCTCACAGCCTTTTGAATATATTTTCTTTCCCTTTTTTCACTCTGCATTTCCTCTCAATTCAGAAAAAACAACAGCATCGTCTTTGACAAATGTATAACTCTTAGTAGAGCTACTGTAATGTAATCAGTGCAGCAACTAATGAAATTATACGACCTCTCTCACAGAATGGCTCCTTACTCTGCCTGCCAGACAGACTTAAATGTCATTGGTTATACATTAATAGGGCTACAGGAAAACACAAAAGCCATTCGTCAAACATCAAACCGCATCCAATAGAATTCCCTCTAGACTAAACCTAGTTTTGCTGTGGATCTGCTCTGTATATAAGTATTGGCTTCAGAGATTCTGCCATGGATTGGCAAAGTAAGAGCACTTAAGGGATCTGTCTAATATCTTTTGTCCTTTAATATAATTTCCTCTTAATGTAATTTTAATACATTAAAAAATAATGGATTTTAAAATATAACAAAAAAGAAATGTTGTTTGTGAAAGATGCCATGTAGAACATTCTACATTCTGGGACAATCCAGTTTGATTGCTAATTTTCAAGGGGTGTTATATATTAGCAAGTGAACAGTTCTCGACGTTGACGTATTTGAAGCAGGAAAAAAGGCCAAGTGTAAGGAAAAACTAGCCAAATTGTGATTGCTAGGCATTTGGGTCAAAGCATCTTCAAAACAGCAGGTTCAGTTGGGTATTTCCCGGTATGTAGTATTTAGAATTGACCAAAAGCAGTCCAAGAATGGACAGCTGATAAACTGGAAACAAGGTCATGGTCACCCAAGGTTTATTGGTGTGTGGGGAGCAAAGCCTAGCGTGTCTAGTCTGATCCCACACTGTAGCACAGATTGCTGAAAAAGTTCATGCTGGCTCTAATGGAAAAGTGTTAGAACACTCAGTCCATCTCAGCTTGCTGTGTATGGAGGTGCATAGATGCAGACTGGTCAGAGTTCTCATTATTTTACATCACACAGAGAGCCAGGTGCATTTACATTGCTTATTTAATGAAGAGATGGCACAAGGATGCACTATGGGAAGGCAGTGCAATGCTACAAGCAATGTTCTGCTGGGAAACTTGGGTCCTGGAATTCATGTGGAATGGCAGTAGCTACTTTCAGCAGCATAATGTTCTAAATCACACTGCAAATATTGTTCAATATAGGAACATTACAAAGATTTCAAGGTGTTAATTTCAAGTTTCCCAGTTCTCTATATAGCATTTGTGGGATGTGCTGGACAAACAAGCCCGATCTGAAGCCGATAACCAGTATACAAGACTTAGTGGTAGATTAGCTAAACAAGTTAACTGTACTAGCTATGCATTGTCAACTATGAACTGTCTGTGACTTCATTCCCAGCTCCTTTTTAAGCTAAAAAAAAAAAAAAAAAAAGAATTAATGCTTCTGATAGATGAAAAAGATAATTTTAGTATAATTCTGGGAAAGGCCTTTAGTTGCTGTTGTTTTTTTGGACCATGTAAAGGGTTTACCCAAACCACCACACATAAGTACGCTTAAACATATTTTGCTCATGCAATCTGGCTTTTTTTAATAAAACTAATTTGTTGCTGTCACCAGAAACTCAATGATGTGGAGCCTGTTATTCAGATAGAAAAACTTGATGGAGCTAAATTGGCCCAGGAATTTTCCGATGAAATTGAGAAGATGCTGGGAAGCAAGATGAAGTCTGTTAAGGTCAGTATGTTAACTTACTTTAAGATTTGGGTGACCATAGTTAGAGATATAAACAACAGAAGTGATGAAATTACCAAAAGTCTTTACTTACAGTAAAACTACAGTTACTTATCTCAAATTAGAAGAAAGGGTCCCAGAAAAACAAAGTAATCTGCGTCAAGTGACATACTGATTAAAGGCAGATTTTACTGATGGTATAATAATGCCATTAAGCACAAACCTAAAAACTATTGGAAAAATATCAACTAAGGCTTTATTTCTAATATTTAAATTGTTTACTAGCATAATCTAAAGCTAGACACAAATAGTATGTTACACTGTCAGTCACATCTGTAAAAATGTAGACAAGCTTCAGTTAAACTTCTCAATGATGCTTACAATGTTGAAAATGTAGGATTACTGAGAAATGTTAAAAATGTGTAAAAGCTTTTACATAATAAGCAGATGTAGAATATATTTTAATTGTGTAGGGTGCAGTGGCTGCTGGGAAATATAGTCTTAGTTCATAATATTGATACAAGTGATTAGAAGGTAAAGATTATTCAGTTGAAAAGTAGGAAGTATAAGTCAAAAGTACTCGGTGCATGAAATACTGCAGTACAAAATTCCAGTACAATTGAGCAGAGGAACCGTACGTTTTTACTTCACTTCAATTCTGATGTTTTAATACCTTGATTTACAGTATACTTAAGTTTGCTAAAGTGCAGATAGGGTTCATATAAAAGCTGTGTCATTTGTGTGTGTAGTCAGAGATTCATAGCAATACACCTCTCTGCATTTGTCTCAACCCTTTTTGTTCCTCTTAAGTTCTCGAAGGTTTCAATTAAGTTGAAATTTCAGTGTTGAATCTTGTTATTGGCAGTAAAGTGGTGCTGTTATGGTGCAACCACAAACTTCTTCATGCTACATGTAAAATAATAAAAAAAATCCAGCAGTGATCTAATGAACCATGTGACAGAGAAGTTTTACATTCTTATATAACAGCTCATTTACAGCGGGGAAATAAGTATTTGACACATCAGCATTTTTATTAGTAAGGGGATTTCTAAGTGGGCTATTGACACAAAATTTCCACCAGATGTAGCCATCAAGCCAAATATTGAATTCATACAAAGAAATCAGAACATTTAAGTATACAAGTTGAGTCATAATAAATAAAGTGAAATTATTTATTTCACTAGAAATCCCCTTACTGATACAAATGCTGATGTGTCAAGTTCTTAAGTAAATAAAACTGAAACAGGAGGAGAATGATCTGTATGTAACTGTCCTTGTATAATCTGTTGTCAGCGACTGGCAGATACAGTGGAGGATGCAGATCTATATCACGAGTTTAATGCAAGTTTAGAGGTGAGTTCACAAGAAGATAATGTTCATTGATATTCCAGGATATGTTTTGCAAAAAGCATATACAGGAAGCTCAAAATAATTGTCAGCAAAATGTATATATTAGTAAAACTGTTTATGTACACAGACAGTAAGTGAAATAAAAGAAATTACTTCATCTCACTCAGTCAGGCCACTTGTAAAACAAAATACATAAAATAGTTAAAAATGTTCCTCTATATATTCTGTCTCCAGCCGTCTTTTCCAAAAAAGTAAAACGTCTGTAGTTTTGTAATTCTGTACTGAAAAGCAATACTAGCAACATATACATGCATCATTTTTGTATAGATAGTGATTTGCTTCGTTTTTTTCCCAATTTATTATAACAGTGAAATTGTGTTACCTGTCATTTGTTAACTTTTTCTACGTGTCTACTCAAAAACAGCACATTCTTTCATTGTAAAATATTTCATCCCTTCCCAAATTAGTTTGACTATTTCAACTCCCTGCTGATAAACACGATGGATGAAGAGGGCAACTACATTGAACTCGGTGGCGAGTTTCCACTAGAAGATAACGAGCATTTTAACAATCTGCCAGTTAACACACTAATGAGTGACATTCAAGTCCCAACCAATGTGTACAACAAAGGTAAAGTTTAACACTATTAAAATAATACTAATATCAAACGACCCATATGGTCATCTGATAAACAAATTGAATAGTTGTTACTTCCTTACCATCTTTCTCGCCTGGAGTTTAGATCCAGACATTCTTAATGGCGTGTACATGTCCGAGGCTTTGAACGATGTCTTCATCAGTAACTTCCAGAAGGACCCAACTCTCACATGGCAGTTCTTTGGAAGCTCCACTGGTTTCTTCAGACTCTACCCAGGCACATTAAAGACTACAGGGCCACATATATATTTAATATTTCCTCGCTATTAGACACATAATTTACCCTGTGATCTATTTTCTGCTCCATTAGGCATCAAGTGGACTGCAGACCCCAATGGAGTGGTTGCATTTGACTGTCGGAATAGGAACTGGTGAGAACGCCTGTGCTAACGCTACATACAACTGAACAAAACCAAATTTGTCTTAATTGTGTGCACAGGCTCCAGAAATGTCTGCTGCTTTGAAACTGGCAGTATACCCAGCACAGCCTTGATTCCAGTCCAATACTTTAATCCACTCTTTAAGTAGTTAGCAGCTCAATAGCCAGGTCAATGACACTCATCTGGGCACCATATGTGGCTGTTTATATAGCTGTACATGATAGTAGAAATGTGAGCTGTACGTTTGTTTTTAAAGAACTTCCTTTCGAATTTATTTCCCAAAGTAGAAAAAATGAAAAGAAAATTCCCTATTTTCTCCCTAATTTAATCACATAAAGTCCTAGACAACCGGCCACGTGCCCCTATAATGCAATCAGTAAGGGCGGGTGAAAGCTAACATGTTTCCTCAAGACAAGTGAAGCAAGCCAACTGCATTTTTTTTACTGCTGCTCATGCTGCATCACAGGGCAGGGTAACATCCACAGAGAAAAGTCTTACTTCGCCTTTATTCATACAGGCCAGGAAAGAGAATGCAATCCCACAGATGTTAATGGCAGCATGAGGAGTCAGTCTCAATGTCGTGGACGATATGCAAACTGCACGGGCGATAGTTATTGAGGGAGGAGTCTGTAGACTTCTTTGACACGGGGATGATGGTTGTTGTCTTAAGGCACGTAGTTAAAGATGTGAGTAGAGACATTCGCTAGACATTCACTTCCCCTAAGCACTTTTGCCAGGAATGTTGTGTGGTCCAGCAGACCTCTGTGGGTTAAATCTGCATAGAGTTTTCCTCACTTTAGCTGTGGTTAGACAGAGCACCTGGTCATTGTGAGGAGGTGGTCTTTCATGCCACCACGTTGTTCTGCACCTCAAACCGGGCGTAGAAGTTGCTCAGCTCATCTGGAAGGCAGAATTCCCGTGCCTGTGGATTCTCTTGCATCACCTCTCATGAATGACAACTTTACTGTTGCCGCATTAAGGAGTCCTACAAAGTAGTGCTTTAAAGCAAGTCTGACCTTTTACGGAAAAAAGATTATAGCGTTAAATGTGGCCCATATCTATAAGAGTGCAGATCCATATCACTCAATATGCAACTTTCATTGTCTAATGTGATTTATATCTGAGCTTCTGCTCTGGTAAAGAAGAGGTTGCTGTCAACCTGCACACCTGTAAATTAAAAGCTATGTTTTTCTAAATTTGCTACAGACAGAGTTTGGTCTTAGTTTAGTCCGAATAACATTAACAATGCTAAATGTCATTTTTTTATTAAATATCCTTGATATCAAGAGTGCATTTAACAATAGAAGACTATCAGAATTATTGTCATATTTGGATCAGGAAGCTGTTCTAAGTCCAAATAAATAAAGTTAAATTATGACTCTTTATTTTAACGAAGGAAATTATTTATATTTAGGTATTTAAAGGAAAGATTTTTTGGGGTTTTAGTGCATGGTTGATTACTGGTGTCCCTCACTGCCACAGGTACATTCAGGCTGCTACGTCTCCAAAAGACATCATCATAGTGGTGGATATCAGCGGCAGCATGAAGGGTCTGAAGCTCACTATTGCCAAACACACCATAAACACCATCCTGGACACTCTGGGTGAAAACGACTTTGTCAACATCATCGCGGTGGGTCGACGTCATCCATTTTTGTAATCTTGCAACATATAACTAGTATATGTATGTATGTGTATGTATGTGTATATATGTATATGTATACGCACACGCACACACACACACACACACACACACACACACACACACACCACACACACACACACACACACACTGTATGCTGTAATATATGTGTTATTTATTCTGCAGTACACTGATTACGTCCAGTATGTGGAGCCCTGTTTTAAAGGCACACTCGTGCAGGCGGATCTGGACAACCGGGAGGTATGTTTGAGCTACGTGCTGATGTATGTCAGTGTGCCAGGGTGGCAGACCTCAGTGTAGCCTTACAGGGTCGTAGAGCTGGTAATGATATTAGCCCATCGCATCTGCTCAGGTCCTCCTTTTAAGAAATCACAAGAATACACTTCTTAGCACTCC
This sequence comes from Silurus lanzhouensis, assembly GCA_039877035.1. NCBI lineage: Eukaryota > Metazoa > Chordata > Actinopteri > Siluriformes > Siluridae > Silurus > Silurus lanzhouensis. The sequence goes on from JBCEWE010000464.1 coordinate 3,059,008, forward strand.
AAAAGATTTAGGATGTTTGTCTTGTAATCATGGAGCAGAGATGCTTTTCTTATTTATTAAAAACTACGAGACAACTACAAGACGTTTTTGTTATTGTCAAAAAGATGAAAATCTCAGAGAGCAAGAAGGATGAAATATAGCATTCATTTTTGGAATAAAACAAAACGCTAAATCATAAATCTTGAATGCTTGTTGCCCTTCTTGTTTTGCAATCTTCAGCATTTTAAGCTGCTTGTGGAAGACCTCCAAGTAAAGAGGGAGGGGAAAGTTAAGAAGGCCATGAATGAATCTTTTTGGGTGTTGAATCAGGTCAGTGTTAAACATTTAGTCAAAATCTCATTTACTTTATATTAGGTGGCTTGTGCTTTTCATCTTGAATGTGCTTGAGCTTAATTCAATCAAGATCTATGGCATACACACTTCCTCTCTCTCACACACACATACACACATCTCTATCTCTGTGTGTGCGTGTGTGTGTGTGTGTGTGTGTGTGTGTGTGTGTGTGTGTGTGTGTGTGTGTGTGTGTGTGTGTGTGTGTGTGTGTGACCGTTTCTCTTGGCTAGGCTACAGAAAAGGGGCAGGGCAGCTTGTGCAATCAGGCCATCATGCTCATCACAGATGGAGCCATGGAAGATTTTCAGTCTGTGTTCGAGGAGTTCAACTGGCCCGAGAGGAAGGTAATGGACAATCAGCTCTGTCCACAAACAAAACGCAGGAAATGTGTAATAGACACATTTCCAAAGATATTTCATTTCAGTCATAACATCTCATTACAAATTATTAAGTTTTGCATTTGTACTTAACAACATTTCTCTGAATTTAAATGACAAAGAATCATTTTATATACACACTAATTATATATATAGCTATTATATATATATATATATAAAAAACTATATAGCAGCTATATTTAGCAACCATTTTACTATATGCTCTCAAGAGACAAGACTATTGAAATTTAACTTGGATATACTTGGACCACACGCCGCACACTGCAACAAGTCAGTTTGCATGGCCGTTGTCCCAGAAGGAAGCTTCTTCTGAAGCTAGCTCTCAAGAAAGCCTGCAAACAGTTTGATGAAGAAAACCTGTCCAAAAGCACGAATTACTGAAACCATGTCCTGTGTCTGAGACTAACTAGAAGAAAAACTAGTTTGGTTTAGATGGTGTCCAGCATGTGTGGTGATACCCTGGTGAGGAGTACCAAAACAAATTGTGTCTTGAAAAACATGGTGGTGGTAGCATCATGGTCTGGGGCTGCATTAGTGCTGCTGGTACTGGGGAGCTGCAGTTCACTGAGGAAAACATGGATTCCAATATGTCCTGTGACATTCTTAAGCAAAACATGATGCCCTCTGTTCAGAAACTGGGCCAAACGGCAGTTTTCCAACATAATAACGACCCCAAAAACAACACCAAGATGACATCTGCCTTGCTGAGGAAGCTAAAGGTGGAGATGATGGAGTGGCTAAGTATGTCTCCAGACCTTAACCCTATTGAGCACCTGTGGGGCATCTTCAAGGGGAAGGTGGAGAAGTGCCACATGTCTGACATCCAGCAGCTCCGTGATGTCATTATGGAGGAGTGGAAGAGGATCCCAGCAACAACCTGTGCAGCTCTGATGAATTCCATGCCTAGGAGGATTTAGGCTACATAACAATAGTGCTCTCACAAAATATTGACCCTTGGGTCAGTTTTGACATGTTCACTCAGGGTGTACTCAAATCGGTTGCCAGTTATTTTGACAATAAAGGCTGTACGTTGAGTTATTTTCAGAGGGCATTAAATCTGTACTGCTATACAAGCTGTACATTGACTACTCTAAAATATATCCAAGTTTCATTTCTAGTACAGTTCCCTGAGAAGATATACTAAAATGGCTGCTGAAATGTTTTGTCATTTATCATAGAAAAATGTGGTGCCTAAGTTCCTAAGTAACCCAAAAGGGAACCCATCCTCATATGGGTGGCACCGCATGTCCATTCTTCACAGTTCCATCACTGTTGTGGTGATATTTTTAAAGTTCTTGAGTTGGATCTTTAGGCTGTTGAGGTGGAGGAGAATACGTGGCACCACAATCATGCACTCACATTAAAATGTTCCTTTTTGACTAATCCATCACTTGGCTGTCCCATAGGTACGAGTCTTCACCTACCTCATCGGCCGTGATATGACCTTCGCAGAAAATGTGAAGTGGATCGCTTGTAACAATAAGGGTGAATTTCACTTCATAACAGATTGCGATAATTGACACGTGCTTTTTCACGAAATGCGTTTTAGGGACTAAAGCTACACACAAGCGTGCACTGAGCATCCTCTAAATAGTCTTCTGTTGTCTGAGGAATGTTTATAATCTCACTGCAGGTTACTATACTCACATTAACACACTGGCCGATGTCCAGGAGAACGTCATGGAGTATCTTCATGTCCTTAGTCGGCCCATGGTCATAGATCACGATCATGACATCATCTGGACCGAGGCGTACATGGACAGTGTGGTAAGGACAGATGCTATTCCGATGAACCACTAAAGAGGACCTGTAATGCAAATGGCAGTAAATAAGAAAAGTTTAATAGGAGTACAGGTAGTCCCTGAGTTAACGATGGCTCTACTTTTCAATATTATCATGGCGATAGCAATATGTCAAAATTGTAAAAATATTAGAAGTTTTGCACAGCAGGCAGACGTAGCAGAAATGGTACGATATGTTGGGATGCTTGAAGAATGTACGCGTTTCCTGTATTGTGAGAGGTCCCTGGTAGGCTAGACTTGACTTACAATATTTTCAATTTACGATGAGGTCATCGTCACGCATCTCCATCGTAAGTGGAGGACTATCTAAATTCACATTGAGTTAGGTACAAGATTATTAGCAGTTAAAAATTGTAACAGTTATTCAAGTATAAAGTGTAACATGGAATAATATAAATAGTCCTTGTGGAAGTATATCAAGTGGTTTTAGTGGGGTTTTTTTTGGCTGTGTAGCTTGTAGTTCTTGCCGGCTGTATACATTGCTTGTAAGGGTAAGGAGTATAAATAGACTGGCAAAAAAAAGGTAAATAATTGCCAATCTGCTCATTTTGGAGAGAAGCTGAGCCTTGCACTGCTCTCCTGCAGCCATCTTGGTCTGCTATTTCTTGCTCATGACATTTCTAATTTGAGTTCCTGCTCATTATCTTCCTTCATTCATGGTTTTCTGGGTTCCTCCCAGAATCTCATCTCAAAAACATCCTGCAAGGTGGATTGGCTATGCTAAATTCCCCACAAGGCGTAAATGTTTGGCATTTAATTGACAGTTGTGCTAGATTACACTTAATATTCCTGGAATACTCTCCAGATCCATTGCAACCCCAACAAGGTTCGGGGTTAGTGAAGACTAAAGATGTAAAAGTGTCCATATGTTTTAGTGCGATACGTTTTTTTTTTTACCTGCTTTTATTGCAAGCTTTACAAATTCTGCTAGGATACACTAGCAAAGACAGAATATATGTCATCATTTTATCACCTGCCTTATTTTTATTTGTGTGTAAAATATTCTGAAAGCTGATGTCCTTTTTTGCGTCTTTTCTTCCACCATCTTCAATCCCATCCAGCTCCCTAACACTAAAGAGGTAAAGAGGTTTAGTAAATTAGACCTCTAAAGAGTTAGTCTTTTTTAATGCCCTTTAGATCTTGTTCAGCCTGCTTTGTACCACGTGTCTAGCAAATGAATTGTGCTCCTTTTTACAGCGCCATCTGCTGTTAGATTTATGTAATTTCCTAACAGACATTTGTCACAGTGGTGGATAAGCAGAGGCTCATTCTTGTCATGATTTCTCCCATAGCTCTTTAACAGCATGGCTCAGAGTCTGCTCCTGATGACCACCGTGGCCATGCCTGTGTTCAGCAAGAAGAAGGAGACTCTGTCACATGGAATTCTGCTGGGAGTGGTGGGCACGGACATTCCCTTAGTGGAGGTCATGATGCTTGCCCCACGATACAAGGTACAACAGAGAAATACAGTGTATTCCTGACAATATGAACAGTCTAATGAGAATTGTGTTGCTAATGGAGTGTATTTCTCATAGCTGGGTGCTCATGGCTATGCTTTCCTCATTACAAACAACGGCTACATTCTGGCACACCCCAATTTAAGGCCTCTAGTGAGTACAATCTCTGGTTGGAGGTCTCTGTAAATTTAAAGTTAATTTTGGCCTTAGTAGATGCATAGTTATACACAGTAGATTTGCTGTTATTACTAGGCTTAAATATTCTGCTTTTTGTTACAGTATAAAGATGGAAAAAAGCTAAAACCCAAACCAAACTACAACAGTGTGGACCTGACCGAGGCTGAATGGGAAGACAGTAATGACACTGTGAGCTTTTAACTTGTTAAAACTGACATTCAAAAATAAATTTTAATGAAAACGATCATAGCAAGGTTTCTTTAATATACAGCAAGTGTCAGGTGACCTCCACATGAATGTCCAAGTTTTCAACTGAATCTGTTTCTCATCCAAACAGTTGAGAACAGCCATGGTGAGAGGTGAAACTGGTACGTTAGAGTTAGATGTAAGAACCGCAGTGGACAAAGGGGTGAGTGTGTATTCATCAGTACAGTACATCTACATGTTTTCTACTGTTTAATGAGGATATGTGCAGTTTTAATAATCGGAGTTGGAGGCACACAATTGTTTACAATGCCTGGATGCAGTAGCATTACATTTTCCCTTCACTTGAACTGACAAATTCCAAACCTGTTCCATGAAGATATGGTTTACATCGGTTGGAGTGGAAGATCTTAAGTGGCCTGCTGTAGAGTTTTGACCTCAATCTTACTGAGAAACTTTGGTATAAATTGGAACACTGACTGCACCCCAGGCCTCCTCACTTCACCCACTTCATCAGTACCTGAGTTTACTAACACCCTTGTGCCTGAATGAGCACAAATCTCCACAAACACACTCCAAAATCTAGTGGAACATCTTCCCAGAAGAGTGAAGGTTATAATAACAGGAGATGGGGACAAAATGTAGATTGGAATATTCAAAAAGTACATTTGAAAAGTACATCTTTGTCAGGTGTTCACAAACCTTTGTCCATATAGTGTACACTTGAGGATGTTCTTTTATAGTATCTTTTATAAAATACTCATCAGTTCATTAATATAAACCGGAGACCTGAGTTACAGATATCACTATTAGATGTAACAGTATATTCCATCCAGTTTTAAAATGTCATTAGCACTGCTGCATAAATGACTTTAAATCAACACATCTGGATTCTGTCTCCATTTATTAATCCGCTTTTCATTCTTTACAGAAAAGATCCTTGTTGCTCAAAAACAAATATTTCTACACAACCATCGATGAGACACCATTTAGGTAAGATGTATGTGACTCAGATGTATGTGACTCAGCGATGTTCTACAGTTATTTTGGATGTTCCTCATTTAAGTGTAATTAACAAAATATGATAATAATCTAGGAACACTAGAACGTATAGTCACGAATATATTGATCTATTTCTGAATGTGTGTTTTGATGTTCCTCATGTGTCCTGTGGTTTCAGCTTTGGGATGGTGTTAACACAAGGTCATGGCCAATATCTATTTCATGGAAATGTTTCTATTGAAGAGGGTATGTGTTATGTGTATATATTAAAAACAGCTAGACAGATATAAGCTAGAAAAAATCTGAAAATCTGAAAAGACTTTCACTACATAAATGCTGAGTAAACATATTTATCCATTGTCAGAGTCATCTAGATATGTAAAAAATGTTTTCTTTACAGGCCTTCATGATCTTCAGCAGCCAGACCTAACCATAGCCAATGAGTGGTGAGGACTTTGTGCAAATTGTGCAGCTGATTGTACTTTAGTTTATGACTTTAGTTACATTGTTACATCAATTTTACATCTGTTCATTTAGGTTAATCCATCTGTAGGTCAATCTAGTTGGACACTTGTCAAAAGTAGTGTTTTTTTTATTTTTTTTTTATTGCATTAATAGAATAACCCAGCCATTATGGATGCACAAGCCAGTGCACTCTTAGTGCCGGTCCCAAGCCCGGGTAAATGGGGAGGGTTGCGTTAGGAAGGGCATCCAGCGTAAAACATGCGCCAAATCAAATATGCGGATCACAAATAAGAATTTCATACCGGATCGGTCGAGGCCCGGGTTAACAACGACCGCCACAGGTATCGTTAGCCGACAGGGTACCGGTGGAAATTGGGCTACTGTTGGCCGAAGGAGGAGAAGGAGAGGAGGAAGACGTCTACAGAGACGGCAGGGAAAGGAGCAGTGTAGGAGAGTAGAGGTTCGGGTTGGTACTTTAAATGTTGGTACTATGACGGGTAAAGGGAGAGAGGTAGCTGATATGATGGAGAGGAGAAAGGTAGATATGCTGTGTGTTCAGGGGACCAAGTGGAAAGGGAGTAAGGCCAGGAACATTGGAGGTGGATTTAAACTGTTTTATCATGGTGTGGATGGAAAGAGAAATGGTGTAGGGGTGATTCTGAAGGAAGAGTACAGTAAGAGTGTAGTGGAGGTGAAGAGAGTTTCTGATAGGGTGATGAACGTGAAGGTGGAAGTTGAAGGGATGATGATAAATGTCATCAGTGCCTAATGCTCCACAAGTTGGCTGTGAGATGGAGGAGAAGGAAAAATTCTGGAGTGAGTTAGATGAAGTGGTAGATGGTGTACCTAGGAAAGAACGGTTGGTGATTGGGGCAGACTTTAATGAAAATGTAGGTGAAGGGAACAGAGGTGATGAGGAGGTGATGGGTAGGTATGGTTTTAAGGAGAGGAATGTGGAAGGGCAGATGGTGGTAGATTTTGCTAAAAGGATGGAAATGGCAGTGGTGAACACTTATTTTAAGAAGAAGGAGGATCATAGGGTGACGTATAAGAGTGGAGGAAAGTGCACACAGGTGGACTATGTGCTATGCAGGAGATGCAACCTGAAGGAGATTGGAGACTGTAAGGTGTTAGCGGGGGACAGTGTAGCTAGACAGCATCGGATGGTGGTCTGTAGGATGGTTTTGGAGGCGAAGAAGAAGAGTAGGAGAGTGAGGACTGAAAGAAGAATAAGATGGTGGAAACTGAAGGAGGAAGAGTGTAGTGTGAGGTTCAGGGAAGAGGTCAGAGAGAGGCTCGGTGGTGTTGAAGAGGTGTTGGATGAGTGGGCAAATACTGCAGGAGTGATGAGGGAGGCAGCTAGAAAAGTACTTGGTGTGACATCTGGAAATAGAAAGGAAGACAAGGAGACGTGGTGGTGGAATGAGGAAGTGCAGGAGAGCATAAGGAGAAAGAGGTTGGCAAAACAGAAGTGGGATAGACAGAGTGATGAGAAAAGTAGGCAGGAGTACAAGGAGATGCGGCAGCAGGTAAAGAGGGATGTGGCGAAAGCCAAGGAAAAGGCATATGAGGAGCTGTATGAGAGCTTGGACACTAAGGAAGGAGCAAAGGATTTATACCGATTGGCCAGGCAGAGGGACCGAGCTGGGAAGGATGTACTGCAAGTTAGAGCAGTAAAGGATGGAGAGGGAAATGTGTTGACTAGTGAGGAGAGTGTGTTGAGAAGGTGGAGGGAGTATTTTGAGCAGCTGATGAATGAGGAAAATCAGAGAGAGAGAAGGTTAGATGATGTGGAGTTGGTGAAGCAGGATGTAGATAGGATTAGTAAGGAGGAAGTGAGAGCAGCAATTAAGAGGATGAAGAGTGGAAAGTCGGTTGGACCAGATGACATACCGGTAGAAGCGTGGAGATGTTTAGGAGAGATGGCAGTGGAGTTTTTGACCAGATTGTTTAACAGGATTTTGGAAGGTGAGAAGATGCCTGAGGAATGGAGAAGAAGTGTGCTGGTACCGATCTTTAAGCATAAAGGAGATGTGCAGTCTTGCAGTAACTACAGGGGAATTAAGTTGATCAGTCACACCATGAAGTTATGGGAAAGAGTAGTGAAAGCCAGGCTGAGAGAAGAGGTGACCATCTGTGAGCAACAGTATGGTTTCATGTCGAGGAAGAGCACCACAGACGCTCACAGACAAATCAAATTTGATTTGATTTGATTTGATTTGATTTGAGACGCATTATTTGCTTTGAGAATGTTGATGGAGAAGTATAGAGAAGGACAGAAGGAATTGCATTGTGTATTTGTGGATTTAGAGAAAGCGTACGACAGAGTGCCAAGAGAGGAGTTGTGGTATTGTATGAGGAAGTCAGGTGTGTCAGAGAAGTATGTGAGGGTGGTGCAGGACATGTATGAGGACAGTGTGACGGCAGTGAAGTGTGCAGTAGGTACAACAGACTGGTTCAGGGTGAAGGTTGGACTGCATCAAGGATCGGCCCTGAGTCCTTTCCTGTTTGCAGTGGTGATGGACAGGTTGACGGACGAGGTCAGACAGGAGTCTCCCTGGACTATGATGTTTGCGGATGATATTGTGATTTGTGGTGAGAGTATGGAGCAGGTTGAGAAGAGCCTGGAGAGGTGGAGATATGCGCTGGAGAGAATGGGAATGAAACTCAGTAGAAGTAAGACAGAGTACATGTGTGTGAATGAGAGGGAGGGCAGTGGAGTGGTGCGGTTGCAGGGAGAAGGGTGGAGAAGGTGGAGTAGTTCAGGTACCTGGGATCAACAGTGCAAAGTAATGGAGAGTGTGTTAGAGAAGTAAAGAAAAGAGTGCAGGCAGGGTGGAGTGAGTGGAGAAAAGTGACAGGAGTGATTTGTGATAGTAGGGTATCTGCAAGAATAAAAGGGAGAGTTTATAGGACTGTGGTGAGACCTGCGATGTTGTATGGTTTAGAGACAGTGGCATTGAGTAAAAGACAGGAAGTGGAGCTGGAGGTAGCAGAGCTGAAGATGTTAAGGTTTTCGTTGGGAGTGACGAGGATGGACAGGATTAGAAATGAGTTTATTAGAGGGACAGCGCATGTAGGATGTTTTGGTGACAAGGTGAGGGAGGCGAGATTGAGATGGTTTGGACATGTGCAGAGGAGGGACATGAATTATATTGGTAGAAGAATGCTGAGGATGGAGCCACCAGGTAGGAGGAAAAGAGGAAGGCCAAGGAGGAGGTTCATGGATGTGGTGAGGGAAGACATGCAGGTAGTTGGTGTGAAAGAGGCAGAGGTAGAGGACAGGGTGGTGTGGAGACGGATGATCCGCTGTGGCGACCCCTAATGGGAGCAGCCGAAAGAAGAAGAAGAAGATTGCATTAATAGAATAAAATTTTAACGAGTGTCCATTTTTTGTTATATTAAACATATAAATCAGAGGTTCTGTAAGAGTTTTACTGTCTGTGTATGTTGACCACTGTACACTTATTGTTTGAATTAAAATTGAGATGTTTTTCTATAATAGGACTTACTGTGAGACAGATATCGACCCCCAACATCGGAAACTAACTCAGCTCCAGGCTGTTGTCCGATACCTGACTGGGAAAGAGCCTGAACTTGAATGTGAGTTATAAATGTCTCATCAGACATTAGAACATAAATAATTCCACACATGCTTTTTTTCTCTATGCAGGCGATGAGGTTCTTCTGCAGCAAGTACTGTTTGACGCGGTGGTCACAGCTCCACTCGAAGCCTATTGGACTGCGCTGATGATGAGCGATGCTGGGTGAGATTCATCTATCTTTCTTTGTGAGCTTTCTGAACATTATTTAGAAGAAGATGCAAAGTGTAATTAATTAGTTCTGTAGTTAAGTCACATAATCACAAGTCAAAGTCAGATCTCAAGTCAGAAACACTCAGAGGTACAAAAATGAATAGTAAGCATTAGTGTTATTATTAACCAAACAATAGCAAAATAAGGCCTTGTATATTGTAATTACATTATTATTCAATATTATTAATAAATTCTAATATCTTTTTTTACATTTGTCCTTTACTTTACTTTCTGCAGTGTGGAAGATCATATTGAGACTGCCTTCCTGGGGACACGCTCAGGCCTCATGCGCATCACACGATACATTGGCAAAGAGGAACGGAAGGGGAAGTGAGTAAGCCTATAAAGTGCCAAATCTTACAACCATCTGTGGCTGGATGCCTAGGGAGGGAAAAAAAGGGGGTTTTTAACTCTCTGAGTTAAAATAATGGCATTAGCCAATTCCATGCATTTCTATGTGTCAATGTATGCAGAATAGGGTAGACAGCAAGTTTTTGCCCTGGGATGCCGCATGAGCAGCCATTTAAAACTCATTGCTTTACATTTATTGTAAAAAGCTTATGTTCGCCCTTTGACTTTCCTGGTTGGTAGCTGTCATTATGAAGAGCTTTGAACAAACTGTGGGAAACAATGAAAGGGACAATTTTGTAAACTTTATATCTCATTATATTTTACATATTTTTATTATCTCATCCATGTAAAAATCAGAAACTTTTTAACCCCAGTGGACAAGGAGAATCTCTTTACTATGGATCATCACCCTATCTGGTATCGACTGGCAGCTGAGAACAAACCGGGACAGTTTTATTATTACGTACCTGTTGACGATATCAATAAAGGTATACTCACTGAATGTTATTTTCTTCAGTCAGTGTTAACATTATGGTCATTTTACTAGGAGTTTCTACCTCAGTATAAAAATCATCATCAGCATTTTCATTATTATTAATTATTATTATTAATTTTACCAATAGAGTTTTATACTAAAAGGACATGAACTGCATGTGTTTTTTCTTACAGAAAAGAACATGTTGATAGCAGTGACTGCTGTAACTGTGACTGCACAGAACAGAATCGCATTGGCTGGAGGTACAGTATCAGGAAAATTAACTTTACACACAAGCCTTTACTCTTATAGCTACTTTATATTTATGTGTTTATTATTATACTTAAATGGCAAATTTTGACATATCAGTATGCACACCTTTACACATGTCTATAAACTATGTAGTTATAGGATTAATTATTTAAATAAGTGTGTATCACTTAAAACATATTATGAAACATTTCAAACGTCAAAACAATGTCTCCAATAATCATTGTCAAAGGGGCGCCTTTACTTCTGGAGCTGCATACACATTTACTATGCATAATTTAATTCACTAAAAAAGTACAGTATTCATTTTATGTAAAGGATTTAAGTAATAATCTCTAAATGACTACTGAACAAAATAGAAAAAAAAACAATTTAGTTTTTAGATGCCACAAATACACTTGTAACATTAGGAAGTTAGCATAAACAAAAAAACAATGAAAAATGATTCATTCTGATTAACATAAAGCACATATGAATACTGATTCTCTAAAAGCTGATTTCAGGTCCCATCATCCATCAGTGTATATTAGAACAGCTTGTTCCTGTCTTTTTATTAATGCAAGTCTGGGACAGGGCAAGTGAGAAGAAGTGGTGGAGAGAATGTGAGAGAAAGATAGAAAGAGAGAGAGAGGAATGAGGGCTGGAGATAGAAGTCAGCTTAAGCAGCATGCCAGGGTACTAATACAAATTTTATTGTATTCATATCTTTAAATAACAGTTTACACTTACGGGACCTGGCCGACGCCTTTTTCCAGAGTGTCAGCGTTATCCCAGTCATACCACTGAGCATACTAAAGGTTAAGGGCCTTGCTCAAGTGCAGTGGCAGCTTGGTTTTGCTGGGATTTGAACCCATGACCTTCTTATTAAAGTCTAACGTTTTATTAAATGAGCGACCACTTTCCAGTTTGCTAAAGAATATATATTTTATATATAATTTGTTGTTTATGTAAGTGTTTTTTAAATATATGATGTCTGAATTGGAATTAAAGCACAAATCTGCTTATGTGTTAACGTTGCAAGTAGGCTCATAAAGCTCCACATACTTAGTTTAATTTCTGATCTTATATTTAGCAATTGGACTCCAAATGTCATTAAATCTACTCGAAAGAAGATTCTGGGCCACAGCTAAAGAGGTAAACAATGAACCTGACCTTTCTGAATAGTAAACACCACATCAGAGACCCACAATTTAAACATCTGCATTCATTTCTCTTCAATCTGTTTTTCCCTCCAAACAGCCAGATGACACGGATGTAAGTATACAAAAAATAGCCAAACAAAAGAGCAGCATTTTCCAGAATTACTGTACTGTATAGCATACTGTATTCCAAGTAATAAAATATACCTACTATAGGTTGTATTATTTGACTCTTTTCTTTCTTTCTCATTGTAGTGCAGTAATGTGGATGGGTTGTGTCCTCTGAGCTGTGAAAGCATTGTGAGTACATATATTTCTTTCAGTTATTGTGCAAAAATCTTTGTTGTGTAATATTTATTTGTTGTAATACCACAGTGCTGTCTGATTCTTGATGCTGATTGGTCAGAAGGTGTTGAAGTAATCTGTATGACAGCAGCTCAGATTGCTGTATAATAACTTTTTTTTAAAAACAGACTTCCATTTATTTGGAAATTGTTTAAAATTGCCAAATTGCTGTGGCATAAGAGGACTAAGAAAATTTTGGAACTAAGATTTGGCGACCCTGAGGTGTCGACAATAGTTTGGAATGAGTGCGACCTCCTTTAAAACTCCTTGCCATTAGTTATAATGGAGCAGTAAGTGTTGCCGATTACTGTAAAAACTTTTATAGATCATTTCAACAGCCATTCGTTCATGTGAGACGTCTTTGGTGCTTATACAGTTCCGGTGTTCGAACAGACACAGAATATTGAGGCTGTTTAAGATGCTATCCTCAGGAGCCTTCTCCGCTCCGTTCGACAACATGCATTAGCTATATATTGAGCTGTTTCTTAGAAATTACACACCCATGTTGTAATCGCATGAGCAGATGGGACACCATCGTGACGTCCTAACTGGTAATGACATTGAACTTTTCTTTGCGAAGTAAAATTTCCCATTTTACTTCACCACCGTTTACTTCAGTTTGTGCGTTCACAGGGAAATAACAGCTCCACCAAATGTAAGGCCCCATCCAGCCTCCCTGTTGTTGACAATTCTTCTATAAGAGTCACTTGCCAGAGAACCACCAGCCACGCCCTCTAGCGTTCAACACTCCCGCTCAGCCTCTCCTACTAATCACCTACACCTGTTTCCCCTTAATTGAGTCCCTTTCACTCGCTGTTCGATCTACAGTATACATACCTCACACTTGGACTTCCCACAAATTCCCCGCTATATTTCTTGCTACGCTTCTCGAGAACCTCGCTACAGCTAAGTTCATTATTTCCAGCACTCCCTTCTCTGATACTTCATTGTTTGCTCTGTTAAGATCAGTAAACCTTTTTGAAAAAAAAGTTTCTGACGCCTGGTATTCCGTGACAACGCCTCTGATGTGTTTCACTGCTAAATTATCGAAAGTACAAAAGGAATTACCTTTACCTAATTTTATAAGTGCTATCGAATATCAGGAGTTAAACTGAGCATTTAACTAAAATAATAATTGATCGATCTTTTTCAAACTCCCTTGAGAAAGAATATTCTATTTCAAAACTTATATAAAAGATCAACAATGTTTTTTTTTTTTATTGTGACAGGATATTAACTGTTACCTGGTGGACAACAATGGGTTCATAGTGATCTCTAAGGAGAGAAGTGACGTGAGTATGAAACTTCTGTCATCATTTATCTAGAGGCAAATTTATTAACGGTGCTTAAAAACCATCACTATAAAATTGCTCATTTGTAATATTCTTTGTATTTTGTCCTGCAGTTTTCATACCAGCACCACAAAGCATCCTCAAATCAAGCAGCCTGTTAGTGCGATGTATGCGATTACGTTTTAAAAAATTTGATTACATGACAAAATTGCGATTTCTTTTTCCCATATAAAATTAATGGGGGCAAAAATAACAAACACAAAAATAAATAACCGGGTGAGACTCAAACAGGGCATGAAGCAGCCATTGGGGGGGGTGTTACTCATTAGGAGTAACAAAATGGGCAGGGACATAAAACTACATGAACACAGACATGTGACATATCAATGGTCTTAGTCTAATGTGGGGAATTGCACTGTGGGTAATAGTGATGTCGCCTAATTTCTACATTAGAAACTAAATTATTTATTGTTCTTTTTGTTTTGCTTTATGCAAAAACAACATTTCAGTTAGAATTGTTAATAATAATAGTTCATGTTATTTACTTGTAGTCCATGTACTTATTTTGATCACCAATGCAATCACGCTGAAAGAATCGGCTACTATGGCTGCCAAATGGCTCTTCATTTAGTACCACTCAGACCCTTCTATTTTAGCTTAAATTAGCAATTATAAAGGGTTTGTGTGTTGGTTCACAATATTTTATTTAGTGTTTTCACAAAGCATTATTTTATGAATTTTTTCGTTTCAAAAAGAATACACAGTTACCATTGTAGGAAAGCATTTCCCTTCGGTTGTGTTTCCATGTTTCACCACTGTCAGGTGGTGCAGTCATAGTGTCTGTGTATTGCCAAGGGGAATTCAAAAAAGAGTCTGCTATTAGGCATGCATCTTCAAACCTCAGGTGGTCTAGAAGAACCTCATACTTGAGGAGCTCAGTTGCATTAACAGGGAGAAGGTTATCAAGGCCTTTCTTAAACGAGCGAACTCGCTAGGGTCACGACGGGTGAAACTTGGAATTGTTGGCTGTGGGCCCCTATAGGACATCTCTGGACATACAGTGCTGTAAGGCCAGCCCACCAGAGAAGGATATGGCAGATTATGAATTGTATCAGGCTGTGGGGTTGTCTTGTAGGCATATGTGTCTGCATCTGATTTAAAGAAACGCTCCCTGTGTTTGTGCTTGGGTTCTGCGGGGAGTAGGTTGTGGAATATAGAGCACTGGTTTGGGCACCACTGCCACAGGTGGTCTATAAATGGTTCTAGGTAATGGGACTGGAGTCGCTTTGATTTGCTGTGGTTGAGGAGCTGATAAAACTGACTGCTGCTTTACTGTTAAATTCTGCATATCATTATAAAGAATCTGTAACTGTTGGATTTCCTCCTGAAGGGCCATCTGAGTTTCACGCAGTTGCCTATTTTCCCTTTACTGATCTTGAAGCTTGTGAATAATGGATGAGTGCAGTCTCAACTTCTTGTAGCAAAGGCTCCTCCTCTAAATCACTGTCAAAGGGTAGTGTGGTGAACCACGGTCTATCCAGTTGTCTATTAACATGGGAATATGGAGCACTCATAGCTCCAGCAGCTGCGTCCATGCTGTAACCATGTAAACTCGAAAGAAGAGAATCACTACGATTGGCGGGTAACACCCTTGGGCCGTCTCTCGTTGTGCTTCGCTTTGTAGGATATTGCACCTTATAGTCTTTAAGATGTTTCTTTTAAAGTCTTTATGATGTCGTTTAAGGCTCTGTTCTGGGTCGTGGGTGCACGTTCTCCCAGGAAGGTTGCTCTGACACCCTGTCTTTGAGGTAAGCGCATGATCCGGCTCGAAGTACCAAAATGTAAGGAAGTTCCCCTATCCGGCTCAAAGGACCACAAAATTTAAGGAAATTTATCCATGTACGCTGATCAGGAGATTGTACTCGCCCCAGTGTGTCAGTTAAAACACAGTACAGGATTTAGAACACTCAAACTTTACTGGTTTATTGTCGGTGTGTGTGGCATGATTCTTGTCATCTGCCAGCTACTGTTCTATAGGTTGCCCTATGTCGTACATCGGCTGCTGCTCAGTTCTGGCGTTTTGAGTGCACAGTCGAGAGCGGTGCACGGTGAAGTCACAGAGGTAACGTATCATGAATGGCACTGAGAATTTCCCCCCTAGTGGTGAAGCGTGGAAACACAACCAAAAAGGAATGTTTTGCTACAACTGTTGTTTAACATTTTAATCAATACTTTAAATTAACAACTGTAAGTGGGAGTCGGCTCTTCTCATTCACTACAAAGAATCAGCACAGAGTTGGCTTGTTTGCGAATTACACATCACTATGTCAAACCGCTAAGCACGGTCAAAGGACTCACATCATGCTCGTCAGTGCCATAAATAGTTAATCCCTTATCAAATCCTTCATCCCTCTATAATAAGAGCAATAAAGTGTGACCGACAATCTTACTCACTGCTGCATATTCATGTCTAACACAGGTTGGAAAATTCTTTGGGGAAGTCGATGGATCAGTAATGGCCCAGCTCCTCAAATCAGGCTTGTTTAAAAGGTAACTAGTTTCCCCCTGGACTTACAGTAAGAAAGGAATAAAACACAGCACTGCATGTGGGTACAGAAAAGTAAAAATACCGTTAAGAATTATTATGTTATAAAAGCAGTGTTTAATCAGTTAAACAGTAATCAGTTAATCAGTAATCACACTTTCATCTGTCTCCAGGTGTGTAAGATTATATAAACGAGATATAAAGGAAAAAAATGTAAGAATAGAAATAGTATAAAGGATTAAAATGTGTGAACTTTTCATCTTATAAAAATGAATTCTTCTACTCCTGTCTACAGGGAGACTTTGTATGACTACCAGGCCATGTGCAAGAACAGCCATCATCACGCAAGTGCAGCTCGACCCCTGCTGAGTGTACATTTCTTTAGACTCTTAGCACAGTGTTCCTTCTAGCAAGCATTTTTACATTCTCATAAAGATGACTCTGTCGGATTGTTGATGAATCAGCTGAAAATCTCCAGTGTATTTATATGAGCACACTATTTGCACTCACAAACACTTGCAATCTCTGAAGACATTACTATATAAAGCTGTATTATGACCAGTTCTTCCAGTTTATGTGCTTATCATTTAACTCTTTGCAGCCTTTCTACAACCTGATGGCAGTAGTCAAGTGGCTTTTCTCCAACCTCATAATGTAAGTTACGATTTTTTTGTATTTTCATTTTTAAAAATTTGTCCTATTCCTGCTCTGAAACTTTTGCGTTCATTGCTTCCAGGTTTTTTTTGGAGTTTAACATCAGTGGGCTGTGGCATAACGGCTTTCTGGTAGACGGTGGGTTCTAACAGTCAACATATATCATATATTTTGTTCAGTGTAGGTATTAAGAGTACAAGCATAAGAATCTGACAGTTTGGCTCAATGCACTGATGGCAGTTAAATACATTTTTAAAGATTGGATTGATTTAGAAAGGATTATGTTTTTTTTTTTATTACTATGTGGTCTATGTGTAAATAAATAAGCAAGGTGATGTACTTGATTTGGAGGTGACTGGAGACTACTGGTATTTTAAATTATGGTTGAACGTTACTCAATCACAATAGTGCAACAACAGATTCAGTGGTAGCATCAAATAGCCGATTCAGTGCTATTGTAAATGAAATTATAAGAAATTGTGATCAAAATCGTACTGTATTATATTCATCAGTGGCGGGCGGTCAGTGCCAGCGAAGCCTTCTCTGCTGGCCTAAACACTATCAGAAACACTGACCTACATTGACTCCCTTTATTCTAATATTTGTTCCATTGAAATTGTATTCATTTATTCCCAACAGTCTATTCTCTTCATTTCTTAGCATTTCTCTTGGCTGCACTGCTTCCAGTACTTGTATGTCAAGTCAAGTCAAGTCAGGTTTATTTGTATAGCGCTTTTCACAACAGACATTGTCTCAAAGCAGCTTTACACAAATCAACAGTTAAGGTGAATGGTGAATTTGTCCCTGATGAGCAGCCGTGGCGACTGTGGCAAGGAAAAACTCCCTTAGATGTTATGAGGAAGAAACCTTGAGAGGAACCAGACTCAAAAGTGGAACCCATCCTCATTTTGGGTGACATCAAGAGTTTGATCATAAATCTTTCAACAATACAGAACACTGGAGAGTGAGAACTAACATGATTACTGGAGTATAAGATTATAAGTGATGTTCTTTCTACAGTCTTATACAGTCTATATGGTTAGTAGCTCCTAGTTTTATGAGCTCAACATTTGTGATCATCACAGATCCAGCATCAGCTTCTCCATGCCAGAGCCTTTAAACACTCCAGGAGGTCCAATGCCAAACTCCACACATGTAGCGGGATCCATGTGGTATGTGGATGTTAGATATTTTGTCCAATCAGATTTCAGCCTCTATGTGCTGCCATGTCAATCTAATCTGCCCAAGGCCTGCATAGTCTGTTCTGCAGGCCTTTTTTTTTTTACCATAGTATCCTTAATAAATAGATCTGTTTCTGCAACCAATCAGATTTCATATTCGTCCTCTGATTGGATAGTCAGAGGGAAACTGTTAGAGGTTACACGTGTGTAACGCTCTGCACACATTAATACGTCTGAGGTCTGAGTTAGCTTTTTAACGACTACTATGCTCGTATTCACTGGTCCGGAAGTGGCGAACAATCCCTTTTCCAGTGAACACTTCCAGACCAGTAAATACGAGCGGTACCACTGGATTACAGCCTCTGAGGAGCGGTGCAAATTATGAGTCTTGCATCTCTGGTGAGTAGATTGGATTTATTTAAATTTTTAATGGTTTTGTCATGTTATTAGACAAAAGTTGATTCAGAACTGCTATAGATGATGTTAGTGCACAGCTGCGGTTGTAGTGTAGAGGTTTGGAGTCTTAACTGGGTATATTGCTTTAGTAAAATGGTATTCAGCCTCCGTATGTAAAATTCCTCTCTCTCTTTAATGCCACGTGGTGTTATATTGTGTTTTTGTATAGTATTGATGGTTTCTCTAATCGTGACATGATGGTGGTATTAAGAGGTGGATTAAGTCGGGTAAGTCCCCACTGAAGGCCCAGGCACCAAATGCACGGTCCGCCACTGATATTTATAGTGGGGCACATTCATTTGGCTAGAAGAGTATCTGCAAGAGTGAAAGGGAAAGTTTATAGGACTGTGGTGAGACCTGCTGTGTTGTACAGTTTAGAGACGGTGTCAGCTGAGTTAAAGCTTAATTTTCATTAGAAGTGACAACGATGGACAGGATTAGAAATGAGTTTATTAGCAGGACTGTGCAGATAGGGCTTTTTTAGAGACACGGTGAGAGAAGCACGATTGAGGTGGTTTGGCGATGTGCAGAGAAGCGACATGGAGTACATCGGAAGAAGAATGCAGAGGATGGAGCCACCAGGCAAGGAGAAGGTTTATGGATATGGTGAGGGAAGACTGGTTCATTTGAAAGAGGCAGATGTAGAAGACAAGGTGGTATGGAGATGGATGATTTGCTGTGGTAAACTTGAATGGGAGCAGCCAAAAGAAAATGAAGAAAAAGAAGACTGTAGCACATTCATTGATGCAATTAAAAATTAGATAAAAAATCTAAATTGCATTGTATTATGCAATAACATATTAAGTCGTATTGTTGCCTTAACAATCAAAAACAAATCATAGCATCCGTCAGATATCAAATTGTTGCGTTAAGAATCAAGATTGTATGACACAGTATGGAAGCACAGGACAGAACGTGTTTAATCTCAACGTCCTCAGCCTGCATAACCATTACCATTGTGCTACATCTAAAACTCCCATCATGCTGTTTTTATAACCCCATGCCTCATATTATTTTCATTTCATCTCATTTCTGCATGTTCCCTATTATCATACCTGTATTGTGCCTATACCCTTGTTGTCTGCTGGTCTATGTCCTCCTGTCTGTCCCTCACTGTCTCACAGCCAAGTCAGGATATCACACTAGTAAGTATTTTCACTGTCTTACATAATTAACCATATGCATCAGTTATCTTTGTGTATTTGAGCATTCCACTTATCCTGCACCAATCCTTTGATTACGATTCCTTCCCCTGTCTTTAACAGAATCAGTAGAATGCAGTGTACAGTACACATTATAGCTATGTAGGATAGCACATTTCTATTTGAGCAAAGACTATACCCTAGAAATCAGAACCAGGAGCCATCAGTGTTTTCCAACATAGATAGAAAGATTGTGTTGTAAAATGATTGCATGGTTTCTTTCTCTCTCTCACAGCACACAAACTGAAGAAGGTGGAATCCATGGTGCCCTGTAACACTGAATATCCCGGATTCATATACGACACCTCCATCAGGGAGACCAACAGCATTATTAAGTGTGGTCGCTGTCAAAAGTGAGAATATAAATTGTGGTGGAAAAATGACTTAAAAAAAGTCTCGCACTTGATGCGTAAAAGCAAAAGAAAAGGGTTCATTTGGCACTTCTGAAGAAAGTGGGCATTTTTGTTCTCTCTGAACATGAGCAAAAAGCATTCTCTACCATGTAACAAAGGAAAGCAGTTTCAGCATCCCCTCCCTGCAGTCGACTAGCATGTGAGGGCATCTGGAAAAAAGTCCAAAACTTAGCTCAAGTAGAAACAAAGCAGAAACAGTTACAGATACATTTGCCCACTACAGAACCCACCTCAGTTAGGAAATTCAAGACATAACATACATTTCATAGTTGTAAACTAAAATCATATATAATTTACATTATATTATATTTTCATACAGTACCCTGATATATAAATTATATATATTTCTATTCTAGCAGAGTTCTCAAATCTGATTGGTCATTTTTTGTTCACATGATTTTAAATGTTATTGTTTCTATATCAAAAGCTCATGCGACAGATAAACTGATGAAAAATGCAAATATTTAACATGCAAATTCATCATTGAAGTTGGCTTTGTTTATTTAAACATTTGTGGAAGGAGTCTCCAGTGTCAGTGCTTTGTAACAGCCAGCTTTTCACCACTGGAATTTCTTCAAGTGACACCAGAGAATTTTTAGTCCTTTTGGCATATGTATTTGGCATAAAAAGGACAAAACACTTCAAGATGTTAAGTTGTTATAGGAAATAAAGGAAAGTCAGGGAAGTAATGGTATCCATTTAAGCATTATTCAAGAGTATTTTCCTATAACAGTATTTTAACCCTTATAATAAAAAGTTATTGCATTTTATGTAAGATTAGATGATGATGATGATGATGATGATGATGATGTATTGCATTGCAGGATGTTTGTGCTCCAGCAGGTTTTAAACAGTAACTTGGTGATGCTGGTGGTGCAAGCAGACTGTGACTGCTCACGCCAGTACTCCCCCATCACCCTCACACCGAGAGAAGTCAAATATATCCTGCTCCAACTTTTTATAACCTCCAATGTCTTAGCTACCAAAAATATTTTTAGGTAGGAAACTTTTATGTTTTAGGGTTTAGTGGTGCTTGATGCAGATGTTAATATTTTTTTTATAGTCATTTTCGTGATTTGCATATTTTCCCTGTATGTGTTACTGTGTTCTCTCTGTGCTTTATGCATTGTAGGCTGATCGTTTGCAAATTGGCTGTAGTGTGTGTGCCCAGTTGGGCACTGTGATGGGCTTCCCCCGTGGCCCTCTGTTGGATAACCTTTATAGAAAATGTATAGATGGATGGATGGAAAGATAGATACAGTTTTATTGTCATTGCATAGCAAATAGTAGCAATTGTGCAATTTTACAAGTGCAGATAAATAAGCAAATATATGTACAGCATGTAGTATATGAATGGATAAATGTACAGCAAATGAATATAAAGGTTCTGGCAGTGAAAGATATGCATGATCTGTTGAGTAAGTGAATATAAGTAAGTAATATATAGGCTCCGAGCAATGTAAAAAGGGACAGGTGGACAAATGGATGGTTATAGATGTGGTTTGTAGGTCTTTTTTGCATGAATCCATAAGCCTTAAATTGGTAAATTAAGATGGCAAACATGATGGAGTTGGCATGAAAGTCGAAGCTAGGGAAGCTGATCTTTTTAAACAGAATGTTCAGATGACATAGTGGGACAGTTGGACAGACACCAGGACTAAAGCACTGCTGTTTAGATTGATCTGTTTAGGTTAGAGAAGACTTCTCGTTGCTGCCACCATCAAAGTCAAAGAATATTGTGGGTAATGTAGGAAAGTGTGAACCAAACCTTGTCAATAAAAGATGTTCAAACTAAAAAGTTAAACTCAGATTTTAATCAGATAACATATTCATATTTTTCCATAACTTCTGTGAACATAACGCAACAGTGAAATGCAACCGGATGAAATCACAGAAGATCCGCAGACGTCCCGAGTCCTGTCACGCATACCATCCTCATGTAAGCTGAACAACATTTAATGAATACAACATGACCATCAAACACCTACATGCTTGTTGAACATTCTACAGAGTCCATCTTTTTTCAGCTACTCTGACTTGCACTCTATTTTGGAACATCGTTAGACATTTGCTCATTCAACTACAAGCATGTTAGTGAGGCCAGGATGTGGTCCGGTGAGGAATTCTGGGTGTGTAGTGAATGTTCCAGTTCATCCCAAAGGTTTTCACTGGGGTTGAGGTCAGAGCAGTGCAGAATATGTTTGGACCTCATTTGGGATACATGGTGAGGTGGAAAGGTGATAGCTTAGTGTTTAAGTCACTGAACTTTGGATCCGAAGATCATAAGTTCAAATACAAGCCACACCAAGCTTTTGCTCCTGGGCCCCTAAGCAAGGCCCTTAAACCCATACAGTAGCTATTCAGTTGTGAGAATGAGAAATGTATATACAGTGGAACCTCGGAGCTCGCGAGGGTTAGGGACCAAGACCGGTCGCGAGTTCCAAATTTTCGCGACCTATTGATACGCCCCTTCAAACCCAGTAAAAACCCAAAGAACACTATACGAAATCGATTTAAATGAGTAAATAACACTATTTCACTGCATAACATTTAATTATTAGACAATTTTAACAATACTTTATGTAAATTAACAGCAATTACAATGCTTAATTAAAAAAAATAAAGTACAGGTACAGTAAAGTATGCAGTAGAGAAGTACAGAAAATACAGTACAATACAGTGTTATATTTTATAGTTTAAATGTATAATACATAATAAAAATAGTTTTAAAGCATTTTTTAGACAATTTTAATGAGATAAACCTTGATTAGAAATGTTAAAACTAGCGTTTTGAGCAGCTCGCGGTTGCTCACGAGCCGATCTGAATGAGAGTCGCCGGTCGGAATGAAAGTCGCGAGCATGTGAGGTCGCGAGCGCTGAGGCCGCGAGCTCCGAGGTTCCACTGTACTTTATATAAGTTGCTCTGAATAAGGGCATCTGCCGAATGGCACAAATAATTACATACACAATTATGGGTGGATAATATAATATTATACTAACATTAGAAAGTTAATTATGGAGGTTTCGATACTACTGAGAAAATCGCTATTTACTCAGCATAAGATGTTAATAAAGAATGTTCAATAAGGTGTATGAGCTCCTCGGACAAAAACGTAAATCACATCTAGCAAAATAAGTGCCATATTGTCAGTTGTGAACTAAGTAGAAGTAGATTTTCCCTGTACTTGAATCAAGTCCAAGTATAGGTCAAGTAAAGGACACTCAAGTGTGAAGTTTGCATGGAGGACACTTGGGTGTGTTTGGAGTTTGCATGTTCTCTGCATGCTTTGGTGGTTTCTTTCCTCAGACTAAAGACATGCATCATTTCAAAATCATTCATAATGCGCTCGCGCTTGTGCCATGCTACGGGTTGGCACCCCATTACGGGAGCCCCAATGGGATACATTCACTAGAATAGGCTCTCGATCTGCTCCTTTGACTCTGTAAGCTTTACACATACAACACACAATGTATTAGAGGTTTGATTTGAGTGTTTGAGCTCCAGTGATAGGAAAGTCTATAGTGTGTAATTATAATTAGTGGAAATAGCCCTGATTATTCACATGGTGTAGTGAACACTTTGTTCTTTATTACAGGAAAATGCTAAAGACTGTGGTGGGGCGTGTGGGATTTCCGTATCAGTGGCTCTTTTCTTCACATCCCTGGTCACATCACTGACTCTTCGCTGATGAACAAAGACAAACATCCGTCTGCTTCAGGCACTCAAGGGTCTACACACTGCCTGCTGTTTTAGATCCAAGAACTTTTGGTGAACGTTGAACCACTGTGAAATCTTTACAGTGGACATGCATAATTGTGGCTGTAACCAAAGCATTTTGAAATAAACCTTGTAAGATGCTGAAAGATGTGGACAATTACTAATGTCTGAGAAAAAAATGGCGGTTATGACATGCTAAGCCTGAGAGTGAAAGGCATTTTTTTTTTTTGATGCATTATTAATTTATTTATTTTTTTAAGTATGAAAATGGTTATATAGTTTTTATAGTATTTATGTAAAGAATTGTGTCATGTGATCGTTTATTATCAGTATGGCCTGGTTAATGCTGTATTATTCTAACACTTACTATTCCAACTATAATGATTAAATCTTATTTTTCATGCCATGGCTTCAAACCTGAGCATCAAACAATCAGTAAATGCAATTTCACATTTTTATAATTATCCTATTTTAAACATTTAAGTGGCTAAACTAAGCACATGAAATAAAATGTACACCTTCGGCTACACATGATATTATTCCAAATTAAATACAATATCCAAGACCATGATTTCAGCAGGATGTGGTGCCAAAAGATATCCAAAGATCCTGCTCAGGTGCAGGACCAGTTCCTGAAATCAACTGGAAATTCATGATGTTTCCACTGCACTCAAGTTAAAAGTGAAATGTGATGATTAGTTTGGGGAAAAGGAAAAGCAGAACAACTTCATATTGAGCATTCATATTGATTGGCCAAAAGGTTCAGCTCTTTTGCCTGTTTACTTCAGGTGCATCTAAACCTTCATAGGAATAAAGGCGCTAGCTAAAACAGATATAACAACCAATGAACTTCAATGTAAAGTCTTCTGACGTCCAAACTCATCACAAAACTATTTTACAAGAAATGGTGGTTTTGAAATTGGATATGCTATACATGCTTAGTCCATTTAGCAAGCTAACGTCTGCTCCATAGAGTAATAAGGTTTAGGCTTCATCATGCTAAGCTAACATCACTTAAGTTGATGAAATCAATCGAGCTATAAACAAAAAATAAATAAAAATTCCATTCTGAATCCAGACATGACTCATCACGTACACAAGACATCATATTGGACACTTTCCTGCTAAACGGTGAAGAACCCCCAACATGTGACCACTACAAAATCAACATGACCATTAAACAGATATTATTTTTTTATACGCTTAATGACTCAAGACAGCACTTTTACTCAGAAAGTACCTGGGTTTTTTGGGACAACTTCAAGTAATCAAGCCACATTACCTATTAGATTAGATTAGATTCGACTTTATTGTCATTGTGCAGGGTACATGTACAGAGCCAATAATATGCAGTTAGCATCTAACCAGAAGTGCATAGATAGCTTATTTACAGTGGCAGTGTAATAAATCAGGGTATGAGGTTATACAGAAGGTGTAGTAATATGTACATATTAATAATATTAAGATGAATAAAAATCACTATCCTGAAACTCATCCTGTCAGGTGATCTCTGGCTAGCATTAAAATGCAGAGAACAAAATTGTTGGGAAAAAAGTCTTGTGGAAATTCTTTGTAGTAAGCTTGGCATCAGCTCGATGCAGAGAGCAGAAAATATAACAGTATAAATGTTCATTATTATAATAATAAATTATTTTTTTAATACATTTTCTTCTGCACGCCTAAATTATTATTCAGAGACCTTAATAATAAAGTGAACGAGCAACATCATTTTTCTTTTTCGTTTGGCTCATTAATAAATAACTTATATACTGTTATATTATAATTATACTATTATAGCCATTATATATATATATATATATATATATATATACAAAGAATATAAGCCCATTATAACGAGAAAAAAGGAATATTGCTGCATCAGCAAAAGAAAGACAGTCGGCTTAGCAAAAAACTAATGGACAGAGTAAATGGGCGAGTTTATAAAATTATAAATCATCTCCTTTCCCTTTTCATTGTGATCCAAAATTATTTTGGGAATGTTGCAAAAAAGAGACAAGCATTTACTTTTTGAGCTCCATAAATACCTTAATATTGCTGTCGTAGTGTACGTATTGGCAATTAATATATTGGCATATTTCATAGGCTGAAGAAGCTTTAATAGGAACGTGGGTTCCGTCAAAGTCCCCAATCACATTTGGGAACCCTGAACCCCTGAGTTATATAATTAGAAACATTTGAATGATTTTGGCTGTATACAGTATGAATATATGGATAGAATCAGTAGTGATATGTAACCAAAATTGTGTCTCATAGAATATCATAGAGGAGACAGAACCACCACTCTGTGGATTTCCTCTTTAATGAGCTTTACGGCCAGGGAACTGCACCCGCAAATATTTATTTGGATTTGAAAACACATTGATCTTATCAGTATCTCACGGAAAAGATTCCCCTATCGGAAACAAACTAATCCTGAAACTGAACGTTCAGAGCAAGTCTCTATAGCTACTTACATACCCTGAAAGGAACTTTTTGGAACTGAAAGCTGAGGATATCAGTTTACTTACCCAGGTACGTTACATAACCTGCTTTCTGGAATACCCCCGATCCCGATGTGCTGATATTAGGGTGCTTTTTAAATGTATGATGCAAAATAAATGACTTTAAAATACCATCTAAAGCACTTACTATGCTTGTCATATGATTAGAGCTTTAAAAGGATTAAATCAAGACACACAAATTCTGAAAAGAGTTCCGGTGAAGGAAGTGTGTGTTTATTGGTGTTAAAAAAAAGTCTTATTAAAGCTGATATCATTCCATGCACATCATTAAACAATGTTTTACCCACTTCAAAATCACCCTGCTGCATTTAATTTATGTTCAAGTTAGCCTCACACATCTCTGAGGTAATCTGATGGTTTTATATCAACTCTATAAATAGGTCACTTTCAGATAATGACTGGCCTCTTGGTAAAGTCTCAGCCATAATAAGGCACTTGTATATAAAAAAAAACAAACAGCAACAAAAAGAAAAGACAAAACAGAAAACCATTTATAGAAAAAGAAAAAAAAATGAAAACTTTCTGACTGACCCATTAACTGGAGACTCGGAAGTCTTGGTCAGAACCTTGGCATGAAATGTTAGGTCATTACATAACTTTCGGATCGTCTGTGTGGACCGATATTCCTGATTATACATTACTGCAGACGAAGAGTTATAAAAATTACTTTTAAAGCTCAATTTTGCTATGAGGTAAAGAATAAATATCAAAATTGACAAAAAAAAAAATGCTTTTTAATCAAACAATTTGAACATAAATATAACTTTAGAAAACTGATCAGACCCCAGTGACCTGTAGCCTAAATTGAATGTTGTCAAGCTATTGTAGTCTGATTAGCGAATAACAGGCAGTGTGAACAGCTTTTTGGCAAAAACAAACATGATGGTGTGTTACAGCATAGTAGTGATGATGAAAGGCTAGGAAACGTGCTAACCTTGCGTTAACAAGCACTCCGAGTTTACCTTTAAGGGCTAATCCCTATCCCTGAGGATGTGCATCGAATGGTTATAATGGGTCAAAGGAAACATCAGGATTAGCCAAAATATCAGTAACAGGATCATTAGTTAAAGAAGCGCTGGGAGTGTGGCCTACGGTGGCCTGTTAGTGTCTTTTGCATTGCAGTGCTTGTTGTTTTTTTTTGCTTTAAAGCATACGATTTCCTCTGTGCATGTGGAAATGTATCAGATTAGATGCTTGCTCAGCTCTGTTATCATAAAAACCACTCGATAAATCACTATCCCCCTCACATACTCAGACTTTCCAGAGATCAAGCAAACCCTGGTGGTCTAAGTCGTTAATGCTAGCGAGCATCAGATCAACTTCATAAGTGCTAATAAATGCTAATGGTCTCTCTGTGATCTGCACACACTCGGTCTGGTTCTAAGAGCGCACCAGTTTGAAGCCCTGGCCGGTGTCCAGCACTGCAGGAGGAAACCAGGTCAGTTTGAGTCTGCGGAGAAAGCGCAGACACACACTGCAGATCCAGAAGAGGTTCAGAGAAACGCTCCAGTGTGCCAGCTGCACCACTGGATACGTCCAGCGCGGAAAATACAACCTCCAGTGCTTAGCGACGTCACTTCCTGTAGGAAGGTGCAGCTTGTAATCCCCCCAGCGACTGGAGACACCGTAGGCGGCCAGGACGATTCGCCCAGGCTCAGACCAGCGCAAACCGGCATCAGGGTTGCAGTTAAACTCCACCCACTCTGCGGTGAAATCTCCGATCTGAGGCAGGTTCTGGAGCTCGATGTCCATCGAGGTCACCAGCGTAGCCCCCTGTACCGCTACGTAAACCTCGTCCACTTTGCGCGCTTCCTTCACCCATGGGAGCGAATTCTCAGTGTCGAGTACAACGATGAGACGAGAGCTGTAACCGTCGTTCTTCTCCCTCCATATCTGGATTATCTCGGACAGATGCAGCACTTCTCCACCTTGGAAAAAAAATTTAATGTGCAATTAGACAAAAACGAGGTGTGTGTCCAGGACAATACAGGACATTTTAGTTTTCACACTGAGAACGAGAAAATATTTGGTAGTTTAGCAAACATTTACACCATTTTGGCAGTTACTCGTATCCCGTAATAGTTTTTATTGATGTTATTTACATTTACAGACTGTGGTGGGACCTATTTTGAGTAAAAAACAGGAGGTGGAGCTGGAGGTAGCAGAGCTGAAGGTGCTATGGTTTTTGTTTGGAGTGATGACGATGGTCAGGATTAGAAATTAGTTTATTAGAGGATCAGGGCATGTGGGATGTTTTGGACATGTTCAGTAAAGGGACATGGGGTATATCAGTAGGAGAATGCTGAAGATGGAGCCACCAGGAAGGAGGAAAAGAGGAAGAGCAAAGAGGAGGTTTATGAATGTGGTGAAGGAAGACATGCAGGTAGTTGATTCAGAGTACAAGGGCCCCAAAGACGGCAGCTTAACTGAGAGTGGCTGGGATTTAAACTCTGCCTTTCAATTAGAAGTCTGATGTCTTACTCCAATAGATATTTAAGTGAACAACCTACACAGGAGTAGATCAGGTATATCACTGATCATGTCATTTAAATTTAATACGATTTGATTTCTACAGCACTTTTTACAATGGACACTGTTTTAAAGCAGCTTTATAGAATGTATGAATTATTAAAAGAAATTAACTTAAATGTAATTGTATTTATCCCTGGGGATAACAAGCCTGGTGCGACTGTGGTAAAGAAAACCTCATTTGGGTGACACCAAAAATGTGATTATAAATCATGAAAACATTGCAAACACCAGACAGTGAAAAATAGCATGAGTGTGTGGGACCCAAATGGAGATGGTACATCTTTATTGGCTTGGGATCCTTTTAAAAATGTTTCCTGACTTTATTATTGGCTGTGTGCCACTACCCAAGACTCCTCATGCTTAGTTTTCCTTTATGGTGGTGTTGTGACTTGCACTTTGACTAATGAACAATGTGTCTCAATGACATTGCAGAACGGACGTGCTTTCACATGCATCGGTTTCTCGGCACGCTCGATCACCTGCTCCACCCTCGCGAATAACTACACGAGCAGCCTGTGGAGGCCTGTGCTTTTCCTGCTCATGCTCACAAATACTGCTTTACATGCTCAGGTCCGCCTACACCCTCTCTCTACTCTGCATACACTTTGAATGTAATAAGTTGTTGAGTCAGGTTATTAGTACTGCAAACGACTGGCACCTTTTCACCTCCATATTTTCATTAAACAGTCTGATTTTCTTATAATTAAATAAAAACAAATTAATTCAGTCATTACAGTCATTTCTGTCTGTTCGTTGGTATATCGAGATGAAATTACCCAATAGCAGGAGCACCATATCAAAATGAATCTCTTAAAACAACAACAACATAAAAAAAAAACGATACTGCGATCTTTTCGATTAGTTGTACTGAGTAAAACTTGACGCTGTCTGACCTACGAGAGCCCACTCTCCGGTGCGGTGTGTGTGCCCGCTGTAGAACAACATGTAGGTGTCGTAGCGTGGCCCATCCACCGTACGCTCCTCTAGGAAAGAGCGGAGCTTAGAGTGCAACATGTCCCGCGTCAAGCCGCTGCTGGAGTAATCGCAACCGTGAGACTTGATCATGTGGTGGGAGAAGAAGCGCTGCACGTTGTTAAGCATGCCCATGGTGCGCAGGTTCAGCTCCTGCACCTCGTCCGGAGGCAGCGGGGTGGGCTGTCCATCCACACTGGAACAGATGGAAACACGGAAGGGTTTTTTTTATGTCCATTTTTTTATGTCTTTTGTATGTATTTTTATACATACAAAACTTTTTATACATCAAAACTTGATGTTAAATGTTTTTTCAATATTTAAAGAAAAATAAAAAAAAATGTATTTTACTTCTATAGAAAGAAAGGCATTTCACATAACATCTTTTCCCGTCTCATCATTTTCAGATCTAAAATGTTTAAGATTTAAATCAGCCACTCAACCCCCAATTCGACCCATAACCTGAAACCTAAGACTATTGATAAATCACATTCTTAACATTATAGTCATTTCTACTCACTCTCAGGCCCTTAAATAAGAACTCGTCTATCCATATCTGCTGCCATTCAGGGGTTTTACTAACATTCCCAGGACATCACATTTCATTTTCTTGGATGTACCTGCAGTAGTTGGTAGGAATGACAACTGCATAACCCACACAGGTTCCTCCAAGGCAGTTACCCAGCTCATAGAAAAGACCATAAGCCAGAGACTCGAGAGGCAGGACCAGCAGAAACACACCAATAAACAGGCTGTTGAATGGCTGGAAAAAGAAAGTGTATTTGTTCGAGATAAATATAAATTTGCTAAAAAAAATAAATTAAATAAAAATCAAGCAAATAGTAAATAAAATAGTCCACCAGTTTCATAAAGATTCCCACATTTTTTATTATACAGTGAAACCCGGTTATGTCGATGTCCTAGGGGGGTCGCCAAAAAGCATCGAGGTAACCGATGATCGAGATAAACGAAAATCAAAATGGCGGCAGTATATTAACGTGCTTGAAATTTCTTTATGTACATGATGTGCGTTAATAAATGAGAATGTGCATGCACGTGTTTTTGAAGGGTTTTTTACACAACAGCGTTGCCGCGATTTGTTTGATGAAGGCATGTTATAAAAATACATACTGTACATGTTTATCTGTCAGAAATCCACCTGCCACGCCCCCTTCGGCCCCCTTCAGCGTGTCAGGTGCTTTGTCGCCCGCTTTCTCTAAAGCTCTCGCGGCTTCAATCGCGCACATATGGTGCTCGTTTAGCATCATCACCAGCTCCTATTTAAACTTCCACACTCTCACTGTCCGTTATTGTTGGTATATGTTGGTTCACGGCGGTCGTTGTTATCGCGCATGCGTATCCCGGTACGTGCATTCCCACCGGCACTCTCTCAACGGCTGCGCTTTTCTTCCCAAAGCGCACCGCGGATTCCCGATTAATCAATCGATAGTTTTTAAAATCAATACTGGATAATAAAAGAAACGTCACACAAGAACTTTATTACAAAAATAACATTACAGGATAATAAAAATGTGCTAATGAAAATATATACAAATTTATTAATTAATAAGTATATAATTCATACATTATATTTAATATATGTATATAATATAGCGCTCTCCGTGCACCGGCTCACGTGTAAAAACAACGTGTCGTCAGTGAGTCGCCTCTAGAGGGCGCTCTCGTAATGACAGCGGATCGCAAGCAGGAAAAACTATCGGTATGGGTTTTTGCCGAAAGTTCCGGCAATCGATTATAGGTGTCGATTAATCGGCAAAATCGACCTCAAACTTTTTTTGCATTAAAATACCTGAAATTTCAACGACTTGTTTGTGCAACAAAACTTTCTACAATTACAAGTTGCCAAAACGCCATTATTAATTTCTTTTAGAAAATAAAAAAAAAAAAACTCAGCAAAACTACTAATTATTCAATCTTAAACTATAGTATTTTTTTAATGAATGACCTACCTGCCATGAAAGAGCCCCTAATACAGCTGTAGACACGAGGCTGAAGAGGACCAAGCGTTTTGAGACGAGGCAGAAGTGGCGCATGCCTTTGGAGGTCATCACCCTGTCCAAAGCACCAGGACTGGCCCTCTGAGCCACACACACTCTTTGGCATTCGCTCAGCTTGCTATGAAAACCCCAGAGGGTCACCAAGAAGACCACGTGGCAAAGGATCCAAAAAACGCTGGAGGCGGAAAAGCCCGGAATCACAACATACCAGCGGTCGAGATCCCCCATCTTCAAAGCAGCCAGGACCAGAAACGAGATTTCGACAGCAAGCAGAGGCAGGAGACTGAGGCGCCTCCACAGAGTTCCTCTCCTCAGAAACGGGGACCAGCGCTCGGTCACCGAGAGGCCACTGAAGTACGTATCCAGGAGCGGCTCACACACGAGGCGGCTGAGGAAGCACACCAGGGCGTAGGGGTTCACCGAAACCCCGAGGGAGTCGAAGAAGAAGACCGCCGAGACCACAACGAAGCAGATGAGGTTAGGAAGAGCCAGGAAGGATTTCATACGCAGATCCACGAGCAGACAGGCGACAGCCAGCGCCAGGGCGATGAGGCTCATGGAGGCATGGACGACCTGCATGGTGCTGGCCGCAGCGAACCCTGTCAGCTCCAGCATCTCAGAAGAGGTCAGAAGAGCCGGCCTTTGCCTGGTGCATCCACAGAGTCTTTCCACCAAAGCCCACAGCGTTCTTATGACCACGCAGGCGATCAGCATGTACCTGCTCAATTGCTCCTTCCAGTCACCGACAGCGGGGGTTTGAAGAAAACCCAGTAAACCCAACAGGAAACCCAGCCATAGGTGGAAGAGGACAAAACTGAGCCTCTCCATACCGAAGTAATAATACAGGATGCTGCAGATGCCCAAGATAAAAAGGGCGAGGATGAAGATGACCAGGAGGATGGGTTGTGCTTGGCTTTCCCAGCGAGCATACAGGCCCAGGCATACGGCCACGAGGAGGCTAAGAGTGGACAAATAGCCCAAATAGCGAATGGACGCTCGCACACTCACCCCGGTCCGAAGTTCCTCCAGTCTGCCCATGGCGGCGTAAAGCGAATGGGTGATGCCGTAGCGGAGAAACCTGCACATCACTGGAGCTCAACACGCTCACCCTTGGTCTGGTTCAGCCACACTTCAGGGACAGCGTGCCTTCATTCCGAGTTTCATCCTCACGCAGATCTTTGAGGTGCTGAACGCTTTCTTCTAGTTGTTGCTCCTTAAGTCAGCTGGATCATGACCACTTCCAGGTGCGTTAAACGACACAACAAAACTCACAACAAAACTCAACTAACGTTAGTCAGGCTGCTGGTCATAACGACTACCGGTGGAAAAAAAAAAGTTAACTATTTAAGAAAGAGTTGTACGTGAAAATACAATTGTTGTAATTGTTTGTTGAAAAAACAATGAAACACTTTACTTTATTATACTTTTTCAACAACCTAGCTAAGCACTTGCAAAAGTTTGCTGGATGTCCGCCATTATTTCCGGGTTTGTAACGACCTACGGAAGCCCCATTAGGGGGGAAAAAGCGTTTGGTTCCTAAGTTTGTTTCAAAAGTTTTTGGACACCTGATTATAAGTATGGTATGTGCTTTTTGAGCATCGCATTCCACATTTAGTCCAAATTAGCTTTTTCTTCTGGGAAGATGTTTCACTAGATTTTGGAGTGTGCGTGTGGACGTTTGTGTTCATCAGCCACAGTTAGTGCAGTGCATTAGTAAAGTTCTCTCACACTTATTCCACATTGTGTTACAGCTTTATTTCAAAATGGATTCAATTCACTATTATCCTCAAAATTCTACTAACAATACCCCATAATGACAAAGTGGAAGACGTTTGTTTGAATTTTTTGTAAATGTATTAAAAGAAAAAAATTAAACAAACTATAAACACATACATAAGTCTTCACAGGCTTTGCTCAATACTTTGTTAAAGCACATTTGGCACCAATTACAGCCTCATGTGATTTTAAATATGATACTAAAAGGTTGGCACACCTATTTTTGGGCAGTTTCTCTGATGGGGTGCGTCAGTGCACAGCCATTTTCAGATCTCTCCATAGATTTTCAACCAGGTTGAAGTCTGGGCTCATGCTGGGCCACTTAAGGACATTCACAGAGTCATCTTCTTTATTTTCTTGGCTGTGTGTTTGGGTCGTTTTCCTGTTGTTAGATGAACCGTCGCCTCAGTCTGAGGTCCAGAGTGCTCTGGAGAAGGTTTTCATCAAGTATGTCTCTGTACATTTTTGCATTAATCTTTTCCTCGATCCTGATCCAGTTCCTGCTGCTAATAAAACATCCTCACAGCATGATGCTGCCACCACCATGCATCACTGTAGGGATTGTATTGGTGGGCGATGGTGGGCAAGCGGCAGTCAAGTCAAGTCATGTTTATTTCTATAGTGCTTTTCACAACAGACATTGTCTCAAAGCAGCTTTACAGAAATCAAAAGTCAAGGTGAACGGTGTGCATTTATCCCTGATGAGCAGCAGTTTGGCGACTGTGGCAAGGAAAAACTCCCTTAGATGTTATGAGGAAGAAACCTTGAGAGGAACCAGACTCAAAAGAGGAACCCATCCTCATTTGGGTGACATCAAGAGTTTGATCATAAATCTTTCAACAATACAGAACACTGGAGAGTGAAAACTAACATGAGTACTGGAGTATAAGATTATAAGTGATGTTCTTTCTACAGTCTTATACAGTCTATATGGTTAGTAGCTCCTAGTTTTATAAGCTCAACATTTGTGATTATCACAGATCCAGCATCAGCTTCTCCATGCCAGAGCCTTTAAACACTCCAGGAGGTCCAATGTCAAAACCACACATGTAGTGGGATCCAATTGGCATTGGTACGTCTCTAGATGGTTCGGGATGTTTGCAAAGCCGGCATCTACTTCTTCAAAGGTCCATAATCAGTGAGGGTACTCTGACCAGTCTGCGACTACACAGCTCCACTACATTTACATTTGCGGCATTTAGCAGACGCCCTTATCCAGAGCGACGTACAAAAGTGCTTTGAGTCTCTAGAAATGAATACGTCTACACTGGTACGCAAGATTACAAATGTAAATATAACTCTTGAATTCTACAAAGCAAACTTGGAAAGTGCTAATTTAAGTGTTTTAGGAAGTGGTAGGTCTTCAATTGTCGCTTGAAGGTAGTCAGGGACTCTGCTGTACCGACTTCTAGGGGAAGTTCATTCCACCACCTCAGTGCCAGAACAGAGAAGAGCCTTGAAGTATACTTACCAGTGGTGGTACCAGTCGAGCAGTGCTGGAGGATCTCAGACAGCGTGGTGCAGTGCGAGATGTGATGAGGTCACTGAGGTAAGATGGTGCTGGTCCATTTTTGGCCTTGTAGGCAAGCATCAGTGTTTTGAATCTGATACGTGCAGCTACTGGAACCTGGTAAAGGAAGTGCAGCAGTGGGGTGGTGTGGGAGAAATTGGGCAGATTGAACACAAGTCATGCAGCTGTATTTTAAAATGCACTAGAAATACCACTAGAAGGTATTTACATCGTTTCATTTCAAAATGATTTCAGATCGTTTTATATTTGCAGCTTTGCAAAGTCAAAATGAATAAATACCAACAAACAAATTCTCATTTTCATCTTTTTTTATTGTCATTTTGCATGTGTGGGCAACACACTTATAATGGAGTGGATTGCAGGGGAAAGAAAAAAACAACCAACACTCAGTTTTAAACCAAACACTAAAGAGAAACTCTTTATGCACATAGAGCAAAGGACAATGTACCACTTCACAGAATAGCACAAAAAAGTTGTAAAATGTCCAGTATTCTAAGAAACTAAGAGCACGCTTGACAGAAAATCGATAATACTATTGCTAATGCAATTAAAGTGACGGTATTCAGTGGTGATGATAATGATCACCACATCTGCTTTAAAGCTAATCGTTTTCTTTTTGTTTGTTTTATTTAAAGGTTCAAAGTTTGGCTTCTGTACAATTTCAGGATTTGTCTACCGTCATGTAGCGAACCACATTCTACTTCTTTAATCCAGTTGTTTTTATTTGTAAAAGAAAAAAAAAAACGTTCATGATAAAAGGCACCAAATTTTCCTTACAGGTTCTGTAGTAAAAAAACAAAACAAAACAGTACCAGTGTTCCAGTGTGGTCCTTCACTACACACACTTACAGGGGGGAAAACCTCATCAAAAAACCTAGCACCCTCAAAAGTGACTCATGTTCTCAAAAAATGTCAGACTGCGATTGTATATACAACCACTCATACAAAGCTTTAAGACTCACTCACTTTGGATAGGTTGATAAGACGTTTTTATTCGTGTGCTCTTGTGTACCGATCGTCATGGAAAGAAACTGCCAGAATAGTAATGTGTTTTGTAATAAACTTTGGTGTGTAATAATAAAGTCTTTGGGAAATAATTTTTGTTTTGGAGGTCTTAAAGCTCTCCAAAAAGAGTGTTCTTAAACAAGTGCAACTCCTGCAGCGAAGGAAAACCGCCCATTTCACAGTGAAATACAAAGAGAATGGAAAGCACTTAGTACATATAAACATGACATGAGAGAAACCTCACTGAGGTTAATCGCCAAAACGAAAAATTTGGAAGGTTTGAATTATTCATCGAACCTGTGGAATTTATGCATGTAAGAGCTAAACGTGTAAATTTGTTATCCAGTCAACAACGGCTGAAGATGTTTAAAAATCTTCACGGACCACCAGACTACCTTAACCCAAAAGGAAAAAAAAAAAAAAAAAAAAAAGCCGTTTGATCTTCAGTAAAGCGATGAAATTTCTTTTAACTACATACGCATTTCATCAAAGGCAGACGTCTACTGGTTATGTTTTTTTCCGTCACAGAACCAAGTTCATAGCTAAAATATGCTCTTTAGTCTTTCGTTCACAAAAATATATAA
This sequence comes from Silurus lanzhouensis, assembly GCA_039877035.1. NCBI lineage: Eukaryota > Metazoa > Chordata > Actinopteri > Siluriformes > Siluridae > Silurus > Silurus lanzhouensis. The sequence goes on from JBCEWE010000464.1 coordinate 3,095,642, forward strand.
CCACCATACAAACACACTTAAAACCCCCCCAAAACCAACCCCTCTGATCGAATCGCAAATTGTTCTTCTGACTACAACTACTATTTAAACCGTACCGTGTAAAGCAAACTGTAAGAAACACACACACGCTCTGTGTCACAGAAGAAATACAGGGTTGTTCAACCCATAAAATGCTACAAATTTCACTTCAAAGATGCTCGTGTAAAATTTCTACAAGGACGGAGTGCGTTCTACAGCAGCGAAGCCGATCGCAGAGACTAAACGACGCTTAATAAACTCTGCATGACGACTAGTTAAAACTATTGCGTTCTTAGCCGACGGCGATGTGCAAGTCTACGTTACAAAAAAAAAAAAAAAAAAAAAAAAAAGATATTTGTTGCTTTTAAAAGTTCTTGAAAAATTCTCTCCGAATCGCATCGTATGTTTAAGAAGCACTGGATAACGGCGCATGAATCCTGAGCTCTCTCTGCCGATTTTGCTAAACTACAACCCGTGCCACGGTATGTTTAAACGTGTAAAACCATTTTTAAAAAAGCTCCACACCACCCAAGTGTAAACATTCGTTCTCTCTAAACTTAGCATACGCCGCGTCTCTCCCGTGTCCAGCGACGTTAAATGCTTCATTCACGAGCACAAGTCGAAGATACTGATCTACATCAGAAGCCTGATTATCGTGGTGTTACGTAACCTCGTGGGAGAAAAGGGACCTGCTGGCTTTCCATGGCACGTGACATGTTTGTCTGTATAAACTGTGCAAACTGCATCGTTTCACATAAAAGAAGCAGGAGTAAAAGAGCTGGGAGCTTCTCTGAAACCCTGGTGGTAATTTGCCCACACCGCTGTGAAGCAGCGACGCTCGGCAAACCAGCCCGGGCTTCAGCTGTACAGTAGGATGGGATCCTCCAGTTCGTGGAATGGTGCCGAGCCGCTTTGACTCTCGCCCGAGTCGGAGTCGTAGCACGCGTCAGGGAGCTCGGTGAAGCTTCGTGCTAGCTGCTCATCCTCGGAATCAGAGCGCGCCGGCTGGCACAAGTCCCCGAACGTGTCCTCTTCGTCGAGCGTGCTGAAGTCCTGCGGGATGTACAGCATCTCAGGGTAGTTGTGACTCACTAGGTCGCTGCTGGTGGTGATCGAGACCTTGCGGAAGGCGAGCATATGCATGTGGGAGAATTTGACGTACTTGTAGCGCTTGAAACCGAGGGACTCGATGGCCATTCGCCAGCTGCGCATCATCGGTGCGTGCCGGCCCTGATGTGACGAGTCGGGGGTAATGATCAAGAGCAGACCGTGCAGTGTGAGGAGCTCGTGGGCTTTCTTGCAGCACAGCCAGCGCTGGTACGGTGAGGGGAAGTAGGAAAGCAATAAAGAGAACACCACCACATGAAAGAGCTGCGCGGGTAGCGTCTCGATAGGGTCGTGCAGCTGGCCCAAGAACGCGTTGAGCGCGTCGGTCGCCAGCTGCAAGGGCTGCTGGAGCTGCAGGTTCAGGAAGTCACACTTGTACACGCTCTGGAGTCGGGAAGAAAGCACAAACACAATGGATGACTGAGTAACTTACCTATGACTAGGCATAAATCACAGGAACAGGAAAACTCTATCGTTCTCGGATTTTACCGAGATAGGGAAAAATGGACGTACCTCAACCGCAGGCACTATGTCAATACCTACTGTGAGGAACTCATCAAACTTCAAGAAAGGATTGAAACAACTACCCACGTCAAGAAGTCGCAGCTTGTCATTTCGTAAGCTTAAACTAAAAACAAAAAATGACAAAAAAAAGTGTGATTAGCTATAACACATTGGGCATCAAAAAATACAACAGTATGTAAAATACTATTGAAAATCTATCAAGACAACAAAAATGATTCCACCATCTTTCTCAAGAGCCTGCATGTTTAAAGATTTGATAACATCTGCTATCTAACAATTACAGGACGAATAAGATAGATGAAAGTTGCCACAAATTACTGTGCAACAGAGGTAGCACACTTTCATGCTTTCTTTGCAGTTTTACGGCATTTGGCAGTTGCACTTATCCAGAGCGACTTACACCTGAGCGGGGGAAGGTTAAGGGCCTTTCTCAGGGGCCCAGCAGGGGCAGCTTGGTGGTGGTGGGATTTGAACTTGTGACCTTCTGATCCAATGCCTTAACCACTGAACTACCACCTCCCTTTAGCCTAGTGCTGAAAGGCATCATAAGATATATTCCCTACTGCAAAGTGTTTAGGTCAAATGCAAAATTAGCTCAGAAATGTACTGACATTTCAACAGGAAAGATTGACTTTGTCCGTAGTAAAAACACGACTAGTGAGAAGCGTAATAGACCTGGGCGGAGAGGAGTCTGGATTTAAAGAAGTCCCACTTGCAGCTGCAGCATGTTTCACAGCCTTCATATCCTTCTCAAACATCATCTTCATTCCACCATCCATGAAGTACTCCTGACAAACACTAAGAGCAGAAAACACACAGCAGCCATATAGTGGTGTACGTTATATATATTTTCAGTGCAAGTGGATTAAATGTGTACACACCTTAGACCCTTATCTGAACCTGTTCAATAACAACCGGGGCATGTCGTACCTGCGGCACCACTCGATGCGTCCCTCCCCGTCCCGTTTCTTGGACCAGTGGTTGTCGGCGAGACTCTTCATGGCGAAGGCATATTCGTTCAGCGTCTGCTCGTCCTCGCAGTGCTCACGCCAGATCTTATCAAAGTCGCCCACTGCAGGCAAGGAGATAAGCGTGTGTGAAATCACTCGACCACGAGTCAGGATCAGCAGATAATTTCTCTAGGTCATGGAGTTGTTCATCAGAAGTTGTTCGAGTGATAAACGCTGTGATCGGACAGTTACCTCATTGCTGACTTGAATAAAATGTATTTCCATCTATTAACTTTGACCTTTAAATGATCCAATTCGAGATCCTTAATTCAGCAGATCTTAGCCCTTTTGTGTTTCGTTCTCAGACCCCCGAATCTTTTCCATTAGCACCCAGTATATTGCCTCTCGATCACACTACAGCCATCTCCATTTCTCTATGCAGGGGAAGCAGCTGTCCTGAGAACCCTGTGGCTGTGTGATCTACTACTGCCGTATATGATGCATACATTTGAGTAATACGTTGCATATTTAGTTTAAATAGGTAATTAATACCGCAATACCATGATATCTTTAATCAAGTTCATCATACTATTACATTTTCTATCGAATCATAAAAACATTTTCATGAAATTTCATGCAAACTCACCCAGCAGCCCACACTGTAAAGCAGTCGATTCACGAGTGGCGTCTAACAGAATATTTTTGGATGTAACGGTAGTATGTTTGTTGACATAGCAAAGCTGCTAATACCCCGCTGTATATAGAAAACCGACATGCATGAAATCACTGCATACCCTACAGAATGTGTAGACAATGTGAAAGTTTTGTGCAACACACTGGATACAACATGAACTGCGTACTTACATTACAGGTAAAAGTCACAGTTCCATCACAATAAGGCAAGTAAGTAGATAAAGCAAGCCACGCACAAATTATTACAAATTACAACAAAGTATTACCTACTCTTGCAAGTGTGGTGCGATCGCTCAGAACAGCCGGTACCGAACGCTCTACGATCATGGATTCAGTGTCTTCATATGCACTAATACACCTCGCTACTTTTTTGAAACGATCCCATGCACGCACTTTATCGATAAGCACCCGAGAAAAAATACGTCTCGGCTGCACAAACTTTTACTCTCAACAATCCAAGCAGGGTTTGTGAGCATGAAAGAAAAACAGCGAGCTATCCCATGACTGAGAGGAAAACACAGACCTTATCAGATCTGAAGATAATTCATAAAAAAAAAAGAAAAAAAAAGGGAAAAACATCAACAAGAGTACAAGACTGTGCTTCAGTCTCCAGTTTAAAGATCACTTCAGAATGCTCAGCAGACTACATCATGCTTTCCTGATTACCCATCGCGGGTCTGAATGGACCACTGTGTGCAGAGTTTAAGAGCTCAGCTCTTAGGCAATGAGCAAGGAGATTTGGAAACGTTCCATAAAGCTTTGAGACGCAGGCTAGAAATGCAAAACAAGACAGGGAGTGAAAAAAAAAAAAAGTATTTTTTTTTGCAGCGTTTGCTTTTTTTTTCTTCTTCCCCCCAATTACACAAGCACTTCTATGTAACTGGTGAAGTCTGGTTTCATTACATCATAGCATTTAATACTTCCAGCTATTCTTTTCTTGGTGGATACAGCAGACTGGCTGCAGTATCAAAGCTGAAAACTAAAATATTGCCTGAAATCTGAAAGGCTGGAAAAATACTCAAACAGACATGATCTATTTTCGTCTGTTCTCTACCTGCCGAATTCACTCGGTTCCATACTCCCTACAATCTGTACTCCATGGTGCCCTTGCAGCAATTTATCATTACATGCTGTACCTGCTTTATCGTTGTGTAGTGCACACAAATCTGCAGCTTGGCTTTAAGTTGCACTTCATGCATGCTGCTGTCGGACAGCAATTTTATTATATAGGCTGGTCATTACTCTTCATTTTAAAAATATAGCACAGAAAAAATAATAATCTCTGGCAAGACCACAAGTGTAATCCTGCCATTCTGGCTGGAGTTTGAGATGAGTAAGTGCTCTCAGTGTGTGTCTGTAACTATAGAAAATAAATGGAACATTCCGGAAATACGTTTTGCAATGCGATGTTTTGCGCATGTTAAAGATGTTGGATAATCCAAAGTCTATCTTAGAATGACAAAGCATGATCCAGGCATGGTAGGGTACCATTCAGTAATGCATGCATGGTACCCAGTGAAGATCTGGCAACCCATCCACAACCTACCCAGGGTACCATACACACATTCACATTCTCCTACCTTAGATCAATCAATGACGTCATGTCAGATTAAAGCAGTCAATTCACATGTTGTTGTTTTTGTGTCAAGCAAAAGGAACAAGCACCAACATTCCACATGGAGTTCTCGAACTGTGGAGAACGAACACAACCTGCTAAGATCTCAGCATCCCAATTGAGGACCACAACCGCGTGAAAACAGTGTTGCGTTTTCAAACGTATCCACTTGTATCCGTGGAGACAAAAGCCCAAAACATTTGAGAAAATGTTGTGTTGTTCCAAATGATCGAGATTAATCCGAGCATAGGCTAATTTCTTAGCTATATATATATATATATATATATATATATATATATATATATATATATATTGCTATGTAAATGTGTCCTTAAATCAGGTATACATAATGAAAATGTAACTCACTGTAATGCAGAATCAGTGGGAGCTTCATTTGTCGACGCATAGAAAAAAAAGCTGCGAAAAAGAGTTTCTCTTCCTTTTTTTTAATAAATAAAACAGCGTGCATATCACAAAACGCAATGAAATGGAAATAAAATAGAAACTCAAAACTGAATGGTCAATGGCTGATGGTTGATCCAGCCTTGTGGTTGGGGACCCCTGCTTTACACATCCCACTGGATCTTATTCAGGTCACACACATAAGTGCAGCCAAATAATAATATTTTATATGCACAAGATTAAATTTAGCTCCACTCCAGGCACTTCGTTAGGCCAAACATGGCCACCCCAATGGCCCCTCAATTGCCCATGCTCGTGCAGGTAACCTCTGTATACCCATGAGAAGGTGGTCTCCACTTTGTGATAGAATATACAGTACAATTGTCTCATTATCATCTCACAACTGAGCACTTTGTTTATGTGACCAGTTTATGGGATTTGAACTCACAACCTTCCGATCAGAAGTCCAACATCTTAACTACTGACCTCCCTCTTCTCCCAAATTGTCTTGCATGACACTGGTCCAGGGAATATGAGCAAAACAACATATTTGTGCCATTTTATAGTTAAATAAAAAGTCGATTAAAGGATGTCAGTCATTACTTGTTCCTACACAGTGTTTGGTTTGAGCTGAATTTGCAGTTTTGAAACTATATTTATTCTCAGTTCAATAGTCTTCAGTTAATCTGTGCTTGGGACATTTAAAAAAAAAATTTTCACATTGCTATTTTGGTAAAAAAAAAAAACTACTTTGGTTATTTAGTTTGATCACTTATTTAATTTCAAATGCGACACAGGCATGTAACAGATAAACAGGAACCAGTTCTGCTTGGCTAGTTTTATTGCTCTGGCTGAACGAACCGTTTAAAGCTAGCTAACACATTTATTTCTACTTTATTTTTATAACAACTCATTGTCAACACAAACTCCAAACGCAACACAGCATGACCTTAAAGTGTTTAAAATGTTTTTTAATGCTTAAACAAAAGGAATAAACCAGTGCTCGTGACACAACCTGGACGCATGCTAGCGTAGCCAGCTTAGCTTCAAGCGCTAACCTTCAATATATTTCCTCCGCAGTTTCCGGTGGACGCGTTTCACAACCCCGGAGAGCTTCTCCTGCTCGTCCCGCTCACACAGCACATCTCTCTGCTCGGCGAGGTGGAACTGGCCGTGCTCGGACCCTGTGCCGACGCTGTGCTGGAGCTCCATGGCACAGACGCTGTCTGAGTTTCCGTGCGCGCGCGCGCGAGCGAGCGAGCGACAGCGCGTGAATCACTGACGCCGTGCCCGTCACCTGAACGCGCGTTCATGAACGCGCGAGAGTCCTGGCTTTGACTCTCCCAGGTTTCTGTCAGGACATACTCGATAAGCTCAAGCACACGATCATATTTTACTTTGTGTGGAGTATATTTTCCTGAAAATGTCGTTTTAAGTGCATTGAATTGACTAAAAACAATAAAATGAGCCACTGCTGATATTTCAGAGTCTTGTGATTGAGAGATTGGAGTCCCACCTGAATTAATCCACCATCATTATGACATCACAGCTGTAGAATCTATCAATATTATATTATAAAAGCAGTTTAACAGAGGCAGAAATCTCATACAGCAAGTATGAATGTCATTACTAAAGCAAGAAACCCAATAAGCACAATTTAACGAGTCTTCTTTCACTGTAGCCACAGCTGCACCGCCCGCATATATCATCTCTAGCAGAAAACAACAGTATTAACCTCATAAATGACATGGTTTTCTATGCATTATGGTTTTTCAAGGGCATTTGAAATGAAGGCGTGTTTTTGTGCAAATTCTATAGGAAAGAATACACAAAAGTATATGTCCTTGTAAGTGCATCTGTGACCAAATCGATTTCTTCTCCTCTCTCAGTCATTGTGAAATAAAAAAAAAACCCACAGCTTTTAAATCCACATAAATATATTTGAACTTATAGATGCACTTTGATAGCTCTGTCTAGCACACCCTCTGACAATCCGATCTCTAGGATTATCGTTACAGCTTCAGACAACATAGAGTTTATGGTAAAAAAATGGCAGAGAAGAGAATAGACTATTGGGAATAATTGAATGCATATTTATGGACAAAAATATATTAAATTTAATGAAAGTCAGTGATTCTGATTAGTTTAGGTCAGCAGAGAAGGCATTGTTGGCCCTGACATTATAGCCCTGTGTTTAAGCTTTTAAGGTTTAAGGATTTTTTACAAATATTTTTTTAAACAATATGGGATTTAATCCACACATACACATTTTTAATAAAGGGTCAGCACAGAGAGAAGAGTTGTGCTGCACTATTACTGGAGTGCTTATTATTAACTTGCATATTGCAGGATCACGAGTCATCCTCCAGCAGCATCCTCCAAATCTTCTCAGTATCATGTATACTTGCCTGATGTCTGAGGCTTTAAATAAACTTTTAAACTACGTGTCTACCTATTTAGCTTGGATTTCTTTGAACTAAATCGATTCTAACATTGAAATGCATTGACCAGTTCTATCAGATACACAAGGGTTTCTGCTGATACACATTCATACGATATCCGCTCAGTTTATTAAAACCGTTCTGATAACAGTGATAACAGCTCTAAGGATCATATAACTTAAATGTCAGCACAAAGCACACAAATACATCTAGCCAATATGCACAAATTACATCTCAACCACAGTGCATGCCATGCAGATCATTCGGTAATTAGGAAGATGTAAGCAGAACTGCGCATTTTTCATTATGTTTAATGGATGTTAATGCAGGTGACTTATAGGTTTTTTTCATGATATGACAGCGCTGCATAATTTCTCAGGCTGGCTTTACAATAGTGCAGCTTTCCAAATAAATCACAGGTTTAATTAATGTACTGTCATCCATGTTTTACTTATTTACAGAGACCTTTAGTGTTGACTCATAACTTTAGGTTGCTAATAAGTGTAAAATGTGGTAAAAATGTTTTTCATTTGTAATCTATATATCTATACGGTGAAGCATTTATTATATTATTATATATGTAAAGAGTCTTCACTTTTAGTGTTTTGTAATGGGCAGTTAGTTTTCCACCATCGGAACAGGGCAGAGGACATTTTCAATTTCTCTATTATTTTAGACTTTAGACCAGGGGTCACCAACCTTTTTGAAACTAAGAGCTACTTCTTGGGTACCGATTAATGTGAAGGGCTACCAGTTTAATACACACAGTTGTCAGTTTGATCTGAAATAACAAATTTGCTCAATTTACCCTTTTTTTATATGTTATTATTAATAATTAATGATATTCATCTATGTGAAGACACTGATCATGTTAATGATTTCTCACAATAATTATCAACAATGATTTAACAAAGTAGGAAACAGCTATTTTTAGAAAAGACCCACGGGCTACTCATGTGGTCCTTGCGGGCTACCTAGTGCCCGCGGGCACCATGTTGGTGACCCCTGCTTTAGACAATACAAGCAGAAATATGTGTTCAGTAGTCAGTCATGAAGGAAACATGGTAGGAAAGGTGTGTGAAGGAAACTTGACCTTAATCGCATGCCAAAATGTGTAGATTGAAGTTGTGGTTGCTATTTTACATTATGAACTGGTTTAAATTATACATATTTTATATATATATATTCAAGGAGGGATGTAGGTAATGCTATGAAAATGTTATTCCGAATTAGCAAACAAGCTGCACATATATATTTGTCATGTTGTACCCAAACACTTACATGATGTAGGTTGCAAAACAATAAACCTGAAATACAGATAATGGCCCACAATTGAAATAAATGTAATTTGAACACCAGTAAAAGTCTTTTTATTGTCTCGTTGGATCAAGTCCCTTTTATAGGTTCTCTCTGTACTTGAAAGTAGAGCCAATACAGGGCAAGCAGGTAGAGTGTAAAACATGCAATGAAGTCGCAAATGTATGCGGTGATTAAAAAAACAACGAACAAAAGGGTGTACACAATAATGTTTGGCATATTGTCAAAGGAGAAGAGCTCTCTCCACCATAATACATTCGGCTGAATGACGTCCTTGTCCAATAGAGGTCGAGTGGCTCTCTCTAGTTCTACAGTTTGTTCATTTGTCAGGTCATCCATCAAAGCATGTGGCTGGTCCTCATCCATATTTTCTAATATTGAAGGCATGGGTGATGCTATTGTCCACGTTCTGCTTATGGAGTGCCTCTTCCCCATAGATATGCTATCTTTAAGTCCTGTTTGCTGTGTGTTCTTCAGTCTGAGGAGATACAGCTCCATTTCATCATCCGTTAAAGATTCTGTGGAGGCGCCATCGTCCATGTTCTCACTCTGCTTGTTTAAGGAGTCTTTCTCCTGCTCCTTCAGCACTGCAACCTTTTCAGTAGTATCTTCTGTCCCATCCGTTTTGTCTATTTGGCAGCACACATCTTCCTCTTTATCTTGCTCATTAAATGCGGCATCACTGTTCAGTAACAAAGCTTGCTGTGATGAATCGGTACCGTGGAAAATGTCTTCTTTTTCACAAGTGGAGCGTCTTTCACTTACTGCTTCCTCAGACATCTGTTCCAAACCTGTATTTTGCTGTTTATGTCCCACAAGTAGGTGAACCTCACTAATAAGAGAGTCTATGTTTAGGATGCTTTGTGTCCTGACCATAGATGTTACTCCATCGACCATCTCCTGCTTCTCAATCTCTGCTGCAAGATGTTTTGCAAGATCTTCCTGATCTTCCACACTATTTCTTCTTGGCTCAGCGTCTTTTTCCTTGCCGTCCTCCTGTGTGTCTTCTTCATCATCCTCTGTGGAATATGAACCATCTTTAATTTTCTCTTTACTATCCAATTCTGCTTTTTTACCAATTTCCTGTTCCTTTTTTTCTACTTGATTTTCGCGTTTGCCTTCCTTTTGTGGATCTTTCACTTCTAATGGCTTTTCTACTTCGCTTATTTCCTTTACTTTGTCTAATTGGATTTCTGTCACAGCTGTTAATTCTTGCTCTTCCATTTTCTTAGGATTTTTTACCTGGTCATTTTCTTTAAACTCTTCTTCTTCTCCTTGTAAGGTATCTTCCTGATTGTCAGGATTGCTACTAATATTAGGTACTTCCATATTTTTATTCGAAATTCCATTAAAATCTGGAAGCTCATCAGGAAAATTTAAATGTGAACTTTGATTTTCATTCATTTGGCTCATATCTACAAGGTTTTCTAAAATCCTATCTGCAGCTGTCTCTTCTGGGCTCTTATGCAATATTTGTGTTTGAATGATCTCACTACCTTTTTCTATTTCTTCCCAATGATCGACACCATCATTTCTATTACTTAGATTTGATTGGGTCTCAGATCCAGCATGATTAGAACGGTCATTATTTTGACACAGGGTTTTCTTCCGAATCAGATTTATGTCATCTGCAGATTGGATTTGAAGTTTGATATCTTCAGTGGCCTCTAGATTTTGAGTAAAGAAAATGGGGGCTGGGATTTGGGATTTGATGGTCCCATGTGTCAGATTCTGAGAGGGACCTGAAGCATTACTTTGGATAATTTTAGGTGTGACATTTGATGAAATGTCAGAATGGAATACAGTTGGGTCAGGCATGGGAGTGTAGCTTTCCTTAAAACAATTGATGCAAGTGTTCAAGGTTTGCTCTGGTGTTTGTGGTTCTTCATCTTGTATTTTATCAATTTCTTCACTAATTTGAGTCTCAATAGATTTTTGGGTGACTGATATTTCTTCAGATTGTTGTTTAGAAACTATAGTTGGTGGGGGATTGGTAGTTATAAAGTCTACTTCAGACTCTATGGGTAAAATTGCATTGTCTGTACATACCAGCTCTTGCTGTAAAGTGCTTTGTGAATATTCGCTACAGGGAGGTTTGTTGTATTTTAAATATTCTGGTGTTTGCTCTCGACAGAATGTGGAATCTTTACTAGAAGCTAAGGGCTGACTGTTTAATAAATGTTGTTCCTCTGTAGGTATAAAGGCTTGCTCTGTTTTTGATTCTGAAATAGAAGCATCCAACAGATTGTCAGTGATATCTGGTAAAGCAGAATCCTGCAAAGCAATCTCGGCAACAAGCTTTGTTTTCTCATTCAGAAGAGATAAAGCATTTTCAGTAGCCCTCTGTGTGTTATGTAAATATTCTGGAAATGTTTCTTTGCAGGCCCCATGACACTTAGCATCGCCGCTCACATGTTTTGCAGATATTTCTGGATTTGACCTTGTCTCCACAACTGGGTACGTGACTATTCTCAGACTCCCATCGTCCTGTTTCCTAACCGACTTATCCGCTTTGGATGTTCTGTTCTTAACCCCTCGTCTGTCATTTTCCATTCTTTCAAAAACTTGATGGTAAAGTGGAGCCACTATTGTCTCAAATGTATAGTGACAGCCGAACGACTGAATGCCTTGCTTATCCTCTAAAAGTGTGTTGTCCATTTGATTCCTGCTCTCTGTGTCTTCAGTGCTTTCCTTCTTTTCCAAAGCACACTTTTCAAAGCATTCCCAGGCCTTTTCAACAGTTTCACCAATAGAATTGTCTGACATTTGGCACTTAAAAGAACCATCCTGGCTGGTAGATGTCTCTTTATCTTGGCTGCTCTCCAACAGCTGCAAATCCACCACAGATATATGACTGCTTTCAGAGTCCAACGAGGGTGGACTAGGCTGAAATTTGGAAGTGATTGGTTCGGGGTGTGTTACTTTAATATTGGCCTTTTCCTGTGCTTGAGTTTGTGGTGCGGGAACCTGGTTTGTGTTGATGGATCTCTGTCCTTCGCTTGTTCTAAGCTCAGCCAGCAAAGAGGCGACATTTGTTTCTGGTGTCGACAGATTTAAAGGTGACTCATCTATTACTGGAACAGGAACATTCACTTTATCATTGTCGTTCTCAGTCTGCTGGAGGTCTTTTTCATCTCGTTGTGCAAAGTACTGCTGTAATTTTGCCATCCGTGCGGCTTTTCTTCGGCTTCTTCTGCTGTTGTTTCTGCTGTTTTCCTCCTGCGAATACAGGACGGATATCGGTTTGAAAAATGTTTTCAGCACATGACTTTGTTTCTAGATTTACTACATTTACATTCAAGCATTTTTTAAGTCAATTTCAAAGGCAAATCTCTTCAAGCTGAAACCAACCCAGCAAAATATACTGGATGGAATAGTTGAAAAACAGTGAAGTAGCTAAATGTCTGAAGTAAAATTTGTGTTAATTTTTTGTGAATCATCCAATCATCACATGCATTTATGTCAATTATTTAGCTGCAGGAAGCTCATTGTGCAATAGACAAATATGAGGGATAGAGGCACTGCCATCAAGTGGAGTGTTTTTAAAAAAAATTACATTTATTGTTTAATGGTCTTAACTTGTTTTAAAAAAATTTAAAAACTGCGAAGAGTGTGCTTATTCTGCCTACAGTGTATTCAAAACAGACAACTCAAAATTAAAAAAGGAACTGTTTTGGCAGTCATGTTAGTTGCTTTTTAGGTTTTTTAAGAAAGAAGTTTCATATAGCTGGACCTTTTGGACAATTTAGTTAAATCCCCCTGTACTATAGTATAAACATACTGTATGTCCACAAAGTTCAGTATAGAGATCAACAGGTCTTCTGTGGTTCTCATGTCTCATGTCTCATTAAACCCAGTGGTACAGTTAATACTTGCGATGTTTACTTAACCTCAGCAGTCACATGATAGTCTCTCAGAAAAAGGTCAGCCCATGTGACTATGTGACAACACTCCCGTTTCTCACAGACTAGCATCTTGGAAAAAGCTGTTACGGTACATTCACTATTTATTTATGGTGCCTAATGTATACCAGTAAAGTGACAGTGTTTAGTTATTGTTACCTTGTGAAGAAGTGCATGGATCAAATGCTTGTTAGTATCCGTGGAACGCAAGGAGAGAATGCTAAGAGCAAGTACATTAGTATTTTAGTACAAGGGTAACTATATCTAAACATACTTTCAGTTGTGTGTGCTCCTCCTGTGTTTGTTCTTCTTTGACGCCCACAGGTTCAGTAACAGCAGCTATTCCGCAATTAAGGATTATTTCTAATGAGGAGATATAACACCATCATGCACAGATATCAAACCGTATAAATGCTCAGCAATCATGTAAAATGAAGGAAAATGATACCTGGAATTTCCTCTGCATTTGAGGTAGTGCTGGTCATAGAGGAATTTCTAGGGGAAAATAAGCACATAGCATGTTTTCATAATGATGATCCATCCCAACACATTTTGGGATTGGAACTTAACCAACTTAATAAAATGCTTACCACAGGCTTCTTCATATCACAACAAATCCATGTTATTTGTTTCTAAATTACACATTCCTTTTAAATATTTGGCAATATGGCAATATTTTTTTGTATTAAGATGTTGGGCTACCCACCTGCTTGGTTTCAAACAGCTTTTTGGCACAAGTTTCTCATTTTCATCTTGTTCTTTTGCCTTTTCATGGCAAAACACAACATAATTCTGTCCACCATTGTTAGCCCAGAACGTTCCAAAAGGTGTTTCATATCGAATGCAGAAGTCCACTCTGGCTCCTCGCTCCCCAAAAGGAGGCACCATTGTTAGTTTGAAAGAGAAACAGTCTGTAAATCCTTGGCTTGACTCAGACACATACTCTGCCAACAGGTCAAAGTGGCTGCTCCAGCAATCCAAAGAAGTGCGGATATAGACCAGCTTGTCAAAACACAAGTTTAGAACACGAACACTCCCTTTCAGGATGGTTGTCCCAGGCATAAGCTCCAGACTCTCCAGATCCACCTTCTGCTCTTGGACCCTATAGAGCAGCTCCTCCAGTGTCAGTGGAAGAGCAAAGAGAACCTTTAGATAGTATTCCTTGGAATCCTTAAACTCAACCTCCAGCGATTCTGCAGGATCACACATGGACCGGGTGTCAAACTGCTTTACTGAGACCAAGCTCAATCCAAAAGCGTCTGCAAAAGACACTCTCCGGGAGCTGGAAGGTGGAGGCTGAGAGTCATCATCAGAGCAGGACAATGAGCTTCGCCGCCTTGGAATAGGTGATGATTTGGGTTTAATACCCCCAAGACCTAGTTGTTCATCATCACTATCCAAGGAGCAAGGCTCTGGCAGGCCCAGCAAGTTGGAGCTGCCTATGTTGAGCTCCTGCAGCTCTCCCACCACCGGCTCCATCAGACTGTTCGGACTGTCTGTGGCAGAATGATAGTTCACTTACCGCCTGGCCAACAGCTGAGAAGCAACATGCTGGGACTGAACAGATGGAATCAAGTTACTTTTGACATTGCAGCAAGAAGCCAACCCTATAAATAGAGCTCAAAAAGGACTTCAGCTATGCAGTGAATGCTCAGAAGAAATGTTGTCCATAGAACCCCCCAACATAATGTTGAGAATGTCACTGAAATTCACTTTAAAGGCTACATTTCCACTTATAATGACTGTGTTGCTTTTTCCATTTGCCTTATAAATAGAAAATCATTGTTTTTAATTTAGTGTATTTATCAGATTCAGAGTCAGCAGTAGAATCCAAATATTTTATGTAAATACATTTTTTACTCTAGAAATCAGGTTCAAAATACAAAAGTATTGGGACACCTGAACTTTCCTGCCATATGTGGTTATTTTCCAAACTGATGCCACAAAGATAGAGGGACACAATCGCATAGAATGTTTAAGGAGTATGCAGTATATTAACATTTTCTATTCACTTGAACTTGCTTACATTTGAATCAAGAACCAAGGTTAAAATTGTTACATGGTTTAGAAAGGAAGATCTTGAGTGCATGCTATAGAGCTCTGACCTAAACCCTGTACACCTTTGGGATTTATTGGAACACTGTCTGCACCCAAAGCCTTCTTACCTCACCTACAGTACTTCAGTACCTGACTTTACTTACACCCTTGTGGTTTAACACAAATTTCCTTATTGATGTAATTTATTATATATTCAAATTTGTGATCAACATTTGAACAGTTTATATTTTTAAAACAATTTTAAATAAAATGCCTGCTTGGTTAAATATTATCAAAATAATATTTTATAATATTTTATAAAAAGAAAATATTATAATTGAAATTAATGCAAAATACTATTTTATTTATATTGATTAAATTAAGAAATCAACTGAATTGGCACAAATTAAATTGATTAAATCAAATTAAATTAATGAAAATTTTTAATTACCGTAATTTCCGGACTATTAAACGCACCCAAATATAAGACGCACCCACTGAATTTTACAAAGATTTGTATTTTGAACATAAATACTCCGCACCTGTCTATAAGCCACATGTGTCTACATTAAATCTAATGAACTTTACACAGGCTTTAACTTAAGACAGTGTCTGTTACACGGCTTGTATCTAAACAGTAGCCTACCAAGAAAGTCATTGTTCACTGTCTTCCTCCTTCCTTTCACAACAATTTCTCTCGGGAGTTTTTCTTTTGGCATCGTCGTGCGTTTAAAAATCACCATCTGTGAAGCTTTTCTCCCGATGCCGTGCAGCTCAGAACACAGGTGAAGTGCGTTTTTTCATGCCCGGTTGTTTTCAGGGTGACGAATGATTTACATTTCCTGTAGACAGTCCGAGTGAGCGGCAGGTCAAACGTCAGAGGAACATCATCCATATTTATGATGTGGTGCGGCCCGATTCAGTGGGAGCGCATCTGATTTAATATAAAGAGTCTCATTGGTTCACCTGAACCCGTGCGCAATTTCATTGGTCTAATGTTATGGTGCTCAGTTTTTTGGCTTGAAGTTTGTGAAACCGGGAAAAAGTCAGGAAAAATCCAGATATTAGCCGCTTCGTTGTTTAAGCCGCGGGGTTCAAAGCGTGGGAAAAAAGTAGCCGCTTATAGTCCGGAAAATACGGTAAATAGTATACATTTGTTAGACTCCATTTGGGTAATGCAGATGTGTAAGTAAGTGTGTGCCATTTCACATTTAATATTAAATTTTCTAATGATATGGTCTACCCAATTGTTCTTCTTATTTCAGCATACTTTTAACAAATGTATTCATTTCTTTTATCCTTTTTTACTCACTCCCTCGACATGTGAAATTGTCAGGATTTTTTTCTTTTAAGAAAAATTCTTAAAGCTGCTTATAAAAAGATAACACTGCGCTAAATATAGTTTCTTTTTATACCCCTGCCATTTTTGTGTATGTTTTAAAGTTTATTTAGATGACTTAACTCAAAAAGTAAAAAGGGATTGCATTCGGTGCACGTGTACCGAACTGAAAGCCATGTACTGAACAATGTTGGTACGAATACATGTACCGTTACACCCTAATATATATATATATATATATATATATATATATATATATATATATATATATATATATATATATATATGTGTGTGTGTGTGTGTGTGTGTGTGTGTGTGTGTGTGTGTGTGTGTGTGTGTGTGTGTCTTTAATGTAATTATCTAAAACCTGCTGCTTGATTTGACTCGATCTAATCCTGCATTAGCTAGTTCAGTAATTGAAATTTACCTCAACATGCTCCAGGATTAAAACATTTTTCTGAGGTAGGGGCAGGAGCACTTATCCTGGAGCTTCACACCGCAGTCCTGGTTGCTAATTCATGCTAATCCCTAAACACACAAACATAGCTACAATGCAAACTATATTGTGTAGCATATAAAGCTCACTGCACAGATTGATTATGAATAGGATAATTCTCAAGTAAAACTACAACATAAGAACAACTACAAAAACATATTCCACTCATGGTGTTGAAGGTTGTGTTGTTTTCATGTAGTGTCATGGACGATGGATTGAAACTGTTTTCATTTAGGGATTTCTTTTCAAAAACTGGTCTCTTTTTGGTGGTTCATACAAATTCATGATTCCCGATACAGTTAATGTGTCCCTGTCATCGGCGCTAGTTTAGTGGTGGAGTTTTGACAGTTGTGGTCAGTACATGAACTGAGCTGAATCTCAGTTTACATCTGCCCATTTACACAGGCATTTCATCAGCTGATGACAGTGTACAAGAATATTCAGTCTCAAAGCCCTGTTCACTGCCCATTTATAGAAACACTCAATAGAGACTGTCATGCACACTATTTTTTTCACAACAATTCTAAACTTACATAGAATGACATCAATAACGTTTAAAATCAGCACAAATTATGTGTAACTGATTATAAGCTTTATTAGTTTACAGACAAGACACATGCCAAATATTTGATATTTTCCACCCCTCCTGATTTCTATATTGTGTGCATTTATATTGGATATTTATTTTGACTGAAGTTTTGAGTTTTGCAGCTTCTCCTCACATCCTCTAAAAATCATGAGGTTTTCAAGGTTGGTGGTTTGATCGAGGTTCATTTTTACGCCTAATTAACAAGCTTAAATAAGGAACAGGTGATTCCAATAACAGGATGGCACAAGAATTAACAAGATCCAGATTCCCTGCCTAGTAATGGTGAAAAAAGCAGTAAGGAATATAGACAGACAAAGACGTCAAAAGCTGGGAACTTCATTGATCTGGGTTCTTTATCTGAGTTTTCATTGAATTAACTATTTCTTGATTATCAATTTTATTTTTTCACAACATTTTCACAGAAAGTCCCTTTACATTAGGAATTTGGTAGGCTTATTGGGTTTTTTTTTTTAATGTGAAACCTGTTTTCTAGCTTGAAAATCATCCAGAAAAATGTCTGGTCCTCTTGAACATGGAACCCCATTACGTAGGTCATGTGTTTAAATCCAATCCACAACAAGCTACCTCTCCTTGGCCTCCTGAACAAGGCCCTTAACCCTGTTGCTACTCAGTTGTATGAATGAGGTAAATGTAGGTCGCTCTGGATATGGGTGTCTGCCAAATGGCATAAATGTACTGGTAACCATGGTGCCTTATCAGGTCAAGACAATATCGACAATTGCGAATAATGTAACTGGTAGCTTGTCATGTTACATCCTATTCTTTTTTTTTTTTTTTTTTTTTATGGCAACTGAATGGAGAGACACAATGTTTAACTGATCCAGACCTTTATTGAACTGGAGCACAGTAATTATCTCAGCTCTGTGGTGCGATTGTTTGCTCTGAGAACATTGTAGAAAAATACACGTAGCAAAAAAATTTGAGAACAACTCCTCATTTGTTGATGTTTCCACACAATTACGCATCTTGTCCCCAAAAGGTGCTGTCTCTCACCAATTTTGCACCAAAGAAAAATTTGGAAAACGCAAAAGAATTGAACGAGTGCTGACTATTTTGCAAACCTGTATGGACAAAATCGATTTACTGAATTGTTCGGAAAAAAATCTTTAGAAATCTTAGTTAAGTGTATCAAAATGAATTATCCGCTTAGGCTTGTCTTCATTTGTGGTGTGTGTTGATCCTCTCTTCAGCTTAATACCTGCAAAAACACTTTGCATCAGAGAATGATAAACGAAATGCACTATAATGCATGTGTGATGAGTATTGTATTCATGATATAGATACACTACATGCACAAAAGTTTGTAATCCATACTTTTTGCAATCATCCTTTTTGACCGTCCCATTCCAAATATAGTCCCCCTTTGCTGTTTGAAAACCTGCCACTGTTCAGGGAAGAGGTTCCACAGTGTGCTTGTAGAGATTTGCACTTATTTAGCTATAAGGTTGTTAGTAAAGTCAGGTACTGATGTAGGTGAGAAGGTGAGGATCTCTGGGGTGCAGTCAGTGTTCCAATTCATCCCAAAGGTGTTCAATAAGGCTGAGGTCCACTCCAAACAATGTGAAGCACATGTTCATATACTGTAGCTGGCTTTGTTTACAGGGGCATTGTCATGCTGGAACAGGTTTGAAATCTCGTAATTCAAATGAAGGGAAACTTTTATGCAACCACGTCCAGAGACATCCTATGCAATTGTGTGCTTCCAACATTGTGGTAACAGTAACAGGGGAACAAGCAAATATGACTGGAAAAGTCAGATTTCCCAATACTTTTGTCCATATAGTGAATGGGGTGTTCAATCTTTTCCACAGAGAGCCGGTGTGGGTGCAAGTTTTAATTCCAACCAGTCAAGGGCTACACCTGATAGTTATTGAAAATAAAAATCATTAGATTTAAACAGGTAGAATGTTGGTGAGGACTTGTTCGGTTGGGATGAATACCTGCAGCCACACTGGCACTTTGTGGAAAAGATTGGACACCCTGGTACAGTGTGTGCCATATGATTGGACACAATGATGCCCAAATCCTAAGGACCTGTAGTCAGACCAGTGCATTTCAAATAATATTGCACATGACTTATCTAAAATTTGAAAGTGGGTAATGATTCGATTATTTAAAATAGTAACAAGTGTCATTTTATTTACCTGTAATAGCTTGGCTTAAAGGGGCCGTTCTTGTTCACACCTATGTACTTGGCCTGCTCGTCTGTGAGTTCAGTTAGGTGTGTATCAAAGTTCTGGAGGTGCAGAAGTGCTGCATACTCATCTGAAAGTGCAGAGCACAGCAACGAGATGGTTTGCACTAGAAACATAATGAAGGCTATGACTATTAAGTGTGTGTCTTACCCATTTTTCTAGGAAATGAATAAATGTCTGGTCTGTAATGTCCCTCTGGTGCACTAAACAACTCAATCAATGCCAAAATCTAAATAAGAAAAGATTTGTTGTTTTATTTTTTTAGTTCTTTTCAACATAGTGAACAAGATTTAGGGAGTAATATCCTTTGCACACACCTGAGTAGTTTCTGTAATGGACAACACAGAAACAGGCACAGCAGCGCAGCTCAGGTTAAGAAGCCGTCCCTTGAATCACATATATCATAGAGTTACATTAATATTTTCACTTAGGTTTTTATTATTTTTTTATTTTTTACATTATATGTATTTTTTTGTCTTTGTTTTTCTAGACAATGAACGCTCACCTCTGCCAGTAGCACTATGGTTTTGCCATCTGGCCAGACTATGTGATCCACATGCGCTCGTACATGTTGCCATCTCAGCTCTGGGGTCCTCAGACTGGCCTAAGAACAGAGCACATATTCAGGCAGCTCATCAGTGATCAACTCCATAAGCAGCAATACCTAATGTGGCTTCTTTCTTCTTTCAACAATTACTTTTTTGCTTTTTTTTTTTCTTGTACTGCTGCTACAAACTCCATTTCATTACTCTTAATATATACTATAATATGTATATTTATTTATATTTCTTATCTTTATTTTTTCTTTCATCTTTACTTTGATCTTTTACTGTGAGCAACTGCAAAACAAAAAGTTTCCCTATGGGATCAATAAACTATTTTGATTCAGATTCTGACATCTCAACTACAAGATGTAATATATTTTCAAAGAAATGTATTATTAGTTTAATGGTAATGATTGTATTTAACAATGGATCCAAAAAGGCTACACACCCTGAAAAAAATCATCATAAATAATAAAATATCAGATGTTTTTCCACCTTTCATGTGATTTAGCAAGACTTATTTAACTAGAATGTAGAAAAAGTAGACACATAAACATCATGCTGCCACCATCATGCTTCACTGTGGGTATGGTGGTTATTTTGGGTGACATACAGATTGGTGTGATTTTGACAGGTTTAAATGTTTTCCCCCGTTCCTTGTAATAACAGTGTGATGTCCCATTATCTCCTCTTGTTGACCTTGCTGATGATACATGTAATGTTATTTTCTGCTCCTCTCTTGATCAATATCTTTGCTCTACAACATTATAGGTGGAAAACCTCAAAATTTAACAGGAGTAAATGGACTTTTTATATCCACTGTGTGTCTGATTGTAAAAATCAAAGGTTCTTACCATGTCAATCTCTGTATTGGAGTGGCCCATGTTGCACACGATACAGCTGCTCTTCAGCTGATCCATGTGCTCTCTTGTAACAACATTTTTATTTCCTGACAACGCAAACATCACAATGCTGCTTGAGCTCAAGCAATATAGTAAAAAACCACTGTGTATAAACAATTTGTAAAACTGCAGCTGTCAAAGTGTATTGAGAAAGTTACCGGTGCAGGTGATAACTATGTCCACCACTCTGATGACCTCACTCAATATGACCAGTTGAAAACCATCCATGCTAAGTGAGAAAAGCAAAGGTATGAATGTATGTATACATGTACAATCAACTCCAAAATTATTGAAATAAATAAAAGGTTACATATATAAAATGTTTTAGTTATTAATGGTCATTAATAAAACACTATGAAGAGATGTGCAGGTTAATTTGTTTTATTTTTACTCGTGTAATAATCATTGTTATTTGTTCAGATACATTGGGGAAAATAATTTGTACATAAAATACCATTAATATGTTGAGTCTGGTTTTACTAATAATAAACATACATCTGAATAAAGCATCCATATTTGTCCAAGCCCGTGTTAATTAAAGTATTGAAAACTTAAAATTTAAGGTAATCACATGACTAATCACATGACACTTGACATAGCTTATATAAAAATGCCCATTGCCACTATCAGGACAATAATTAGGAGGTTCCAGTTAAATGTTATAAATCATCCCAGAAGAGGTTGTGTGTGAGCTGAGCACTGGAAAATAATGGTTCGGGTGGCCCTAAAATCTCCAAGAAACACAGCTGGGGAATTGCAGAAGTTAGTTGTGTCTTGGGGTTAGAAATTCTCCAAAACAACAATCCAATGTAAAATCAACACAAGCTGTTTGGAAGGTTTTCAAGAAAAAAAGATCCCTACTCTTAAAAAAGGAAACAAAAAAGATTAATGGATTGCAATCAAATAGCAACTTAACTTCAGATATCAAGCTCAGTGATATAAACTCACTAAATATATTCTTTTATATAATCATTTCTTCTCTTTTTGACATTATTAGAAGTTGTGTATTACCAAGCCTGTAGTGCACACAAAGGGTCGATTTCTGTCACATATACAACTGCTTTCATCCCTTTCAGAGCAGCGCAGCAACCTTTTCCCACCTACACACACACACACACACGCAGACACACACACACACACACACACACACACACACACACACACACACACACACACACACACACAGTATTAAAGAAGAAATACTTATTCCTGACTTAGCCAGGTGGGATTTTTTACCTCTCCATATCCACAGACAACCACCTGCTTTCCTCCCAAAGTCAGAGCAGTAGCCCTCTTCAAACTGCGAAACAATTAGTGGAACACATTGGACAATAAAAAAAAAATGTCCTGTTACCATATGCATTTATTAAAAGTAACAAATCAAATCATTTACTTATATATAATTCTGAATTCTTATAGATCTGATAAAACAAATGGCAATAAAAGTTCAAAGTCTCACTGGAGCAATAAAAGGCAACAAAATGTTGCCAATATTTTCCAGATTTATGGCAAGTTAAAGCTATACAGTGGAAACTGTAATATGAAAAGTACAATGTTAGATGATGGTAATAATGGTAGTGATTCCCTATTCCCCAGGTCTGAGAATGATTAGCACTCCAGTCTTACCCATGCACTATCGATTCCTTGCAGCAATAATAGTTGTCAAACTTTTGCTTTATCAGTGACTCGTTGGCGTTTATTGCCGGACAGCAAAGCTTTCCAGTCTTGCACATTCCATATAACCTAAAGCAAAAAAGTTACTGTGGCTGTTTGAAAAGTAAATCAGTGAAGCTCTTCAGATCTGTGAAATGCAAATGTGTGTAGAAGATACCTATGAACACCAATAACACTTTCTTCAACAATCCCCCTGATGTTCTGGAAGAGCTGTGGGTATTTCTTATAGATCCTGTATGTCATGTCTCCACCATCATCAAGAACCTAATAGAAAAGAAGTTTTCCTGGGAGCAACTTCTAAAATCATTTATCATTGATAAAAAATAAAAAAAATCTGTATATGTATATTATATAATACATGTGTAATTAAATAATTTAGAAGTATATAATATGTTATGTAATATGTACTGTATTTTGCTTTAATTATTTTATGCTCATTAATTTTTTTTTTTATGTTTTGGCTATTTTATTTCTTTAGGGTATCTGTAAATCACTTTACATAGAATATTAATAATATTCCATGTAAACAAATTCATTATTATTAATTATTCATTAGTATTAAAAAAATAAAGGGATATTAAACATAATTCTAATAATAATATAATGTATTTAAGTGAATATTAATATAATTACACTACAGTAAAGTTATATTAATATATTAATAAATGTATATATATATATATATATATAATATAAATAAAAAAAACAACTGCAAATAGACATCTTTTTCTATATTGGTGCTATATTGTTATTTTCAAAAACTATTTGAATAAACATTTTCTTTACCATGTTTGGCTCCCAGCCTTCCACATTAACACAACGGTCTATACACCAGAAGTAATCATCCTCTGACTCTTTTTTCCATGCAAAAACAGGTACACCTGCCAAACACACACACAAAATCTGGAATCAACTTTTATAGATCTGATCAAATGACAACTAAAGGTTTGAAAACATTCTCAGTAGATCACTTTCAGTTCTAGACCACTGGAATCAGGAAACGTCTGCCATTTCATCACAAAGCCTCCTGTGGCTAAATTAGGGATGTAACCAATGTCATCACATCAATAGTGCAATTGCTTTGTTTATAGCAAGTCAATTATTTCAAACTAATTCTTACAAATTTACTGATTTACTGTACAATTTACTGCACATTACTGTACATCTAGAATATAGTATATATTACTGTAGTTATTAGTTGCAACTCTCAGATGCCTGGAATATAAAGTAATGTTCAGAAGTCATTAGAGTATAGATGTATAGAAGTCATTAGAGTGCATGGGCCGAACGGAGTCACTGAATACTGCTTCCTTCGAAAAATTACTCCTCAGAAAGTATTTCCATAACATTGCTGATTTTAAAATGCAAATAAAACCCTAATCTTGCCTTTCCTTTATATATCATCTAGTTTTAGAATCTATAGATAGGATAACAGTTTAGAACTGATACATTAATAAATAAATAAAAAAATAAAAATAAAAATACATCTGAGTTGATTTAGAAAACTAACACAACAGATTTATAAGTGAACTCTAATTACAAATATATACACACTTTACGGAAAAAAGCTTGTGGACACCTGACTACAAGATTTGTATGTGCTTTTTTAAACATCCTAATTCACATTAATACATTTGTTATAATAACCTCCACTCTTCTGAGATGTTCCACTAGATTTTGGAGATTTGTGATCAGGCACTGATGTGGGGAGAGGAGACCTGGGGTGCAATCATTATTCCAATTCATTCCAAAGGGTTTTCAATATAGTTGAGGTCAGAGCTCCATAGCAGACCACTCAAGACCTTTCATTCCAACCCATGTAAACTATATCTTCATGGAGCTGGCTTTGTGCACAGAGGTATTGTCATGCTGGTACAGGTTTGGGTAAAGGGAAATTTGAATGCTACCTCATCCAGAGATATCCTATACAATTTGGTGCCTCCAACTTTGTGGTAACAGTTTGGGGAGGCAGCACATATACTTTTGTCCATATAGTGGATATGAATTAACATTCATGTCACTGTCACGCTTCAGAACATTTAAAACCTTTAAACCTTATCCTTTAACACATCTCTGTTCAGTTAGAAATCTATTATGAGTGAATGATTCGGTCCTTACCGGTCTCTGCAAGAGCTGCGGCTACGTTATTCTGGATAGAGTAGATATTGCAAGAGGCCCAACGACACTCAGCCCCCAGTGCAGACAACGTCTCTATCAGCACCTGGAGAAAGACTGTATATTACCACTAAGAATATTTCTATCTCTATATAATTTATAATCTATAAATCTATCATCTGTACAGAGATTTCATTCACTAAAAATGAAAAACCTCTGTATTGCACAGTTTTTGTGCTCTTTATATTTGGGAAATGAAATGGTGGTTGTAATGAACGAATGTATTACTTTGGGAAAGGTGAACACTTACAGCCACGTGTAATGTGATATGAACACAGCCCACTATTTTAGCCCCTGCTAGTGGCTTCTGTACCTGGCCTGCCTTCCTCAGCATCATCAATGCTGGCATGTCTACCAAAGTGAAGCACATGAATTAGTATCAGTCATCACAGACATACCATACACATACACTCTAAAAAGAGAGGCAGTACAAAGAACCCAATCTGGGTCAGTCTGGCAACCAATTGCATCAAGCCAGCATGGGGGGTGTTAACTAGTGTTGGGAAGATCGGATCATTTCAGGGACTTGGTGTTTTTTAATTTCGTTCATCAAAATAAACAAATCTTTTTTTTTTGTCATTTATTTCATTTCATTCTTGTAATCATTTAATCCCATTCATAGCATATATGGTACCAGAGGACTCTTTAGATAAACCACTGAATTCTGTTTCCTGTGTAATGTATTGCACAGCGTATACAGGAGTCATGTGCTTAAAGAAGGAACGACTCGGACTAGAAGAGTCGAGAGGTCGAAACTACTCGATTCTGTATCCTGTACATGACCTACGAAGATTTCGCGACGCTTTGCTCATGCATGTCCAGTAGGAAATGAACGAATCACACTTTGAGACTAATCGTTCTTCTGAGTCACAGTAAAGACTTCAAAATAAACAATAGTTCATGAACGTCCATCACTAGTGTTAACCCGATGAAGTTGACCCAGGATGCGGTGAGTAAACCATAATTGCCATAATTATAGACTACATGTTATGTTAGAGCAACAATTTTTAAGCTCTCTTTTTTTCTTTATACAAATAAGCACTAGAACCGAAATATAATAATTCAGTATCATTTCATGCACATTTTAAAATCATGAGCAGTAAATCTGAAGTGAATTGTTTGGACATGCTATTTTATAATCCAAGACAATCCTTTTTTTTTTTTGCCACACTGGCCATCAAGTTATTGTAAGTTATAAGTTAGTTGCAAAAATAATGTGTAGTTAATGCAGAAATATCATGGTGCAAGGTATGAGTAAAGTATTTGAAACTTTAACTGTTTTAATTAACTAAATAGGAAATACAATGATTTTAAAATTAAACAACTACTTCAAATAAATGTGTTATTTTGAATCTTTCCTGGTTGCCACTACCAGATGCAGTGGAAAATTCCAGAAAATGAATACTGATGCAACATTCTTATCCATTTAAGGTCTGTATCCTAAACCCAGCATTCTAAGTTGCTTGTAATCAACAAGCTGTAAAATCGACTCAGTATTCCTGTACAGCTGTAACACACATAAGCATTAAACACATTATGTAAAGTATTTTTCGAGCACAGCACAATACCTTGCTCTGCCATTTCTATTTCTCTGCGACCGTACGGCGCCTGCTTAATGTCCTTAACGCAGAAGTCCTTATTCCCTTGAGAGTTCATCTGCTCTATGTCTCGAGGTGAAGTCTCATCTTCAGAGCTTACTTAAGGTCGAGAGGAAATGAGAAAGAATTAACCTGAACATAATGGTACTAAGGAGACGGACCCTGGATAAGATGATACTTTCATACAAAATTAGAATAATTGTATTGTGTCTTGTGTGGAGTGCAAAGTCTGATAACGGTACCTGAGCTCTGGCCGTCATTGGAGGTCAATGAGTTGGAGACCGAGCAGCTGCCCATCTTAGTCAGTGTCTTGTTAAACTGCTGAGGCTGCTCTGTTACCTGGGTTCATCAAGTAGGAATAAAGAGCTGAGTTAAAATAATGCCATTTTACTATTCTCGATTTGTTCTGATATGCTAATGAGATTAAATAATAAGGTGTGCCTTTTTATGTGATTGAGGTGATTAAATTAAATAAATAATTTTACATTTGTTTTAGTGACTAAACTGGATATTGTTTTTAGACAATGTTTGCAAAGCTTCACTATCTCATACTCTTATTTTTTTGTGTAAACTGTAAAGATCACATTTAATGACTAGTTCAGGAAATGCCTGCATTTCTCACCCTGAAATAACAGGAATCTGCTGTGTAGACACTTACAACAGCATACTGTCTCTAGCAGCATGTACCTATGTGCAGTTCTCAAACCAGTTGAACATGAAACGTGATCCGGAATAAAAAGTGAATGAAATTATTTTGGATTTGTCAACGCAGGTACCAAGGTCATTTTTTCATTTTAGTCGTTGTTGTATTTACTGTATTCAGAGACTCTGTCCTGTAACATGGGGACATTTTCAAAATGCCCCACTCATGCACCAGATTGCCTTTTACAGTTTTTAATTTTGTAGAAGATTATTTTTTCTAGATGTTTTACCCTTTTCCATTTAGAGGACAAGTTCAGATATACATTTTTCAGTTACTTATTAAAAGATTTTCCAATTAGTTTCACAGCAGTTTTAAACAGTAAGTACTAAAAAACTAGTTCAGTTTAAAAGCATGGAAAGTTTTCCAAAGCATGAAAAAGCATGGTGCTAAGAACTGAATCCAAACTTATGGAAAGCCGCATTATACAAAAAACAGAAAAGGAAAAAGGAAGGAAAACAGAGCAAAACAAAGGAAAACTGTAAAACAAAACAAAATTAAAACAAAGGAAAACAAAACAAAACAGCGAAAAAAACTAAACAAAGGAAAACAAAACAGAGCATAACAACATAGTACAGAGACAAAAAAAACAGACAGAGCAAAACAAAAAAACAAAACAAAACAGAGCAAAACAAAAAAACCCAGAGCAAAACGAAATAAAACAGAGCAAAACAACATAGTACAGAGCAAAACTAAATAAAATGAAGTCAAACAAAACACCAAAGCAAAACAGTAAAAGAAAACAAAACAGAGCAAAGCGAAACTAAAACAAAACTAAATAATAGAACAAAACAGTAAACCAAAACAAAACAATAAAACAACAAAAAAAAAACCTTAGGTAAACCAAACAAATGAGCGAAGCAAAGTAAAAACAAAACAAACCAACAATCTTTGTTTAATCTGTTAACTCATAAACATGGTCACTGTCAATGTACCCATCAACATATTAAACCTATATCACCTACTAAACAGATAAACCACATACAGTTATGTTTTTGCACATAAGTGTTTACCCCCTTGAACTTAATCTCATGTTCTAATGTTATAAACTGAAACACCTGGATTAGATTATGTATTGAGTTGGCCCTGGGCAATGGCTCAAATGCTTGACACTCCTAAAAAAACACATTGTAGGTGCTGAAAAATGTTTTCAACAATGAAACATTTTGAAATAATAATTAAACCTTTATTAATATATTTTTTTTATTAGATTGATTGTTAGACCAATCTCTAGTGTCCCCTAAGTGTCAGTTCAGTCTAACCCCCTAATTAACTTACTCTGTCTGTATGTCGATGGTCACTGACAGTCCTGTCACTTGATGGAGATGATTCTTTAGCGCTGTGCGAGTATGCCGAGCGACGAGACTTTGCTGCCTCCAGCATCCGCAACAACCGAGCGATGACCGATGGTACAGAATCTCCATCTGTGGTCTTCTGATTAGACAAGGACTCTCTCTCCATTCCATTATTGAGTGTGATCAGTGGTCCAAGCTGTGAGCTGTTCTCCATGTTGTCTACCTTGCTGTTTTCAAACATGCGGCTGAAACAGATGGCAGTTGTGAAACTCAGGCAGGTGTACTGTCTTCTCACATACTAGGACTGTGGGATGTTCATAAATGCTACCTTCATGACAAATTAATGGAAAAACACCAGGCATATGGGTGAGTAAAGGGTGAAAGTTATCACTGAGTCTCCGATGACTGTTTGCTGCATTGACAGTAAATAAAGACTCTCTCTATGTGTATGTGTGTTAAGATAATGGGGATGGGTTTTTTAAACAGGGGTGAGTGATTATTTAAAAAGTAATAAATCATTTATCTGGAAACACCAAAGTGTCCTCTACTGTCTACTTTCACTATGTATCATCAGTCATGGATTTTTCACTGCAATTAATACAGTCTGCTACAATGGCTTAGGACCACAAATGGTTGCCTTTCAACACCCCTCAGTGCAAAGTTCACTGAAAAGTACACCTGAACATTGATTAAACTATGATGAAGGGACATTTGGTGTCATTTAGATGAGAATGAGTTCCCTTTCTGAGTCTGGATCCTCTCAAGGTTTCTTTCTAACGCCATCTCATGGAGTTTTTCCTTGTCACTGTTGCCACTGGCTCACTCATTAGTGTTAAACTTATAGGTAATAAACTTGTAGGTACTATAAGTTTAATTTAATATAAATTCAAAATGTTTTAACTGTGATAATGTCAAATAAAAATAAACTTGGATTGAACTGAATAAAATTTAATCAAGCCGATTTCTGTACAGTCGGGAATATCTGGAATTTCTACATGCTAAATATTGATTATATTTAGAGATGGGAAGTATTTTAGTACAAATACTTTGTTACTGTACTTAAGTAGATTTTTATGGTATCAGTACTTTACTTCACTGTTTATTTTTTTGGACAACTTTTTACTTTCACTCATTAATTTTTTTTACACAAATATCTGTAATTTCTACTTCTTACATTTTCAAACCAGACTCTTTACTTTAGTTTTAATCTGTTTGGTTGCATTATCAATATTTCTTCTTCTCATTGTGCACCATCAACCCATTTCTCGTCATTGCGCAGCCTTTTTAGTCCATCAGTGGTGTATCATTTCCTGGCTTTCACGCACTGTAGACGTAGGCTAGTTTACAAAGCTAATAACAAGCAAGGAAGAAGACAACAAGAAGTATGGCTAGGGTGGATGAGACAGAGGGAGTCAGATATAAACATCATCTTTTCTCTGCTTGGGTTCTATATAGTGGTTGTTCAGCCTGAATACATTCATTAGGTAACAAAATGAGAAGTTTTTTTTTGTATTAATATATTAATATGATGTGAGGTCCAGTTACCAGCATGACACTAAAACAGGTAGTAGTAATGGCTACTTTTTACTTAACTACATGTCAGAGCCCAAACTTCTTTACTTTAACTTGAGTAAAAAAGTGTAGTCAGAACTTTAACTTTTACCAGAGTCTTTTAAAACATCTGTGAGAACACATACTGTCATGTATTTAGCTCATAAAGTTCGAAGGCTTTCAAAGAGAATTACCATCACCAGCATCAAACACTTGTCAAACAATTAATACATTCCTTTGTTTATTACATCCAAATGCTGTCCAGATGCAGGTTTATCTGGGGAGCTCAAAGCCAAAAATAAATTACTAAATTCATATTCAAAATGTATATATATTTATTAATGTTGGAAAAGTTAACATTTAAAGGTGCATGTTTTTAGGTACATGTACAACACTGTCTTGGCTGCTGACTGTTATTTTACATCTGCACATGGAAGCCTCTGGGGAAATGATTTCGTTCTGCTTTGCACCTTGCTGCCTTGCTGTTCAATTTGACTTTGAATTGACTTACATGTTATTGCATGCTAATTACCTGACAGGAAATTTAAAACCAGGGGATTTGTGTTGTGAGGGTTATTGCAATAATGGACAAAACACTGAATGTTTCTTAAACATAGGAACAAAACAGATTTCAGGGTTTCTATTGTTGTTTGTTGCTCTCTATCTTTTATTGGCCCATATTCATCCTTGTCTCTTTTACTTTTCAAAACATGGCAGTATGTATATGCACCCGCAATATACGTGTTCCCTATAAATCTCCATTCGAATCTGTGGTGCTTTTTAGAGAAATATGTGTAAGATGCCAACTGAAGTATGAAGTAACGATCCACTGTGTTAACTGTATTTGGCATAAACATAGTCCTTTAGAACAGTTAAAGAAACAACATAACCTCATGTTGGGTTTACACAAAAACGATGTGGGGATGTTGGCTACACAAAGCAAGACATCACTCAAAGGTTAAAAGCAGTACTTGTGCTTTTGTACATTGTTGTGTTTAAAATATTGCTAAAAGAGTGTCAATATGTGGCACTGGTATAGTTGCAATTATATGTAAACATTCACTGGCACTTTCAGAAGTTCAATAATATGATAATAATGAAAACCTTGACATAAAATAAAATCACGAAAATAAAATCTCATTCATTCAAATTTTCCAGATCTTTATCCACGACCTGTTTTTTTTTTGTTTTTTTATTGTTTATATGCATCTGTTGAGTGACTCAAAAATCTGTAGTTGGATTTGAACTTTTGAACAGTAGACACTGTCTTTACTGTCTCTTTGTCTTATGTTGTCCTTTTTCATTACACCTAATGTTGCACAGTCCCTTAACATCTTTGTTTTTTTTTTTTTATTATCAAAAGTAACAGGTTTTAACCAGATTCAGCATGGTCCAGACCGGCCAGGCGTGGCCTGTCCATGACCTTCAAACATGATGTCATTGCACCTGCACTGGTTGAGACTAATGCTAGACACTAATGCTTCCACACATTTGCACACATTAATCACTTACTGTGGATATAGTAATTACAATAAATCACTTTCTTTGGTTATACCGATTAATAAAAATTATCAAAAGGAATAGCAATAATAAAAAAGTAAACAAATGACAAAAGTATGAATTTACAGTAATCCCCCGCTTTACTGCGGTTTAATTTGCCACATAACTAATTAGTTTGGCTGATTTTCCCAGTCTCTCGCGGACAGCACGATAGACCAAAAATCTTATAAGGAATTGTTTTTATGGGACTTTTATGTAAAAATCATTTAATTTATTAATACAAATATCATTATTAATTATAAAATGAAGTAAAATGTAAATACAGTACAGTACTGTATACATAAAAAAGCATTTTTTAAATGTAAACACCGCGATAAACGGGGGATTACTGAATACCGTATATCTTCCTTCCATTAACCTGTTAGCCTTCGCCACCTCTTTTGGGACTCACAGCTGAAAATGCCCTACCTAACTTGAAATATTAACACTTCCTGATAAAAGTGGGCTACATACACAATTTAAATGGGTGATTATTTTTCCCACATTTTTTTAAATCAAGCATTACTGGAGGGAATAAGGTGCATTTACAGTATTTGGCAGATGCCCAGAGCGACTTACATGTATCTCATTTATACAGCTGAGTAGCTATGGGGTTAAGGGCCTTTTTCAGGGGCCCAGGAGTGGCAGCTTGGTGTGGCTGGGATTTGAACTTATGACCATCGGATACAAAGCCTTAACCACCAAGCTACCACCAACCTGGTGGTGCCTTTCCGTTCACTAGATCTTTGAAAGGTACATTTTCCCATGTTGGCTCAAGTCTGTGCTTCACCAGATTTTTTGTTTTTCTGCTTCCTATATTTTGGAGGTGTTACTCAGATCATCTTTGTAACTCATGTTGGAAAGTTGAAGAAAGTTCAGAAAGATGTGTCTTCAACAAGAAAGAATTAAAAGTAGAGCTGCTAGCAGAACTTGGGACTGGTTCTAGAATTCAGCTTTCTATAATGGCATAAGCTACAAGTGAATATCTGAATAAAGTTTGTTTTTTTTAATTAGGCATAAATAGGTGTATAACTTATTACACTTTTGTGTGTAAATGTCACAAAACGAAAAATGTGCAATAAACTGACTTACAATTCATTAGTAAATTATATTACTTTAGGCCTGAAAACAAAACAGGGTGCTGAATGTAAATTTGAGCTTTGCATCCAAAGCCATTTATGTAACATACAGCTGTATTGCAAATGTAATGCTCTTAAATGACTTTTATTTACACTTGCAACAATTGGGAAATAAATGTTATTTTTAATACAAATTAAATAACATTGTAAAGTAAATTTCTTAGTGAAATGTACACAAATCAAGAGGTATTTTTAACTGAAGTCCTGTAAAAAAAAAAAAAAAAAAGAAAGAAAAGAAAAAGTCGAGTGTGTATGAGAAACCACATTAGTGAAGTGTACTGGGGAGGATTTTAGTTGGCACTGCCTCCGTTCTTAAGAAGTTTGTTCAGCACACTGGTCTGCTTTAAGGCCTTCAGGCTGGAGATGTCCTCGGCGAACACTGGGATGTCCGAGTTCTGTTCGGCTCCATCACACTCACCCTCACTGTCGGACAGAGCTGTAAGGAGGGCGTCGTTCTCGTACGTCGGGAAATAGTACCTTCAAACAAAAAGCGGCACAGGAACATAAATCAAATCTAAAGCATCCTATGTAACGCCACCAATTTTGTGGCAAAAAAACACATAAAACTTTCTTTCGGCTTCTCCCATCCGCATGCTTGATTTGCCTGGATGCCCTTCCTAACGCAACCCTCCACATTTATCCGGGCTTGGGACCGGCACTAAGAGTGGCTGGGGTTGGTTCCCTAACCGGGGATCGAACCCGGGCCGCTAGACCACCAGGGACCCTTTGTGGCAAAAAACACATATGGCTGTAAAAGTAGTGTCCCAATACTTTTGTCCAGACTATGAACACTCACCAGCAACAATCTCCTCAACACCTTCCAGCTTTATTTCTTTTTTTATTAGAGGTTTTATAAAATCATGATTAAAGGTTTTTCTTTCTTTTTTTTTATCTGTAAAATAAACAGTAGAATTGCAACATCAGACTACAGGAGTGTTTCAAGAAAAGTGCTTGGATTGGACACTACCATGCTGTAGATAATTAGAAAATCTCAATTTATTTGTGCAGAATGGTCTCCATTCTAACATTTGGCAGAAGAATAAAGAAAACAAAAAGATGACCTCATCTTTTATTCTGTTTCTAATGTAAACACATGCTGAACTTTCGTCTGTCGATTTGAACCTTAGCAATGTCCATACAAACACTCTGCTATTGTCCGTGTTCAGTGTTAAAGGTGAGGCCCTGGATTATCACCAGGTAACAGTTTGATTGTTTGATAGCACAGAAAAGCCTGTCATGTTGTAGAGAAACCGGAAACGGCTTACATTTACGGCACTTAGCGCACGTCCTTCTCCAAGCGACGTACAAAAATGCTTTGAGTCTCTATCAATGAATAAAGCAACACTGGTTCGCCAGATTACAAACTTAGGATACCATTGGCCTGCAACTCTTGTTTATTTGATGCTTTACTCACTGTGGTTGGTCCCAGTGTGTGCTGTCCGGAAGCTGCGTCACATGACCGGCCTCCTTTAGGTGCTGCACCACTTCCTCTTTGGTTCCGAACTTCCTCTGGCAGCCGTAACAGCGGCACTGGTGGAGCTCACGGCGGATGTAGTTCACGAGTTTGACTTGCTGGTAAAACTTCAGGTCTGGACGGGAATCGATAGGACAAATGACAAGCTGCATTTCTTGTAGCAACTCTGCACTATAAGGATTCGAGTGATGAGATTGTACTTACTGAGATCTGTTTTCAATTTATGGAGATCAAATTGATGAGCTTCCTGTAACAAATAGAAAGAAGTTGGAAATGTTACGATACGATTCAGTGAGATTATTTTATGTAATTGCATTGTATGGATGGTGTTTCTACTTCTAGCTCGATATCACTAAAGCTGTAACATGCCTTTTTTGATAAATAGGTTTTTTTGGAATTTCAGGAAAGATAAACATAAGCAGGTAAATTGTTTAATTAACGAATAACAAATAATGCAATTATTTACATAGTTATGCGGCAGATCAAAATATAAAACTCCTGAGATTTCAGACGAATAAACAACATAAACGAGTTGTTCTTTTTTTTTTTTTCTTTTTTTCTTAAAGCACTAATCCTCAATGTTTTTATTCCATACAAAATATACAGTATCTGAAACATTCTGATCCCAGGTAAATTCAGAATGAATGAACATGGTGTGTGAAAGTTGATCATAACCTGCATGTGAGAGTAGATCTGGTCCATGGTTTCCTCCTGCTGCTCGCAGAACAGACACACAGCACACACCGGGTGAGCCTGCCAATCAGACCAGTCACTGCACACAACACAGCTGCAATCAAATCTCACAAATGTGGCAGCTGAGCGTATGATTGAAAGTACATGCAGGAAATCTAAAATAAAGTCTAAAGGAGGCTCTTACTCATCTTCATCCTCCAGGAGCTCCCGGTCATCCTCAGACTGCACTTCCTCCCAGGTCTTTCCCAGCTCCTGCACATGAGAGATATATATATATGTATATATCATATCTATATTAACATATAGATCCATTTTTTAGATCCATTTACAACTGTTTTCTCATATATTTTGAAATAACTGTTATCAATTTTAGACAGGTTCGGTAGTTAGTTTGCCAGGCGATCTTAGTTAAAGAAGGAAACCTACTTAAAGACGGTGTTTCACAGATTTCTGTCAAATTAAAAAGGGTGCCTATAAAAAAAGCCACTGTTTAGCAGCAAACGTTTATACTAAGCTTTTGGTGTCTTTGGATTCCCAAGAACGTCCTGATGCAGGATCCTTCAGAGGTTGGGAGTTGTGCATAAAGCTGTATTTCATCCACCCCTAACCGAAGCTCACAAAGAGAAACGTTTGCAGTGCTCAGAAGTTCCAACTGTTTTGCTCACTAAAGAATGCTGTGCTACACTGGATAATCCAGATGGTTGTAGTTCTGGACCGCTGGTGAATTGCCACCATTTTCCAACAAGACTGCGACGTCAGCAAGGAGGTGGCGGGGTGACAATTTAGGCTGGAATATTGGGAAGTGAGATGGGAGGTCCCTTTAGGATCCCTGATGGTGTCATACTGACCTCTGTGAGATAATGTATGTGGAGTTCCTAACAGATCAATTTCTGCCATGGTACTAAATATAAACACAATGGTGGCTAATGATCTGAAAAACATACCAAGTAATTGATGACATAGAAGCGATCGTACTCGTGATTGCTCCCGTTGATGCGTCGGTGTTGTTTCTTTCTCATGTGATCTTTCAAGGTCGTCTTGTCTCGGAAGATTTTCTCACAATACAAACACTGCATACTGTCAAAATACCAATGAAAAACAATGAAACCTTTTCATTACATACTGTATACAAAAGCTGCACTTTGCACATGTTGCAACTCTGAACAGCTGCCCAAAGAGGGCGCTCTACTCAAGGCTTCGTCTTTTCTGTCCTTTAAAATCTGGATCTCAGTAATAATAAGTTTTTGCGTGTGCAGCGACTGCAGTATTACTTGTCCAGTTTCCTTTCCAGCGTATCGAGGAACTGTGTGCAGTAGACGATGTTGTCTGGAAGGCCGATGCTGAACGAATGCTCTCTGGCCATGTGATTGAGAAGCACAGACCTGGAAAAGGATACGGAGCAAAATCAGAATGTGAGGAGAGGATGGAGAAAACACCACCTGCGCTATTAATTTATGTTAGAATTATCAAAAGCACGATAATAGTTTTAAGAATAGTAACGGGACAATATTGCATTCTTCAAGGAGTCAGTTCAAGAAACTAAACATTTATTTTTAATAACGGAATTATTTAAAAAAATCCAGGCTACAGCTGGTAAACAAAAATGACTCATTTCTGTAATCTTTCTTTTGACCACTAGGGTTGCATTCGTTCTGAAAAACTAATATATTGCTCATACACCGGTAAATAAGGACATCATGAATGTGTTTATTTCACACGAATAACAAAATGTGCGTGTGTGTGTGTGTGTGTGTGTGTGTGTGTGTGTGTGTGTGTGTGTGTGAGAAAGAGACTAACAGCTCTTACCTGTTTCCGGTACATTCTTCACTACAGAACATGCAGGTCCGCTGAAAGCTGGTATCATCTCTTTCCTTCTGCTGCTGTTCAAGAACTTCCTCCTGCTCGACACACACAACAAAACTCCTCTAGAAATCAAACGCACACTAACCCTGCACAAGTACACAACATTATATGTACACTTATACTGGATTCCATTATTATATATGTATACTTAGCAAAAACATCACAAACAATATCCGATATTTCCTCAAATCCGTTTGTAATAAGTTTTTCGGGGGCGTATTCAATGTCTTGGGGTCAGAATAAATCTGCATCGCCGGGTACGAGTCGTGTGAAGTTCTCTATTGTGTGCTTGTAGCGCACATCTGAGGAAGGTCGCGGCAGTTCGTTCAGCAGCGCCCCGCCACGATGCGGCATCGGGCTGCGGTTGTGACGGCGATGCAGGGTTGCCTAGCAACGGCGATCGCAGATGTTTTTTTTTTCCCCCCCCAGAGATGTGTGTGTGTGTGTGTGTGTGTGTGTGTGTGTGTGTGTGTGTGTGTGTGTGTGTGCGCATGCACAAGATGATGATGTTGACTTACAGTAACCCACAGAAACAATGCGAGAGGGAGCTCGGGCTTCTCGGTATGCCACTAATCACTTTCATAAGATTTCCAAGAAATATCGGGTTTGCGCTGCTGGAGTCGCTGAAAAAGCACAACTGGGCCTGGGTTGTGTTTTTTTTCACCAGCTGACTGTTTGCTTTTACTGGAATAATTGTAACGTATAGAGACAAATTATTTAGGTTTGCACGGTTCAAATCATTTTAAGGACTACACTAAATGATCTATAAAACAGGCAGTAATTATTAATACGGCCTTACATTTACATGCAAATGAGCCCGATCATAAATCATAAACAAATGCTTCCTATAACAAAACAGAGCCACGGATTTTCCCATTTTGTGTGTCACCGGTTGGAAATGAACTGAAGAGGACTAATTAAAGGGTTAATACACACCAGTCGTTTCTGCTGGAGATTCTCTCGAAGGATGCGGTCCTCTGGAAGAACGTCACACAGGAGGAAGTAGTACTCCTGCAGCTCTAAAACATGTACAGTTACACAAACGTGCTGGTTAGAAACTGCCAACATGTAAGCGTTTTAGATTTAGAAGCACAGGTCGATAATATTCATTCACATTTTATTGGTTACACACAAACACAACCAAACACAATACAACTAGTAAATAAATGCTTTTTTTTATTGAATTTTTTTTTTTGACAACTGAACGGTGAACTAACAGACATCGTATGTAAGAACCTTAAGGTGCTAATATGACACATCATATTTAATTAGTCTTAATTAATGATCTTATTTTATCCACAATTATCGGCAGCTTTCATACAAAATAAATAAATAAACAAATAATAAAAAAAAACTAAAATTCAATATGATTCTTGTATCATAAATGTAGGTATTATCAAATATTATTTATTCATTATTTATGAGTCATTTATAATTAATGTATTATCAAAAATTATAATAATTGTTGTTTTTGTTCTGGGGGAAAAAAAATGGGTCAAAATTGTTGACACTTATTCAAATGTGTACAACTCAAATCGTTCTGAGAAAACATAAGAACAAAAAAAAAAATGTAGCTTCCCTAAGTTATAAATATGCACACATGTATAACATTTTGTTATCCGTTACCAAGAAAAAAAAATTTAAACAAATAAAATGCGAGGGTGGTGCAGGACAGGTATGAGGGGAGTGTGACAGCAGTGAAGTGTGCAGTAGGAACGACAGATTGGTTCAAAGTGAAGAGGTTGGACTGCATCGAGGATCGGCTCTGAGCCCTTTCCTGTTTGCAGTGGTGATTGACAGGTTGACGGACGAGGTCAGACAGGAGTCTCCGTAGACTATGATGTTTGTGGATGATATTGTGATTTGTGGTGAAAGTAGGAAGCAGGTTGAGAAGAGCCTGGAGAGGTGGAGGTACGTGCTGGAGAGAAGGGGCATGAAAGTCAGTAGAAGTAAGACAGAGTGCATGTGTGTGAATGAGATCAGTTGGTGCAGTTACAGGGAGAAGAGGTGGAGAAGGTGGAGGAGTTCAGGTACATGGGGTCAACAGTGCAAAGTAATGGAGAGTGTGTTAGAGAAGTGAAGAAAAGAGTGCAGGCAGGGTGGAGTGGGTGGAGAAGAGTGACAGCAGGAGTGATTTGTGATAGTAGGGTATCTGCAGGAGTGAAAGGGAAAGTTTATAGGACTGTGGTGAGACCTGCGATGTTGTATGGATTAGAGACAGTGGCATTGAGTAAAAGACAGGAGGTGGAGCTGGAGGTAGCAGAGCTGAAGATGTTGAGGTTTTCATTGGGAGTGATGAGGATGGACAGGATTAGAAATGAGTTTATTAGAGGGACAGCGCATGTGGGACGTTTTGGAGACAAGGTGAGGGAGGCGAGATTGAGATGGTTTGGACATGTGCAGAGGAGGGACATGGGGTATATCAGTAGGAGAATGCTGAGGATGGAGGAAAAGAGGAAGTCCAAGGGGGAGGTTTATGGATGTGGTGAGGGAAGACATGCAGGTAGTTGGTTTGAAAGAGGCAGATGTAGAGGATGATCCGCTGTGGAGACCCCTAATGGGAGAAGCCGAATGAAGTAGAAGAAAATCCATCAATAGGATTTAGCGTTTAAAATCTTTAAGGTGGTCATGGTTTAAAATCACCATTTCAGACGACACTTTTATAACACTGAGCTGCCTGGAAACTTTCAAGAAGGAAGCCCTCTGGTTTACCGGTAGGTCCTTTAGAGTTGGTCTTGATGACGCTGCAGAAATCTGTGATGGGCTGCTCCGTAAACCGTTTCTTCCAGTAAAGCATGTACCTGCAACAGAGCATCATTTCAATTACGGCTCTGAATCAGATGCTATAATTAGATTTGATTAAACTGCCCAGAGCCATTGGTGAGCCAAGGTGTCATTTTACAATACTATTAAGCTTAAAGTACACATTTATTGTGTGACTCCAGTCCTGGAAAGCTGCAGTAATATACAGATTTGTGTTTCACCTTTTATTTTATGTTATTGATAGAAATTTGGTTTAAAAACAGGCACATTGATTCAATTGTTTCTTTGTTTTAAGTTCGTTTAATGCCATGCCAGCATCAATGGCTATTTTAATGGCAGGATCAGGTTAGAGGAGAAATTTCAACAAGTTCTGTGGCAAAAATCTGTAGTTATATAAAGTCCTTCATTTTAACCCTCTGTGAACTTTCCGGTATTTTCTTTGGTGATGAAATAGAATCTTCCGAGTAAAACGATGTCTTGTTAAGAGTAATACAATCCATTAATATGTATTTAATGGTCATGTTTGATTTGCAGTGGTCACATGTTAGGGTTAGGGTTATATGAAAAACACCATAAATATGTGGACAGTTTGCTTGGGTCATAAATCCATATAGGAGTCATTTCCTTTTTTCGATTATTTCTGTAAAATATGGAAAAAATGTGCACCCAAAATTTAAAATGCCACCGTAAAAGTCTGTCATGTGACCACACTCGTCATTATTCGGTCCCACATGCGTGATAGACTGAATCTCTATTTACACCCAAACTCTAAGAAATTTCCACCTGTAACATTATGATTAGTTTGGAGAAACCTGACCAAAAACCGAATAAAAGAATAGGTCGTACTTTGGGAAGTCAGCGACGAGTTTGATGTCAGCGATGACCAGCTTGTGCTCCAGCAGCAGATGCTTTAGGAGCTGGTCTTTATCCGAGAGAGGAGCCATGTGTGGGCACAGGACACAGCACACTGGGCAGCCGTCGTCCGTTGAGGAGATGCTAGCAGGCCGCTGCTCAGGAAAGCACAGAGGTTCCAGAATGCAATCCAGCCCACCTGATAAGAGGGCAAAACCAGTCATGTACTGTACAACATCAGCACAGCTTTTACACTATTACCATTCTTCACTTTGAAGGAAAAAATCCTGAAGGTGGAACAGGAACATTTGTAATTGAGCAGTTGAACAACCAGGTGTGGTCTGTTTCCCATTTATTTCTTGATCATCATATCTTGCTTCATTTCAGAAAAAACCCTTCACCATATACATCAGGTTTGCGTATGAAAATATAAAGTGATATATGCATTCATGAAAAGAAAAAAGTTATGTAGAATAACTGCAATGTCTCTGAACCATGCACTAGTCAGTAGGTTGATTTGGTTATGTAGCTGAATTTTATTACAAAGCGAAATGTTTGTTTTTGCTCAGAAGGTCATGACGTGTTAATACGCAAGTCTAAAATTAAACTCAAGTAAATGAACTCTTGTTCAAGCATTTGTCAATCATCTATTACTCTGTTTCTTTCTGAGACGTGAGTTAGGGTGGGGTTTTTCTTATATTGTAGGCTGTAGTGCCAGTTAGTGCAAAGGGTTTTAAATCTGGGAACGTTTTGATTTGGGTACTAATAGGCAGTCGACAAAGAAGTTTAACTCCTGGTTTTATCACTAATGAAAGACTTATTCTGTACTATTGCTCAATCAGCAAATGACAGAACGAATAGGCCATGAGAATACATTGGAGAGATGATTTACTAAAAGGCAGCCAAGCTGATGTTGGATAGGTCATGGCTGTGTCAGAAAAATGGGATGCAAAAAAAAAAAGAAAAATGGAGCCCAAATGGAGTATAAATGAAGGCACAAGTGTCAACTGACAATACATTTTTCATACATTAACAAACTAAGCTTCAGGGTAAGTCTCGATTATTTATACCATTCTGTTTATTGTCTATTGGTTTATGAATATAAGTGATTTAACTAATTCACCTTAATGTGTGTGTGTGTGTGTGTGTGTGTGTGTATATATATATATATATATATATATATACACACACACACACACACACACACACACACACACACACACACACACACACACACACACGATAATATATATATACATATATATATGGAATATTTACTATTTGTAATGTAGGATTTAGTACAGTAGTATGATATATGGATCATTAGCATGTCCTCAGCTTTAAAACATTACTATTTATTCCTAAAGTCACGCAAGTGGAATTAAAGTAAAAATAAACGCGTTGTACAAAAGACAAGTTTAAAATTCGAGCGGAAATATCATTTCTCACGACTGTCACTCATAAACATCCAGCATTACGCTCTCTACCTGATCTCTCACTACTCCCCTTCACAGCCGCCATCTTGAAGCGAGGCAGTCACGTGACGCAACCATGCACGCCTTCAAGCCGTCTGGTTTATGGGACTTGTAGTCTTTTATGGCGCTTTCGCCCTTCAGTGACTCCGTCTCCCATGATGCATTGCTGTCGGGAGACTGAGCTGTTGGAAGGATGCTGAGCTGAGCGTCTGCCCTCGGAACAATACAGTGCCATCCAGCGTGCCATCAATATGGACCGTATCGCTTTTAATTCCCCGGTTATATAGATAACATGCGTTTTTGGTTCTAGACGACAGGGGAAAAAATGTGGATACCGACCGAACACGAAAAATATGGCGTGGGTAAGACGGGATGTTTATTGTTTGCCGCGTTTTTAATTGAAAATAATATCACTGGTGCTTTAGTGCAGGAGGGGAAATATGGGCGCAGATCCAATCACATCAGGTCTGATTAGATCAGATGAAATCGGATCTCAGATTGGAGGTAACAGGCGTGAAATCACAGGGTTGTGTATCTGACATTGATGAAGAGATGAGGACTGAGAGATGTCAGAATATCTGCAGATTTTGTTTTGATC
This sequence comes from Silurus lanzhouensis, assembly GCA_039877035.1. Classification (NCBI taxonomy): domain Eukaryota; kingdom Metazoa; phylum Chordata; class Actinopteri; order Siluriformes; family Siluridae; genus Silurus; species Silurus lanzhouensis. The sequence continues at coordinate 3,138,125 of JBCEWE010000464.1, forward strand.
GCACTGTTAAATGCAGGAGTCTTCACCTGAGAGGTGTTTATCAGAGTCCACTCAATCAGGATTTGCAGCTTTCTTTCTCTGCTTTTGTCATCATGAGGTTTTTTTTTTGTTTGCAGTTTTTGTTGTATAATAACAAATTAATAGAAGGTTATGATGTGGGAAATTTAATATTTGCTGGGGGGGGGGGCTTTTGACATATAGGCATTTATTATTTGTTGTATTAAATCAGGGGGTTGAAATAAATGCAGGGTAAATGGATACGATTTAAATATAACATAAAAACAAAGATTCAGGTTCGGGATATTATGTCAATTATTTATGCTGGATTTGAATGTTAAATAGTGTTGTGCACTGCGACTGAGTTGAAAGATCTGAAATAAAGAGCTAAACAATTATTTCAGAAATACAATTAAGTCATGTGTGTGTGTGTGTGTGTGTGTGTGTGTGTGTGTGTGTGTGTGTGTACAGTATCTCGCAAAAGTGAGTACACTCCTCACATTTCAGCAACTATTTTATTATATGCTCTCAAGGGACAATAACATAGAAATGAAACTTGAATATATTTTAGTCAATGTGCAGCTCATATATCAGTACAGATTTACTGACCTTTAAAAATAACGGTCATTATTGTTAAAATAACTGACAACAAAAGTGATAACAGCTGTATATTGTGTAAACATGCAAAGCCACATGACCTATTCATCATGTTCATGTTTGCGTCTGCTTGTCAGGACCATACAAATGTGTGTATCTTGTATTAGAGCAGTTATAATTTAATGCTTTAAATACAATTCTCTCATACTGATCACTGGATGTTCGACATTCAACAAGATGCCGATGCTTTAAGAAGATCGGTAACACCCTGAAAACCGAGTTACAGTACAGTGGTCAGGGTCATGCAGAAGTTTTCCAAGACCTCGCAAGGGTCCATCGAGGAAGTTGAGACTTCATGCTGTGCGTCTGCTTCAAAAAACAGATGCATGAGTGCTGCAGCATTGCTTTAGAGGTTGCAGAAGCTTGTTAGAGCTCAGACCGTACGACGGTCTGCATGGCCGTCATCCTAGAAAGAAGCTCACAAGAAACAAACCTGTCCAAGAGCATGAATTACTGGAACTATGTCCTGTGGTCTGATGAGACAAAATAAACTTGTTTGGCTCAGATGGTGTCCAGCATGTGTGGTGATGCACTGGTGAGAAGTACAAAGAAAATTGTGTCTTGCCTACACTCATGCATGGTGGTGGTAACATCATGGTCTGGGGCTGTACGAGTGCTGCTGGTACTGGGGGCTGCAGCTCATTGAGGGGAAACATGGATTCCAACATGTACTATGACATTCTGAAGCAGAACATGATGCCGAATAGCAGTTTTTTCAACATGATAATGACCCAAAACACACTGCCAAGATGGCAACTGCCTTGCTGAGGAACCTGAAGGTGAAAGTGATGGGGTGGCCACGTATGTCTCCAGACCTGAACTCTATTGAGCACCTGTGGGGCATCTTTAAGGGGAAGGTATCAGTATCAGTATGGAGGAGTGGAAGAGGATCCCAGCAACAACCTGTGTGGAATTCCATGCCAAGGAGGATTAAGGCAGTCCAAGATAACGATCACACAAAATATTGACACTTTGTACACAGTTAAAAAATTTTCACTTTGTACACACTTTTGTTGCCAACTATTTGAATAATAATGGCTGTATGTTGAGGCCATTATAGATTTAATTTCTATAGTATTGTCCCTTAAGAAGATGGTTGCTGAGGGGTGTACTCACTTTTGTGAAATATTGTGTGTGTGTGTGTGTGTGTGTGTGTGTGTGTATTAGGGCTGACAATTGATTAAAATCTTTAATCGCATGATTATCATGAATTAACTCATGATTAATTGCAACTTAATAGCACATTTATATCTGTTCTAATTGAACCTTAAATGAGTTTTTAATACTCTAATCAACATAGCCATTGACGAATGTGGATGCTTTATGCAAATGTATGTTTATTATTAGTGAAACCAAACTCAACATAGAGCATGAAGACAAAATATTCTTGTAAACGTTTTAAAGTACAGATAACATAATCAGAGAATATTTGTTTTCAATGTGAATTGGTTTATTTAAAAGTAGAGATTTCAAGCTTTCTTTATACACATTTTTATTATGACTGTGAGGCAAGTTGTCAAAGAGATTCAGGTTGTTTAACTTATGTGTCTATTAAGAGAGAGTGCACTCTGTCCGTTTTCTTTATTTTATAAAAGCACAGCATTTTGATGCTTTAATGTATTGCTCTAATTTGTACGATCAAAAAACACAAAGTAATTTTATTTAGATAGTTTCAGTGTTATAAAGAAAAAATGCCACAGAACGTGCCGGCGCGTTTGCAGACCCCAGAGGGTTCATTGCCGGATGTGTGCACCATGGTGGGTTTTGGTGCTCGATTTGAGACTTGGCGCGTCAATAAAACAAATGTTAAGTGATTAAAAATTAGTTTTTGGTGTAGTTATTTTTCCAAGTAAAGAAAGGATGTCGTGAATAAATGTGTGTTGCTTTAAAGGTTTTAATTTCGCCTCTTTTATATTTATATATTTCTTCATATTTTTTATGAAAAAAAGGTCAAACAGAAACGCACGCTAAATTAATCGCACATTAATAAACTAAGTGCCGTTAAAATTAATTTGCGTTACCGTGTAAATTATGACAGCTCTTGGTGTTTTAGTTTAACCCGCCTGACATTAGACATGTGTGGCGTGTAATGTGGCCTTTTCCCTCAAATGAGTCTGTAAGAAATGAACACACTGCATGTTGAGTGGCTGAATAACTGCCCTGGTTATTACTGTAGGAATACAGTCTCATCATCAGTATGGTTGTGATATCATGGGTCTGTTCTGTCTTGAGATCTTGTGTCCAGGGACATTAAATTGTTTGGTACAGTCTCACCAAATTTAGTACAGTTTTGTGTAGGTGTCTGTAGCACTTCTGTTGTGATGAAGCGGGTGGGTTGAGTGATGAATCGTGTCAGATGACTGTAGCAGGCCACATCTGTCAAAATCTGTGCAGAATCTCCTCGAGGCTAGCGCAGCGTGAAGTCGTCTTACTGCGTATAACAGGAAAAGACAGAGGACACAACATCCGCTTAGCCAGGAGCTCGCTTGTAAACCACGTTTACAGTGACATGCTCCTACTGACCCATTTCTAGCCATGTCAGCCCCAAAAGACCTGTGAGTCTGTGAGGAATCATGGGCCCTGTTCCCAAATTTCTGAATAGTTTTGTGATCCAAGTTGTTTTGTGGATTTGAGCAGTATTTTCTATATTTCATTGTTTTAAATTCCGTATACTATTTGTGTTTTGGATCTACAAAAGCCTTTATAATGCTGATTCTATTCATACTGCATAGCTGCGTAGTTTAATAAATGCCACGTCGAATGCTGTGTGTATCCGCAGCACAGCCGATTTACATTTAATGACGCCCCACAAAACTCCATGAAAGGCAAAGAGCTCGAAGAGCTTGAAACAAAAAAGATGACGATTACATAGTGACAGAGCATTAATTCCAGTTAAGTAGTAGAAATGCAGTGTCTGTGAACCGTCGCATAAAACTGAGAACACATGAGGTCACAGAACAACATGTCTGAAACTGAATGAGATTGGAATGAAGCAGGGCAAGAGATACACCCAAGCATCTAATATTGTTCTTTGTGTCTCTGAATAAAAACATAGGAAATAATAAGAAATGTTTGAGAAGATGGAGAAGGACTCTGAGCTCGTTCTAGCAGAACACTGAGGAGTGCTTTTGTATTAGTGCACACAGCTACTGAAACCTTTATCATTCATGAAATATGGATGGAATCCAGCAGGGATGTCTGTACACACACACACACAGAGATACACATGATACACACACATACAGAAGCATGCATACTGTAATCTTGGCTGCTATTTTCTCTCGGTTGAGATAAGGATTGATTTGCCATGTGTCTTAGACTGTAATCCTCTCCTAACACAGGTCTCTTTAGCTCGATCTTCACCAAGCGATATTTGCTCTTTTAATTAAAAAAAAAATGTTTGCAGCTGGTTGAGCGTATGTTGTAAAAGAATTGCCGGGAAAGCTATCTAATGATCATAAGACGATTTGGGTATTCAGTGGACACTTTGCTCAGTATTTGGACACTGGTCAGTAATCCAAATCATTCTTCTGCTGCATGATGGACATGTAGGTCTGTAAAAAATCCTTCAATGTTTGACCTTTTCCAGGTATCACATGCATTGTTGATCTCTTGTTTAGTCCATGGCATTTCTGCAGTTCTATAGCTCAGTTTTTCCCTCACGGTTTAGTCTAACAGCTTCCTACCGAAAAAATCTGCATCAAACATGCACAGCACGCTGAGTTTTATTTCCTGGATCGATTAGAAATCCTGAGTTTTTTTGAGGCTGGACACTCAGGGTATTTCCACAGAACCAGCGTTTAGTCCGCTTGGATCAAACCCGTTTTTCTTCAGGTGTGAACCAAACCAAATTGTCAGAGGGTGTATGAGCGAGGTGGTTTGGTTCACTTCCGAGTGAACTCGATGGTGGAACAATAAAGTGCAAACTCAGCCAATGGACAGATCAGAGCTGCAGAAAAGCAATGTGTTCTGGATATTTGTTCCAAATGAGTAGGCACCAGCAGCAGGAAAGCACACGCACCGAAGGTTGATTCGATCCGACTATATCCTGCGTTCTGTTCTTGTGTAATATATAATTCAACACTCCATGTCTCGAACTTCTACAATCTCACTTCTTTTAACGTCTCCCCCTCGAGGGAACTAGTTGAACTCAAACGTTCACTCACGGCCCACTTCACCAGCGGCGTCCCTGCGGAGCGTGTCGTCTATGTTCTCCAAATGCCTATTGTAACGTCCGCACTCACTTTGGCTTGAGAGTGTGTATTTATGACAGGAGCATGTGTGTGTGTGTAGGTGTGTGTGTGTGGCATATAGATGAGCCTCTGCTCTTTGTCACATGCTGACTTCGCTTGGGTTCTACCCTGGTCTGTGGGCATGCGGACAGGAGGAGGGGAGCAAGGGGACGTTAAAAGCGAATGGCACAAACACACAAGGCACTGTTAGAGATCAGAACTGAGAGCTGTTAGTATACATCAAGGCTGGTGTTGATGAAGTTACTGTATGAATACTAATCGAATTTTTGTATTTATATATTTTATTTTTGTATTTATATTTGTATAGACAGATGCAAATACAGGTGAAAAGTAATAGAACACCAAGAGAGAAGACACCAAGGCAGACAAATCCAAAAAGTTAAGCTAAAAACATGGTCAATAACAACCAGAGTTCAGATGATTTCCAAACAGATTTGATTAGAACAAGCGAGATCAGAAGCAGTTCGGCAAACAATTTTCAGACAAAGTGTAATGGCTTGGCAATTGCCAAAGCACAAGAGTTATAGTAAGCATATATTTTACGTTCTGTTTTCCTGAATAAAGGTCTTTTAAATTGTGTGTGTGTGTGTGTGTGTGTGTGTGCATTCGTTCTTGTCATTGCACCCACCTGTGCTTATTTAGTAAGGGGAAGAGTCAGGGTGGCGAAAGTGTGTATGTGTATGTGTGTGTAAGTGTGTGTGTGTGTGTGTTCTGAGAGTTGGAGTCCAGGATGGCCATGTTAAAAGGCTCCATGTCTCTGGTGGAAATTTGAGTTTAAGTCCAGCTGTGACCTGACAGAAATTCAGAATATTTGTGTTTTGTTTTGGCTGACATTTACTTATTATTACTTAAACTTTCTTTCTCCCATTAGGGGTCGCCACAGCGGATCCTCCGCATGTTTGATTTGGCACATGTTTTTACGCTGGATTTCCTTTCTAACGCAATCCTCCCCATTTATCCAGGCTTGGGGCCGGCACTGAGAGTGGCTGGCGTTGGTTCCCTGACCGGGGATCAAACCCGGGCCGCAGCGGTGAGAGCGCCGCATCCTAACCACTAGACCACCTACTGTTACTCCAAAACCATCGTTTAGCACTTTCTGTTTATTTTCTCAACTGAGCCACAAGTTAGTTTGTGACTGACATGACAGAAGTGCCATGACACTAAATCCTGAATAAAGTTGAGACACTGTGCAGTTACTTATACAGTTAAAAAAAAATTGAACATTGCGTTTAAATGAAATGTTGGTCATAAACTGAGAAAGGTTTGCGCTAAGACTAAAATCTTCTCAGGACTGTGCAATGCTGCAAATTTGAGCGTTAGAGCTTCGTGTATGGTTCAGTTCTGTGCACTGGCACGAAGCAAAACGCTTCCTTGCCAACTGCTTGTATCGTGAGAAAAAAGGTGTGAAAGTGCTTTTCTGCAGGATATCAGTTAGTCTGATAGTCTTTTTTTTTTTTTTCCTGTATGCCTGCTTCGCCTCAGTGATGCATTTCCTATTACGAAACAGTGGATAACACTGAGAAAGAGTTCTTAGTTACATAAAGAAAACAGGCCAGAAATGTGTCTGTCAGAGTTTATTTAATGAAACTGATGTACAAGCAAAACAAAAACGAACAAGATCGTAATAAAGCAATCGCTATTGTAATAGTGCCATTTATTGTCAGAAAGATTCATAGGCTTTTTGTCGTTAGAGTCTCAGACTGTTTTTCATCAGCCTTCAGCTTGGAGCAGATGTGTGATCTTGCTTTACTTCACCTCTTTGTCTGTTTTTCTTGCTCCTTTTCCTATAGGCCAATTAAAATACTGTAATCTTTTTCTCTTCACTGCTGCTTTTTAGCCTCCCACAAGAGTATAAGTAGATAAACTGATCATTACTGACTCAGACCAGGTGAACACATTCCAGTGAACAAGATGGAGACAGGACCAAAGGCACATGGCACTTGTTGCAATGGGATTTTTTTTTTTTATTGCAAATGCCTAGCTCTTATCAAGCTTAACTAGCCAATCATAACACGACTTTGCAGTCCATGTAGGGATGTGCATCTCCATAACTAAGTGCGATTCGCATCTCGAAGCGTAGCCAACGATACGATACATTAAAGATACATATGAAGCAGCTGCAGATGCGATACGATTCACCCCTATTATGATGCAGTGAGATACGATTTCGATTCGATTCAACACAATGTGATTCAGAAAAATATGAAAAAATATGATGCTATGCAATTCATTATGGTACAGATAGTTTACTTTTATTTCTTTGGTTCAGACAGACTGCAAATCATAAATTTACTTAAGTGCCTTCTGACTTCTAACGCATGGCCCTTTCACTAACAGGCCAAACAAAAAACTTCCTGTTCTGTCTCCAGGAAGATGCAGCTCTACCTCTGCCATGTTAATCTATATTCTATGTGACTCTCGGGACACGCCTCCGTCTCCGTAGTGTTGTAATACGTCATATTTATGTAGAAGCAGTGGGGCTGAGAGAACACGCCTGAGAAACAGTTTAGCGAGGAGAAATTGATCTACATATCAAATATTAGTCACAAGTTATTGGTTACTTTCTAAATACAAGTATGGTGCATCTACAAATAATTATACATATATATCGATATAGACCTACAAATGACCTACAAAAGTCGACATACAAATGGCAACTTTTATCCAATGCACATTTTTTTTATAATCGATGCAGCGCATCGTTAATTTTTATTCTTACCATTCCTAAATTATTGATCATGTTGATTCCAAGCAGTGCTTATTTAAAATTCAGGTCTGTACCTCAGATTGTCCTATGATTTGAGACTGGTTATATTTGAACCTGTTCACAGCTCCCCTTCAAAGCAATGGTCCAGTATTACTTGGATCAGAATTTTGCGAGTTCATGGGCTGTGAAATCTGTCACTTCTCTTACCTTCATGGACGCTGTCCAGCTGACAAGAGCAGCAACCAGTTTTATTTAGCTAATAATATCCATTTCGCTTTGTCCTGCTTCAAAGAAAAGAGAAAAGGCACACCACCTACAGACCATCTGGACTGAAACGAAATCTTGTCCATTACAGTCTCATCAGAAAACCACATCTCAGTTTGTACTCTGTCTTGTATGATTTTTTTACCTGTCAACTGGCAGAAGAGGCAGATCAATGGTCACGGCTTTGGGATACGCAATGGAAGGTAATTGAATTCCAGTCCCAAGCTTTCATGGTTGGGGTCTTGAGGAAGATTCTTAGCGCCTCAGTTTTATCTGGAAACTGTAAGTCACTTTGGATAGATGCAGCATCCACATTTACTGGATAAACAAAGACTTCAGGAAGCTGTTCATTGAAATTTATAGTTGCTAGATTGAGATGTTTAAGTTATTCAGTTGTATTCTGTTGCACACGGATACAGCATTATTTGTAGCAGTTTCCATAATCACCTGCACTTACACTTTTTGCTACACTTTACATGACATACTTGACATAAAAATCATCTTTGGGCATATGAATAAGTCATGTCTTTACACCGTACATGTTATTTTGATATATACAGTATATATATATATATATATATATATATATACAATTACTTGCCATGACTTGTTATAACTAACTCTGTACATGACATAACAATCAAATCCATCACTGTACATTGCATTCCATAACAGTTATGTTTATCTCCATGCATGTCTTGGCATATTGATTAGGTCTAGGCACATACATGACAAGACAAGTCCAGTATGTCTATCCATGCAGATGACATAACATAATAGTTATGTCTAACACCGCACATAACATGACATAAAATTATATATAACCACTTTGTTTTGAGCACTGTACAAGAGAAATGCATAACACTTATAGCTAGACCTTCACATAACATAATATATCACATATCTAGACCTGTACATAGCATAATATAACACTTATATCTAGTCCTATTTATAACATGGCATAACACATATCTAATCCTATACATAACATGGCACAACACATATCCAATCCTATACATGACACAATACTTATATCTAGTCCTGTAGACTTGATATAATGGTTACATGACATGACATGACATGACATGACATAATGTGTATGTCAATCCCTGTAGGTGACATGACAGACATGACATATAGCTCTGTACAACAGTTTATATTTAGCTGGTGTACATGATATAACTTTGTTCCCTGGTGGTCTAGTAGTTAGGATGCGGCGCTTTCATCGCTGCGGCCCGGGTCCGATCCCCGGTCAGGGAACCAACCCCAGCCACTCTTAGTGCCGGTCCCAAGCCCGGATAAATGTGGAGGGTTGCGTTAGGAAGGGCATCCAGCGTAAAAAAACGTGCCAAATCAAACATGCGAATGATCTGCTGTGGCGACCCCAAAAGAAGCCAAAAGAAAGTTTTACATGCTATAACTTTGTCTAGACACAAAATGATGTGTACAGGACATGATATTAACATGACAATAACACTTGTGATTACCTCTATACATGACATAACTGTTATAAATTGTATGGCATAACATATTATTAACAGTTTACAGCCTGTGTTTCAATGTTCATCTGGGTTTCCTCTGGGTTCTTTGGTTTTCTCCCTAATCTTGCCAGAAGGTGGGTTACATATCTTCAATCGACCCAAAGTGTGAAAGCTTGTGCTCTGTGATCAACTGGAATCCCATTCATAGTGCATTCCTGCATTGTGACCAGTCTTCCACTGTGACCCTGACTAGAGTGGTTATTGTATAACACTTGAAGAAATGAATGGTCAAAAAATAGAATTACTGTGTCAGCAGATTCACCATGGCACACAACAAATGCCTCCTCTGAAGAGGAAAAAAAACTGCACTATAATTATCTGTACAATGTTGCAGGATAGCAACATTATTTTGCTGTCACTTCTTGATAAAATAGACACACTGTGTCAACAGTGGCACTTCTATATGACTCATAACCTTGTCACGGAGTATATAACCTCAATGCTACAGGCAGAATGAGCTAAGCACTGTTCTTATGTGGTCATCTTTTTTGTGAAGATATTGACCAGCCAGACAAAATTGATTACCAGATGTCAGTTCCTGTTCAGAAGACTGCACTTTCTTTGTGTCTGGCTCAGCAGTCGAACTCAGCCTCCTCCACCTGCGTATGCTCCTGGATCTATTCCTGTATCACTGCTCGTACCTCTAAAAGGGAAAACGGGCTGGTATTTGATTCACGTTGTGGGCCGTGTTGCCTGGCAGATGGTATTGGTATGCGATATTGGTATGTCTCTGGGGAGCTCAGATTGCATCACTCTTAAGAATCTCTGGCAATAGGTTTCAATTGGAGATTTGTATTTATTTTATTATTATTCAGTTGGAGATTTTATTTTATTTACTTTTTTTGTTGTTATTATTTCTGCATGCAGTTGATTGGACTTTTCTTTTGCAGAATTATCTGAACCATACTGCATGTTTTAAACCTAGGAGACAATGCAGTGGACAAAAAAATGTATTATGTAAAACTTTAAAAACATTTTTTAACCTATTTCAGCTTTTCAGCTTCTTCACATCTCATGCTAGAAACTCAAAAAAGAGACTTGACCTTGGCTAGACTTCCTAGCTGTCAAACCGTCATGTGAAGGCATTTGTAAAAAAAAGAACCTGTTTGTATATCTGATGTTCACTATGAGTAATTCTGTTGAAGAGAATCACTTTTACCTGTCACTTCATCAATTCGGTTTTGTAAGAAAATCCTGTCTTATAAGATGGAAATACACTGAGATGAGTGGAAATAATCCTGATGGAGCTGTGAACATTTTAATAAAGATTTGCTTTAATTGGAACATGTCCCATATAGTGCGTAAAGAGAAGCTCACAGTGCATTAATGAAAGTATGGTGCCTATTATTCTCAGTGAAGGAGTTGTGGCCTTTGTGTCAGTCCCAGTGAAGACGTTTCACCCCTGTGTCAGTCTTATTGAAGAAAGTGTGACCTCTGTGTCAGTCCCAGTGAACGAGATGAAGAAGGTGTGGTCTCTGTATCAGTTTCAGTGAAGGTAGTGTGACCTCTGTGTTAGTACCAATAGAGGAGTTGTGGCCTCTATTTTCAGTCCAAGTAAAGGTCATGTGGGCTCTGTCAGTCTTACTGAAGGAAGTGTGACCTCTGTGTCAGTCCCAGTGAACGAGATGTGATCATTGTGTCAGTATCAGTGAACAAGATGTGATCACTGGGTCAGGTTCAGTAAAGAATGTATGGACTCTGTCAGTCTCAGGGAAGAAGGTATGGTCTCTGTTAGAGGTTGACTCTTTAATCGGTTTTGCCAATTAATCGCCACTGATATTCGATTACTGGAACTAACGGCTATTAGCAAAAATTCATAACGATGAAACACATAGAGTATAGATTAACATGGCAGAGGTAGAGCTGCATCTTCCTGGAGACATCTTTCTGGCCTCTTAGTGAAAGGGCCATGCATTGGAAGTCAGAAGGCACTAAAGTAAATGTATGATTTGCTGTCTGTCTGAACCAAAGTACCAAAAGTAAACTATCTGTACCATTATGAATTGCATAGCATCATATTTTTTCCATTGCATAGTACTGCACTGAATCGCTGCCATTAATAGAGCAGCCGCTCGATGTGAATCACTGATGCCACATGCTGTTTGTTTTTATATGTGAAATAGCATGCTGCACAGAGAGTATATTATCTATCTATCCTTTTTTATTTATTAATTATATTATTATATTTTAGGTTCCCTGATGGTCTAGTTGTTAGGATGTGGTGCTCTCACCGCTGCGGCCCGGGTTCAATCCCCGGTCAGGGAACCAACCCCAGCCATTAGGGTTGCACAAGCCTTAGTGCCGGTCCCAAGCTCGGATAAATGGGGAGGGTTGCGTTAGGAAGGGCATCCAGCGTAAAAACATCTGCCATATCAAACATGCGGATGATCCGCTGTGGTGACCCCTGATGGGAGAAGCCGAAAGAAAGTTTACGTTTTTAAGTATATTATTATATTTATAAATTTATATATTCCTATTTATTTGATTTGATACATTTTCATGATTTCGAATTTTTATATATATATATATATATATATATATATATATATATATATATATATATATATATATATATATATAAGTTCAGTACTAGTTCACATGTAGTGCTATGTTTGTTTTTTGTTTTTATCCAGTATCCATTTCAAAAACTGATTAATTGCTTATCGACAAGTACAATTCAACCTATTCTCTGTGCCAGTCCCAGTGGAGGAGGTGTGGTCTCTGTGCAAGTCCCAGTTAAGAAGCCTATCTGTATTAGTCTCATGACTATCAGTCCTACTAGAGTTGAAATGGCCTCCAGTGAAAGAGGTGCTATTAGTCTCAGTAACGTTGGTTTGAGCTTTTACTTATCAAAGTCTTTGTTTGTCATGCGGATTCAAATCGAACTGTCTGTATTACTTTCTCTTTATTTTGGATCGAACATCCTCTAAAGCACTTTCTATTGAACTGTTGACTTGCTACTTTGAATATCTCCTGTATATCAGATAACTTAGACACTTATCACAATGCCCGTTACTTCATCTCAGAAAGAACAGATGCAGTTGAGATGTGTTTTTTCACTCTCAAATCGATTGATTTGGTCCTACTGATGCTCGGTCAATAACAACTTAATCTGCCAAATGTTTTGCCAAAATGAAATTGGAAGCACTTAGCGTAAGCATTAGCATGCCTGATTAATTAATGTGCTGGACTCGTCTGACGCTCGCAGCTCTAATTTCTGTTCGCTGAAAGAGCACAGAGAGATTGTTGTTTCTCCTTGCATAGCGTGCTTCGTGTTGATCGATTTAGCGAAAAACACACTTAGCTGTTTTCAAAACACAGAGACAGACTCTTTAGGCTGGCAGGAGACAATGTTTTCCTAGGCATCTGGCACAACGCGTTCGAGAGAATGGCAGCAGATCCCGTAAGACGGAGTTCAGTACATTCTCTCCTTCTCGCTCCTTCTGTCTTTCCCTCTGTCTGGATGGCTCTCACGTACACACACCCACAGAAACACACACACACATACACACACACACACACACACGTGCCCGGTCGCGGTTACACACAGTCTCTCCATCTTTTTCATTCCTTTTACCATGTTGCCTGGTGACACGATCTTCATAGAGTGCTCTGTGGAGAACAGCTACACAAGCTCACATACACGTCAGTGTGAACGCATGGAGCTCGACATTACAGACGCACGTGCATCTGCACATCCATCAAAACCATAAAGCCTAATTTATGGACACGGTCTCTTTTTCCTGCAGTATTTCCCTGCTGTGAAATGCTACACGTCAGAAGTGACAGGTGTGCAGTATTGCTCTTGTTTTGTGTGTGTGTGTGTGTGTGTGTGTGTGTGTGTGTGTGTGTGTGTGTGTGTGTGTGTGTGTGTGTGTGTGTGTCTGTCTTTCAAAGGCTCACTGTAATGTGGCAGTTAATCCAAGCCAATGGTGACAAAAACTTTTCCTCAGCGTGAAGGATGGCGTGCAGTTGCAGCAATACCGCATAAATCTAATGATCCTATATAATGCACTTCCTTCATTTTCACACATTTAATTGAAATATGATAGAATTAAGCTGACAGATAGACTCTGCCTCTTATAAGTCTGGAAACACAGAGGCTTTTATGCTTTTTGAGAGACACATTCATGTTCCTTTCGTTTATATGCAACAAACTAGGTTATTTAATGTTATGAAAATTTACTTTTACCGAAAAAAAATATAAATGTCCAGACGTTAGACTTTATTTTGATAGAAAAATCCCCCTAAACATGAATAAGAGCTTCACACACTCTTGGCATCAGGAAAGTTAGTTTCTCCAAATATTCAGCTGATATACTTTGTCGTGCCTCTTGTAAAACCTTCCAAACGTGTTCTTCACTAGTTGAATATTTCTGATCTTGCGATCCAGATCATCCCAGAGCATTTAAATTGGATTTAGGTGCAGTGACTGGACATAACACTTCAGCTGACTGCTCTTTAGATAATGCTTAGAGAGCTTGAACGTATTATTTGGGGCATTGCCTTGTTGTATGGTGAAGATGGTTTCACTGAGCTGCAGTCCATGTGGAACTGCATGGTGTTGAAGTATGGAATGGTTGCCATGTTGGTTCAGTATTCCTTTCACCTGGAATTAGTCTCCAACCTTCCCTGCTCCAAAACAACCCCAAACCATTAAGTTTCCACCTCCGTGTTTGACTGTGGGGGTGAGGCAGTCTGCTAACATCTTACACATGCTCTTTTGTTATAGCCAAAATTGTCCATTTTGGACTAATTTGTCCACAGAAATTTCTTCCAGTTGTTCACTGTTCAACTGTGTGTTTTTGCATTTTACATAGATTGTTGCATATAAACCAAAAAATACGTGTCTCTGGAAAATGTTTCGAAATATTTAATGGGCACTGTATATTATATACTTTGGAGTAGGCTACACATTTTGTCAGTTTTAGCAGCTGCTGGTAAAATGTCTTTTAAAAGAATAAATGGGTTAACTGGCAACAAAACTAGATATAAGGACATCCAGACATCCAGCCAAACGTATTGTCTTTAGAAAGCTGCCTGTTATTCTTTCAGGGGTTAAAATCAGGGCACCATGTCCATGTTTTACAGCTGCGGATTTGACAGAGTGGTGAGACCTGCGATGTTGTATGGATTAGAGACAGTGGCATTGAGTAAAAGACAGGAGGTGGAGCTGGAGGTAGCAGAGCTGAAGATGTTGAGGTTTTCGTTGGGAGTGACGACGATGGACAGGATTAGAAATGAGTTTATTAGAGGGACAGCGCATGTAGGATGTTTTGGTGACAAGGGGAGGGAGGCGAGATTGAGATGGTTTGGACATGTGCAGAGGAGGGACATGGGGTATATCGGTAGGAGAATGCTGAGGATGGAGCCACCAGGAAGGAGGAAAAGAGGAAGGCCAAGGAGGAGGTTTATGGATGTGGTGAGGGAAGACATGCAGGTAGTTGGTTTGAAAGAGGCAGATGTAAAGCAATGGTCCCCAACCCCTGGGCCGGCACCGGTCCTTGGGTCAATTGGTACCGGGCCGCACAGAAAGAATACATAACTTACATTACTTCAATTTTATTTATTATCTAATACTAAACAATGTTTTATTTTGGAAAGTTACCGGATTCTCTCCACTGCATCTGTCTATGACTCACTCTTGATGCATGTCATGATGCCTCAGTCACATGTCTTACTAACATCCACTACCTTCTTAAAGGGGCTGCTCCGGCCACTAACACATATACATTACCACTAAATTGAAACCCCCAAGCTAGCAAAATGAACAAAAAACCACACAGTGGATTCACGTTTATTATTATATTTAGAAAACACCAGTTTTTATGCCGGTCGTATCATTTTATTTAGTTGTATTTATCCGTCACACCTTAAAGGCCGTCCGTAAAAATATTGTCTGACAATAAACCGGTCCATGGCGCAAAAAAAGGTTGGGGACCGCTGATGTAGAGGACAGGGGGGGTATGGAGATGGGTGATCCGCTGTGGCGATCCCCAATGGGAGAAGCTGAAAGAAGAAGAGGAAGAAAGAAAGTTGCATTTGTTTCAGTTTATTAGTTTTTTTGTGAATTTCTGCAGAAATCGCAAACCTTTAAAGATTTCTTTAAATATACTTTAATACCACAATTGTATTTAATCCCTATGATTCTTGGATTCAAGAACACATAATGTACTGCTGTTTCACATTTGCTGTATAATGTTTATCCAAAATGACCTTGAAGGTTATGGATTTTTTTTTAAGGACACAACAGTGGCTTTACTTTTAAACTCACAACCTTCCTCAGTAGCCCAAAGCATTCAACCCTGTGCAGGCTCTCCTACTCCGTGAGTCAAAACCAATAGAACCAATACTAATACTAATCAATACTAGTAATCAGTTGAACCAATGTCAGTGCAGAAATGATTTGAGGGCCAAAGAGCACTAAAACATATTTTACTTTTGAAAAAGTAAGTGTGTAAATACTGTTAATAGAGTTCTGAACATTTGGTGGTTTAAAAAAAAAAAGTTTTATAATAATCTATACAAATGCAGCAAACATTTTAGAGCAACTTTCTCATTGCTTTGAATCTGTAAATCGTAATTAGAAAAACAAGCAAATAGAAGCATACGCCAGGTTAATAGCTGCCAATAGGATGTCATTTTGTGTGTCTAATTTCCGGTCTGTTTCGGCTCAGTGCATCACACCGCGGATGTAAAATGAATAAATTGAAGTACATTTTGCACCAAATAGCATTTTTTCGAGGCAAAATGAACAAGTTGTGAGGTCTCTCTTACACAAAATCACCTTTAGACCAGTTATTGTCAAATTTGCTTTTTTTTCATTTAATTAATTGAACATATTGCGTGCATTTATGATTATGGTTTATTTATAATTAAATAAAGGGTGTAATACAGTGTAAAGTAACCGTTTTTTGCTTTAAAAGACATGAGCTCATTTGTCCTGCTCTGCCTCGCGTTTATCTTCACACTGTCAGCGTTCGTAATGTTTGTGGATTCAGGGTTTGTATGAAGTGACCCAGTTAAGCGTGATGTGTATGTGGGGTGTGTGGACCTCGCACCAGCTCATCCTCTCTTCCATAGAGCTTTTTTGTTATCCGCAGTGAATAGGTCGGTGAAAATGCTGACCTCTTTGCCTCAGAAAGCTTTACTTATGCTCTCTCTGTCTTGGGTTATGGCTTGTGCTATTGCATTAAATGTTAAATAAATGATGCTCTGTGAGCTTGGGGTGATCTTTGAGGTGATCTTTCTATTAGTATCAGATAGGAAAGTGAGAAAGCAAACATTTGCATTTGACGGCACTGAGCTTGCGCACATTTGATGAACAGCAGGAATATGATAGCAGGAATGGTGTGTACTCTGCACGTGTTGGTGTACGTGGGAGTTGTGGAGGAGATGTGCTTTACGTAATGCAGAGGTTAGCAACCTACACGCCGTGCTTTGAAATTTGCCATATATACTTAAATACCAAACAAGCTTTCGATTTCAACCTACTGGAGGAGATTCTTTAAGGTCCCCATGAAATTGAAATAGACTTTTTTGTTGCTTTGAGTATGAATTAGTTAGCCTGTGTTATCTATAATTTATAAGGCCCAAATCAATGCTCATGTGTTAGAAGATATATGTATTTAAAATTTACATTTTGTGTCATTTTGATGGTCTTATTCACTGGTTTCTCATTTATTTTTTTCACGTTGACGCCATTTGGCAGACGTCCATATCCGAGCGGCTTACATTTATCCCATTCATAGAACTGAGCTTTTGAGGGTTATTAGCATTTCTCAAGGGACTGGCAATAGCAGATTTGTGGTGTTTGGATGTGAACCCATGACCTTCTGATCAGAAATCCAACAGCTTAACCAGTGAACTACCTCATCCTATCAGATAGGTTTGTCCAATCAAATGTTCTCTACAATCTGAAGTGTCCTGCTCACAACCTTGGTGAAGTTGCAAGAACATATCAGCCAGCAAAGGTCATAAATGCTACAGGGTATTTATTACAGCAACTTCCAGTTTCAGAGGAATTTACCTCAACACATTGATTAACACTGCATATTTGGTTGCACTTCATGGGGACTTTAAAGGAATGGATGCTGCTATCCTACACCATTTGCAATCTTAATTATACAAATGAACTTCATTTGCCTTTGGCATAGTCACGTCATTTCAGAGCATTTTGAAATCCAGCTAAATCTAGCTAGCCAGCGTCTTACAACTCCATGATTTGGGAATCGACCCTGAGCTTGTAATACTGTCTTTATAGTTTTCTCTAGGTTTTCCAGTTTTCTTTTACCTCCCAAAAAAAACCCACGGTGGTGGATTGATTGGTGCTCTGTATTGCTATGAAAGAGTATGAGTGTGTGCATGAGACATGCTCTGCAATCAGGGCATCATTCATTCATGCATCCATCCATTCATTAATTTGTTTATTCATTCATTCATCTTCTGTAACCCCTGATCAGGGTTATAGTCGCTCTGGCATCAATTCTAGGAACCGTGAACGTCAGGTGAGAATACACCCTGGATAAGGCGGTGTTGTTTATAGGATGCCGTTAACACACATTCACACACACATTCACACCTAGGCAAATTGTGCAAATACACCTACAGGTATGTTTTTTTAAAAGTGGTATGAATCCAGAGAGCCCTGAGGAAACTTATATGGACAGATGGAAATGCTACCTGCTTTAACTGATGCTCATAATAGTAACAAAACATCTAACTGACAACTATGCTGATGCCATAGAGAGTTTTGACACCATTATGTTGGCTGCGGAGAGATTTAGGTTCCTCTCAAGGTTTCTTCCTTATGCCGTCTCTCGGAGTTTTTCCTTGCCACAGTCGCCACTGGCTCGCTCATCAGGGAACTTACTTATAAAGAACATATTTATTTTTTATCACCACATTATCTGTGTAAAGCTGCTTTGAGACAATGTTCATTGTTAAAAGCGCAAATAAATTGAATTGAATTGAATTAGGGCCCAGAAAGTAGCTTTTTGAATTGCGGAGCTGCCATTTATTTTGGTTTGAAATTCAAAAGCTAAAAGGTGCTTTTCAGCACAATTCCAGTTCTAAAAAAATAAACAGCAGCTGTGCCTCGCTTCAGTACAGTTCAGCTCTGCATACTCAGCATGGACAAATTCGGTTATTGCAATCAAAGTCCACATCCGGTTCAGAACACAAACACAGGACACCTGGTCACACTAATTACAGGGCAGAGGGTGGAGACATGACTAGAATCGAAACACTTTTCCAACAAATCTGCTCTGGTAGAACTATAAAGTGTGCTACGGATTAAAACAGGGAATTTGCGACAGCTGCTATAAATAATGCACAGGTTTGACAATCACTCATTTACCTGCTAGTTCGCTAACCCTTACCTCTGTCCTCTGTGCTTGACTTCAATTCAATTCAGTTTTATTTGTATAGCGCTTTTAACAATGAACATTGTCTCAAAGCAGCTTTTCACAGATAATGTGGTGATAAAAAATGAATATGTTCTTTATAAGTGTAAGTTTGTCCCTGATTAGCAAGCCGGTGGCGAATGTGGCAAGGAAAAACTCCCCGAGATGGCATAAGGAAGAAACCTTGAGAGGAACCAGACTCAAGAGGAAACCCATCCTTATCTGGGTTGCACCGAATGTCCATTTATAGCAGATGTTGCGGGGTACAGTGATGATGTTTAGAAGCAAACTGGAGTCAGTGTAGCAGACTATTGACATTAACTACAGTCCAAATCCATCCTCAAAGCTCCCATGCTTCACATTCGGTTCCACAGTGTCTGCTATTGGCTTCGCCTCGAGGTTAATCAGTTGAATAAAAATGTTGAAGGAGGTATCTTGTTATTTTTAAACCCCTTTTGCTGCCTGCAGTTGCATTTAAAAGATCGAGGAGCAAACAACCAAGGGCCTAAATAGTTGCTCAATGGTTGCGGCTCTGGTTTACTGATGGGACGGTTGTTGGTTTAAACCCCAGTATTGCCAAGCTGCCACTTCTGGGCCCTTGAGCAAGGCCCTTAACCCTCTGTGCTCCAGGGGCATTGTGTCATGGCTGTAGTTAAGTTTGATCCCAATCTTCAAACATTGCTCGGATATGTTATTTTTTAACCTTTGTGTAAAATTAAAATGTTTTTTTTTAGTAAACGGGACAGAGCTTATTCCAAGAGTAAAAAGATAAACAGAAATGAATTCATGAATTTACCCCTTCAGACAGTAATAGTTTAAATTTCATTTCAAAATTGCTACTATATAAAAAACGATTGTAAACTTTTTCTCTGCTGCATTTTTAACCCCTTCGACTCCGAGCAGCTCTGAGTCTGTGTTCCTCACTCACTATATCAGTAAATGTACATTTTTTATATTATTTTCATTTTCTAATGTTTTCTATTAAAGCTAAGGACTTCAAGGTGGTAAAATATGCATTAATGCTCCGCCTTTTCATACATTAGACATGGTAAATATAATTGCTATGGATTTCTAGAATCGTTTTCAAAGGTGAGGTTGTTTCTTTATGTTTATTAGAATCACCCTTTATTCTTTGCGAATGCTGCGTATGACTGCGAATGAGTTCCATCATCATGCAGCAGAGTGCAGGGAAATGAGAAAGCCTTAGCAACAGTGAGATGATGCAACTGCTGCTCAGGCTTTTCACATTCTGGGCTCTTTGCCATGCCAAATGGTAAATATTACACACACTCATCATACACACACACACACACACACACACACACACACACACACACACACACACACACACACATACACACACATACACACACACAAAAGGCCAATGCACAAGTTTCAATGATCATAAGCTTTTGTGCTAAAACTTTACTGAAATTTTAGAAATTCAGCCCAGGAATGAATTGCGTTGTTTTGTTTGCGTAATAACAGCAGAATGCAGCACCCATGAAGCTTTTTCTCATATTTTGCTTACCCAATTAATGTCAGCATAACCTTTCCAGGAGGCTGTCATCTATGAGATACTGACAGCATTAGGAAATATTAACTTTTCAAGTCAGACAGTGAGTCTGCTGTGGGTCTCAGGAGCATCGAAGTAAATTTTTATTTTTTATTTTTTTAAGCTTAGCACCCGCTGGCACGTCTGGGACGAGCTGTGGGCCATCAGGCGTCTGTGCCAGGCAGCGGTGTGTGTCTGCAGTATGATCAGCAGGGCCGTTTCACACTCATACACACCCCATTGTGTCCGTTCCACACTCACCAGACCTTGTTTACAGGAATAGTTCCCCCAAACCGAAATTCAATTACACAATTACCTCAAAGAGTTCAGACAAGACTGTTCGGGGTTTTGATATTTTTGCAGTTTTACGTTTAAGCTATGAGTCATGTAGCTAGCTAATAAATAATGCGAGACAGTTTTACCCACAAAGTGTGGCTCACTGTAGTCTTTAAACATGATGAAAAATATATATTATATAACAGGTGCCATCTAAGACCACGAAAAACTCTATACACATTTAATTGCTTTGTGATATTAAGTATAAACTCCAAAAATCTATTGGTTGATTTAATATAAAATCTCATCAGTATAATAATTAATAATTGGCTGCAAATCCAATACACACTTTTAAAGTCAGAGAAGCTGTAATGCTTTCTTTCTTTCTTTCTTTCTTTCTTTCTTTCTTTTTTTCTTTCTTTCTTTCTTTCTTTCTTTCTTTTCTTTCTTTCTTTCTTTCTTTCTTTCTGTCTTTTCATACATTATACATGGCATATATAATTGGTCTGGATTTATAGACGTCACTTATTTTTACTGACACAGTTGTACTCTTCTTTCTTTCTTTCTTTCTTTCTTTCTTTCTTTCTTTCTTTCTGTCTTTTCATACATTATACATGGCATATATAATTGGTCTGGATTTATAGACGTCACACATTTTTACTGACACAGTTGTACTCTTCTTTCTTTCTTTCTTTCTTTCTTTCTTTCTTTCTTTCTTTCTTTCTTTCTTTCTTTCTTTCTTTCTTTCTGTCTTTTCATACATTATACATGGCATATATAATTGGTCTGGATTTATAGACGTCACACATTTTTACTGACACAGTTGTACTCTTCTTTCTTTCTTTCTTTCTTTCTTTCTTTCTTTCTTTCTTTCTTTCTTTCTTTCTTTCTTTCTTTCTTTCTTTCCTTCCTTCCTTCCTTCCTTCCTTCCTGTTGTGTAATTTATACTTTGATTAGACCTTCTTCATGTTCACACCTGTTACTGGATTTCACACGCCCATCTTGATTACTGTGGATGTGTGAAAATCCTATAAAAGGAAACACTAGATACCTTGAACTATTATCAAGATATTTCTACTTGCTAGCTTATTTCTAACCAAAGGCAAATATGGAATGTATTTGCATTTTATTTTCAATTTTTCGGATTTTTAACAATGGACATTTTCACAAAGGGGCTTTACAGAAATAAATAGATTAAGGATGAACATTTTAAAAGTTTATCCATAATGAACTTATCCCAGAGGTGATTGTGGCAAGTAAAACCTTCCTGTGGTAATCTGAGGAAGAAAACTTGAGAGGAACCAGACACAAAAGTGAAGTCATCATCTGGGTGACACCAAATGTCTATTCAATATAGTTCCATTATTGCTGAGTTCATTAGCTGTTTACTGATGGTCACTTGAGTGCAGAACTGTTAATGGCAATTTACACTGAATGTGTAAATGACTAAAATTGGCACTAGATAAAGTGTTTGGCTTCTGTACTGATGATGGCCTTACAATTACATAGGTGGAAAGAAGTGCTTTCTGAATTACTCTTAATAGCCACTATGTAACATTCTATGGACATTTTCCATCCTGTGGCTTTTCTGATTTACAGACATACATCTGAAGGCAACGACCCGCTGTCTTTTTGCGAGTAATCATTCTTGTCTGTGGGCTACAGGCAGATCTACTATGCCTCATCGCTTGTGTGTGGTTTCTGTAGATTTAATGCTGCACATTTGTTCCTTTGCTTCAACATGTGTTAAAGAAAAACGCTGACACATTGTGGAGCACTGTGGAGCAGATTTGCTGGGGAGGTTTTTTTTTTTTTTGCTTTGTGAAAAGCTGACGTTACTATATAATAGACCTTCTGCTTGCTGGCAGGTGGTGACATGAACCTTGTGAATTTCTGGACCATTTCCTGGGATGTTACCTAGTTATGGATTATGTTATAGCTTCTCTTTAAGTTGACCTTGCCAGCTGTTGTGTGGAGTGAATGCATTGGAGATGGCTTTTGGATAATAATCATGTATGGCTCCAATTTGTATGCCTCCAATGTCCCATACTGTAAGAAACATGTGTGGGTTACATAAATCTCAGTGTGGGATGGTGACTAAGTATGTAAAAAAAGAAAAACCCTTGACTTTTAGAATGGTCAAACACAAAAATGCTTTTGTTTTACATTTCATGCTACACATACAGTAACAAGTTATAGTAAGTTATGCTAGTTAAGCTATGCTAATGTTAACATGCTGGCAATCATTAGCACCTAACAGCCAAATGTAAAGCATTAAACTTACACTATATGTACAAAATTATTGAGGCACTTTATTTTTTCAGGCATATGTGGTTCTTCTACAAGCCTATTCTAGCATGACAATACCCCTTTGCACAAAGCCAGCTCCATGAAGATATGGGTTGGAGTGGACGATCTTGAGTAGCCTGCTATAGAGCTCTGAGCTCAACATTATTATATTATTATTATTACGTTGTTATTATTATTATAGTCATTGCTGAGGTTTGAATTTATGCTCGTCAGATGATCTGAGAACCAAGATTTGTATTTAGGGTCTGGATTTGTTTAAATCCCAAAACTGTAGTCTGTAATTTTAAATAAATCCTTAAATTTTTTTTCAATGTGACGCATATAATTCTTTTGAATGTTTTGAAATGTAATCTTCATACTCAATATGTCATATTCAAAGGCCTTAACCTGAATAGTGGTGTATTCCATATCATTTTCATGCTTCAGTGATAAAATATCATTTCTGGTGCCAGGAAAGAGGTTTGATTTGGTTTGGTTTGGTATTGTGCACCTTATTTCTCCGCTGAAGCAGCTCTGAAAGCTGTGCGATTATTAATAAGCTCCTTGTTGCCATTTCAGCGCTGGCAAACTTTCGTGGAACGGTTCAGCACGGGCTGCCCTTGGAGATCGGAGACACGGTGCAGATTTTGGAAAAATGTGAAGGTAATTAGAATTTTTTTTCTTTGAAAACCCAGGCAGTGCTTACTGAAGCAATGTGCCACCTCCAACCTTCCACCCCCTACTTCCCAACGTCCTCTAACAAAGCTCTAAGGTTACAAGCAAAGCTCGGACTCAATGATGGATGAATATAATACATCTTAATCATGCTTTATTAAAAGATTTGATCCTATTGATCACAATCACTTCTCATAGGTCTAATTGTAATTAAGTATAATAGTTATTGTAATAAAATATAAACAATTGCCTAATTGAACAGTGTTGTCTATAATCAAAGTACAACAGATTAGAGTGGATGCCCTAAGATCTATCGCAATTTTAATACTAATTATTTTTTGTTACTGTATGTACAAGAGCAGAACATTTTGCTTTCCTTGCTTTGCTGCTTTTGTGTTGCTACTGTGCAGTAATAAGCGTTTACATCACCAAACCCTATAACTGATAAACTTGAAATAATTTCCCATAATGACGTCTGCCTTTTGACAAAATGGAGATTTTTCTCAAATGTCACCGTTTGTCCTTTTAGGATGGTACAGAGGATTCGTTGTCAAGAATCCAAATGTCAAGGTAACCACATCTGTCACTGAATGATTGACTTATAGTCTTCCCTCTGTATTGCTTATGCATGCATAATATAGTTATGTTATTTTATGTATGTGTATGTATAATATACTGTATGTATATCTTTTTTTTTTTACACCTGCTTGTAATTTTTCAATTATATACTTCTAATATAATTATTATAATTGATTATCTTTTAAATAATCTATCTGTCTATTTACCTATCTATCTATCTATCTATCTATCTATCTATCTATCTATCTATCTATCTATCTATCTATCTATCTATCTATCTATCTATCTATCTATCCATCCATCCATCCATCCATCCATCCATCCATGCATCCATCCATCCATCCATCCATCCATCCACCCACCCACCCACCCAATTTGAGTGTGTGAATGCTTTTGTTTTATCTAGACATTATTTCTTGGCCTTTATCCATATCTATCAAACCATAATAGGAAGCATTCTGCAGAATTACAATTAGCTATTACCAAAGTTGGTGGCACACAATTGTATAGGATGTCAATAGATGCTGTAGCATTATATATTATTTCTTTATTTGAGCTAGAAGACCCAAAGCTGATCAAACATAACAATATCTCTGTACAAAGCCAACTCCATGAATATATGGTTTACATGGGTTAGAGTGAAAGCTCTTGAGTGGCCGGCTATAGAGCCCAACCGTATTAAACTGACAGCACCCCAGGCCTACTCACCTCACCTACACCAGTACCTGACTTTACTAACAACCTTTTTTCTGAATGAGCACACATCTCATCAAGCACACTTTAAAATCGAATGGAACATCTTCCCAGAAGAGTGGAGGTTATAACACCAAATGGGGACAAAATTTGAAATGTGAAAGGGTGTTCAAAAAGCTCATACAAATCTTATGGTCAGGTACCTACAATAGTCCATATAGTGTAATTGTAAATAATGTGGATGTGTGATGCAGTGAGATGCATCACACAGCGCTTTGTAGTGTTTTATTTCTCTTATACCACAGCAACTTTCTTAGTTCTCTTTATTAAACAGCTGTTATTAAATAGCTTGTGCTGTTTATCAGTTCATGTTGAGGAATGCCTGCAAATGTCTTCCACTTCTCATAAATTTTCAAAAGATATCTCCTCACATAAAACGGTCACCATATTAGCAACATCCGTCATACAGGTCCCTGTGAACAAACTGTTACTACAGAAAAATCACATTCTGAACCTAGCATTTGCTGCTACTATCAGAGCCGCCATTAGAGAAAATTAATCACCACCTGCTAAACCAATCAGATTTAAGCAATGAACTCAACACTGCTGTGATGTAACTGCTTTTAAAAGGTTACTTAGGTATTTATGGCATACTTTATTTCCTTTAACTTTATTTCTGAGGCCATATGACATTATGTGAACGGCTGTTTTCGCTCATCACATGACTTCTGTAACACTAAGGAAATGAATATATTTTCAATGCGTGTTTGTTATTAAGTATGGCACATACCATATTTTCAGCAGTGACCTTAAGATTTAAGACCAAAGGCAAAAGTGTGTCAACAAAAAAAAAAAAAAAAAAAACACTCGCTGTGTGTGAGACGTCACAGCTCGGTATCTTACTTTTGAGCGTCCTCACAGGCACTGTGCTCTCTGAAAGGTCACTGATGCTAATCTGGTACAGGCAAGCTTGTGAGACTGCACGCAAGTCAATAGGAGTTCAAATGCCACATTCATAATGCTGACAAATGAACGATAATGGAAGTAAAAATACAATTGAAGAATAGTAACCTCCGAAAGAGCGATGTTCACTCTCATTCCATCGACGTGAATTTAGATTTTTGTTATGTCTTGTGTTAGTTGTGAGTCTATTCAGCCAGGACTATATTACATATTGTTGTCTTTTTTTCCAGGGAATATTCCCAAGCAGTTACATTCATCTGAAACATGCCCACATTAAGAACAAGGGGTAAGAGTGTCTTCTTTTACTACAGATTGCTGAACAAATTAGGTAGGTTTTTAAAATCCTATAAAATTAGAGCTAAATCATGTATCACCTCATGAAGTTCAAGATTTGATTCTTATGAATGAGCCACAAGCACAACTATGCTTGTAAGTTGTATTGTAACCTTTATTAATATTGATATGTCATAAAGGCATCAAATATATATATTATTAATCTATTTTTCCTTTACTACCAAAAATATATATGCATTTTTTTAATTAGTGAAATACAGTAATTATTTTTATCTATATACTGTACATGCATTGCATTACAACTGTACTTTGTCTCTGCGGTGTTGTGATACAGTGTATTGCGTTGCTTTTTGTGTATTTAATATGGTGCCTAGAGATATTTAGTCATGGATATATGGTTTGTCTAAATCCCAAGGTTCAGGGCCTTCAACCACCAAGAACCTAGAGGGTTGATTGTAGTATTAATCTACGTCTATTATTTTTTATAGGGCAAGAAAATGCTTTTTAAAGAATTAAGCCTCAGCTAATTAGCCTTCATTACAAGTGTATAACCAGGCACATGTTCCAGCTGTTCATCACACTTGAGCTTCATAATTTATTTTTAGTCATTTTTGTATTAATTTATTGCCATTTGTAGTAATTAAATGCCGAAAACTTTCAAACTACCAGTGACGCATTTATTTTGCAACCTTGTTGTCTTACTGAAAAAACGGAAAGCAACAATTACACATTTTACACAAAAAAAATCAACAAAGAAATTTTTGCTATACACGTCTCAATATTCTCTAGTGCTGTGAAATAATAGCCAATTATAAGTAATTCCTGACCATCAGTGTAAACCGTGGCTTTGTAGAATCATTCATTTGTGTGTATTTGTGCGTCTGTGTGATATAATTTACCTGTGTTACATACAGGCAGTTCGAGACGGTCATCCCAACAGAGGAGTCGGTCATCACGGAGATGACGGTGACTTTGCGAGACTGGGGTACCATGTGGAAACAGCTCTATGTGGTAATGTAGGACAAGCAGAATAGTCTATGTATGTGTAGAACTATTGATATGTACTGTCTATTCAGAAATATAGATATGTATATGTAAAAATATAGAAATGTATATGGTTAAATATATGTATGTATAAGTGGTAATAGTATTTGATATATATTTTTGTTGAATTTTAATGAAAACCCCACCCTGTGTCTGAGTAGTACATGTGACTGTATTTGCTGTTTTGAATGTTCTAAGCAAATAAGTTTAAATTAAGGGAATTACGTTCACTTAAGTGACATGTGAAATATAACACTGTTGATAATTGTCCTTATTATTACTATTGTGGCTGTATAGAACTATTGAAAATTGGTGACCAATCATTGGACACTGTGTATTCATCCACATATGTAGGCATTTGCTTTTCCTTCTGCACTAGTAGATCGAGTATAACGTAGCAAACAGGCCAGACAAGGTCTGTGTCGAACTCAATTACTCTTCATTACTCTAAAATGAGAGTTCTGATATTACAATTAAAATGGTGAAGCCTGAAAAACATTAGAAAATTGTTTTGTTAAGCTTGGACTTCAGACACCAATTATTCTGTGTGGAAAGCTGTGTAAATTGTGTGTAAAATCTATAGCAGGATCATTTCTGTAAACTCCGGCCTGGAGAAAAGGAATTCATTGCAACTTTCTCTTTTCTCCTCACCTGTAGAAGAACGAGGCCGAGCTCTTCCACAGACTCTGGCATGTAATGACAGAGATCCTGGAGCTGAGACAGCAGGTCCTGCTCGGTCACCTGACCCACGAGCGCCTGACCGACATCAAGCAGCACATTGTAGCGAGGCTCGACTGGGGCAATGAGTGAGTCTAAAAAGATAAGAGCCTTGGAGAAAAAAAGAGCAATGGCATTACTTTAGCAGCAACTATGATGATGATGATGTTGATGATGACAATGATGATGATATAGTGAATTGCTATTCACTATATATATATATATATATATATGCATGACTCAGAGCTTGGTGCTCTTGTGGCTGACTGTTTCACTGCACACACACTTCGCTTGTGTGCACACAATTTACGCCAATTTACGCCAACTTGTATTGGTCTTACTGACCATGCTCACTGATACTGTTCTACGCAGTACTTTATCTGTTAAAGATACTGTTCATGTACCAGAAGGATGCTTTATCAGGTTACTTGTATTATAGGAAGACGACATAATGGCGCAGTCTGTATTAGTCACTAGTCATCCAGATCACTCTGGGTTTGTGTCGTCTGTTCAATAACGCAACGGAGAACAGTAAGCTCCCATCCCATGTGTGTTGCCAAGGTATCAGAGTGTGAGTAAATAAACATGGTATTGGATGTGGATGTGGATGTGGATGTGCCGAGACGTTCCTACAGTACATGAGGCATTAGTTTATAGGGCACCAGACAGATGTTTTGTATGTTGTTTTTAATTGTTTTAGACAGCTTTCCTTTATAACAATGCTGAACATAGAATTCTAAGTGTGTGTGTGCGTGTGTGCGTGTGTTTGTGTTTTATAGGCAGCTAGGATTGGACCTGGTCCCCAGGCGGGACTTCAGTATGGTAGACCCAGATGAGATCAGCGTCACCGAGCTCTATCGCTTGGTTAGTTTTACACACACACACACACCCACACACACACACACATATATATATATATATATATATATATATTATATAATATATATATATTATATATATATATATATATATAATATACACACACAATACTCATGAGTCACCCTTCCACTGCTGCCCGAGGTCTATGCTGCGTTGCCACGGAAACTGCAACCTGGTTTGACGCCACAGCCCCCAGTCTTGCTCCTCTGTTCTCTTTGTTTAAAACACACACACACACACACACACACACACACACACACACACACACACACACACACACACACACACACACACAAGGAGCGAGTCATGCTTCCATAGGAAAATTATAGTAATTAAGTACATTAAGTGGCTGTTTGCAAACTTGCGTTATTTCAGTCCTCCCATTGTGTTCATGTATAGAGGACACACTACACACACCTACAGGCTCATCAGAGACACACAGACACAAAAAACTCACTGTACATTACAAAGAAAATACATTTTAGGGTTGTTTAACACCAATTTAACTCTTCAATCAGGATGAGAATGGGATACGTTTACTTTATGGGCTGGTTTGATTTCACACTTTACATAATTACCAGATTCAGAAAGCAAAAACGTTGAATGAGGTACATTTAGGGCTGAAGTGTATTTCTTCAAAATCGAAATTCCTTAGTTAGCGTGTTTGTATATATTTTTAGATGGTCCCCGAGTTATTTTTTTTTGTGATGATGATATCGATACGACAATATTGTACAAATATTTTCGTGCGGCAGGCAAACGTACAGTACCAGCATATGCTCCATCCACCACTCATGAACCGGCGCTTGACTACACGCCTGCTGCCACATTCATGTATACTGTACAGTTTATACAGTATTTTATTATCAATGCTCTGTTTTGTAAATTATGTACTAGGCAGGTCCATGTCTCGACTTACAATATTTACAAGTTATGACGGGGTCATCAGTACGCATTTCTGTCGTAATTCAGGGACTACCTGTATATAGTATATATTCACATATACACTGATATGCAGCCAATCTGCTGGTAGCCAATAAAATGCCCTTAAACAAAGTCAGATATTAATTTGAGAGTTAAGGGTTAAATCCGTGATCATAATTCTAAATTTGTTATACTGCAAATTTTGTTAATTTTGTCAATGACTATATACTGTAGCTCAGTGCCCTGGATGGATCATGTTAAACACAAATTAATAAGCATTTTAAAAATTTTAAACACAAAATATTTGGGGAGGGGGTTTAAATACTTTCAAATATCGAAGTAAAACTCCCATTCTCCCGTTCTGCTTCTATCATTTTGAACATGAAGTAGATCTGGGAATCAGGAAATCACAGCTTCAGACTGTGAACATTTGCGAAGAGATTATTCTTTGTTTTTTTTCGGATCTAGTCACTGCTAGAACAGATCTGGGTCGCCTCTTCCCAGATCTCTGGGGTGTCGCATTATTATGCAACAGATATTGTGTATATTTTATGTGTTATTGTGTTTAAATCTGTATTTGTGTTTTTGTTCTTAATCCAGCTGTCATTTACATAAATAAAAGTATTGGGATAGCTGACCTGGTCCTTCCTCAAACTGTTAAGTTAATTGTATAGTATGTTTATTAACATAAAATTAAAAATATATATTTTTATTGACTTGAGCTAGGAAACCCAAAACTGTTCCAGCATACATAGTACCCTTGTGCACATTGCCAGCACAGTAAACATATGCTTTACATGGCTGGTAGTGAAAGATCGTGAGTGGCCTGCTACAGAGTTCTGACCTCAACCCCACTCAACATCTTTGGAATCAATTGGAACACTGACTGCACCCCAGGCCTCTTCACCTCACCTATATCAGTATCACCAAGCTGGCATTTTTGGGCCCTTTAGCAAGGCCCTTAACCCTCTGTGCTCCAGGGGTGCCGTATCATGGCTGACCCTCTGCTCTGACCCCAGCTTCTGAGGACGAATTTCACTGTACTTTAATGTATATGTGACAAATAAAGGCTATTCTATTCTCTAAAATCGATTGGAACATCTTCCCAAGAGAGTGGAAGGAATTATAACAGCAAATAGGGATTAAATGTGGATTGGGATGTCCAAAAAAAAGCACATAATCTTAAGGTTAGGTGTCACACAAACTTTTTCCCCATATAATGTAGTTTCCGTGATATGTTTGCAAACTCATGTTAACGTGTTCTGTCAGATGGAGCGGCGGCACCGTAAGCGAGAGATTCCGCTTCAGGCCAACATGCATCACCTGTTCCTGCAGACCAACAGCTTGCTGAACTGCAGCCTGGCTGAAGAGCTCGAGGTTTTCTTCTTCATCTACGACAGCAGGGAGATGCGACCAATCAGGTAGTGGTCATGCACAACTGACCAATCAGGACACAGTACTGCAGGGCAACAGGAAAAAAAAACTCTTGAAGGTCAGAATTTTGGCTGCAAAAAATGTTGTTCTGAAAATGGATTTACAGTTGAGCCACCATATTTATCTTGAAGCACTGAAAAGCCTTTTAAATCACATTTCTATTGCTTTTATAGAAACCTCTTACATAAATAATTCATAAAGGGTTAAAGGTCATGTTTATACATGCCATCTCAGCCATACTTTAGGAGAAATGCACGTCTGGACACAACATATAAATAATGAATTGAGTAAATGCACTGACCTCATTTTTTTTTACCATGAATGATGGATTGGAAATTTTTGGTGTTGTCAATTAGTTTAAAAATACTTGACTGCTATATTGTAAGCTTTGGAAACGTTTTCCATAAGTATTTGTTGTCGTGGAGACACGTTTGCGTATTTATGTAATTGGAGCCTAACTGTGTAGCATTTCAATTGTGGAAGGACTGTAGGGTATGCAAGAAAAGGAAGAAAGAACCACTTATTATTTTATGTCTTATATTTTAATTGCCTCAACCCAAGAGGGTAAGTCAAATAGTATTACAAGATTACAAAATTACAAGAGCACATGACCAATCAGAATCAAGAACTCAACAGTGCTTTATAAAGTGGTGTATAAAGTCATATCATATACTGCAGACCTCTTTGTCTGTATATTTCGCTTGAAAACTGGATAAATCATTGTTAGGTATGGTGAAAATGAGTAATATTAGCCATGACTGTTGTTGAGAATTCATCTGACATGCAGCTGTTCATGTGTTCGTGGACTCTTATTGATTGAGTCTCAATTGCAGTCTCTCTTTATCTGTCTCACTCACACACACACACACACACACACACACACACACACACACACACACACACACACACACACACACACACACACATGCTCCTGTTCACAAATTCTGGTGAATTATTCCATGAGTAAATCCCCAAAGGGCTGCACAAATCTCTACAGAGACACATGGAGGTAGGAGAGGTGTGTATGTGTGTACCTGTGTGTGTGTGTGTGTGTGTGTGTGTGTGTGTGTGTGTGTGTGTGTGTGTGTGTGTGTGTGTGTGTGTGTGTGTGTGTGTGTGTGTCTGTGTGTGACCAGCAGGCCTCTCCTTGGAATTAAGGCACATCAGGCGTTCCAGGGGAAGCTGTTAATACATGCAGAGGCTGCTACGTTCTCTCACTGATCCACACTTGAGAGTGTCAAGCTCAGCTGTAGCTCAAGGTGAATTTATTTTTTCTTTTTTTGAAATTCTGACTTCATCTCTGTCCTTGTCTGTCTTTGTGTCTGTCTGTCTGTCTGTCTGTCTCTCTCTCTTTCTCTTTCTCTCTCTCTCTCTCTCTCTCTCTCTCTCTCTCTCTCTCTCTCTCTCTCTCTCTCTCTCTCATTACTGCAGTGAGAGGTTTCTGGTGCGCCTCAATAAGCAAGGGGTTCCTAAGTCACCTGAGAAAACTGAAAGGCAGTGCACGCTCTTTGTTGTAAGTGCTCTGATGTATTATTTTTATCCTCTTTTCCCGTAGTGCTCTATCTCCTGTGCCCTAACTGCTTGACATTGAAAACATGTTTACTCCTGTAGTCAGAAAGTGCTTAGAGATGCTCCTGCTTTGTACAGTTCAAAGCCGTGATATAACTGATTTTGTTGAATGTAAGAGATGCTGCTTTGAGCAAAGGCCAAACCATAACTATTGGATTGGATGTAATTTTCACTGTTTTACAGCAGGAAGAAAGAAGGAAAGGAATTATTTGGGTGGATTTTTAACACTGCACAAAAAATTCCTGGAACTGATTTTTTTTTTTTTGTATTGACTTTCTATTGTATGGGTTCTGCTCCAAGCTCCAGAGGTGCTAATGGTATATTAAGGTATACAGTATACAGTATTACAGTATACAGTATGTTATGCTTTTCAGGTGCAACAGTTTCAGATACTTAGTGCACTGATGACAGCCTGAAATTTGAATAATTTTTATTTCGCCACAGAATCTTTTTTCAGACTTTTCTTCCAGATATTGTAACCTTGATAAATAAAAAAAGTAAACTACTGCAATATATGTATTTGATATTTATTATGTAATTCTAAGATTAAGCAAAGATATAAGAAACAATTGTGATTATTTTCCTTTAACAGCACGCTTATAACAAATGCAAGTTTTATTCATGTAAATATGATTTTTATTTTGTACATAGTTGCATCTAATGCTGTGGAACATTCCGGAAATTTCTGCATTTCTGGACTTTCTGCAGTGTTAAATCGTTAATACTTACATTATAACATATAACATATAAACAGTTTCCTCATCTTATTTAGTTGTTGCTATACAAATGATGCCGTATTGGAATGTGTAAATTAATATTAATCTGGCAACCAGGTCTGCTGTTAAAGCTTCTGTTATGTAAGGAAGGAACAACCGCCACACCATGCGCTTCTGAAGAAATAATGCTCTGTTAGTATGTAACAATGCAGGATGCTCAAGCTGTAGATCATCTCAGTTTATTTTGTGTATACCACAGTGAATTGCTCATTAATGTTTAATTTCTTTTGGCACGTTTTAATGATTAATATTCAAAACTGCCGGTGTGGAATATCTAAAGGACAAATTAGTTCCTGCTCTCAATTACAAGTTATTTCCTGACTGCTGAACCCCCCTCGCTATGTCCTGAAGTCTAAACTTCACAAATCACCTATTACAAAGCACTCATAATGGAGACTTCTTAAACAAACCTGTATAATGTTTTTTTTTTTTTTTTATATATATATAAATTTTTATATTTATATTATGTGAAATGTCCACTGTAGACCATGTGATTGAGCTGTTTACGGTACTTCAGAAACAACAGAATAGAAATGTATGCTTCAGACCAATCAGATTTGAGCATTCAAGGACACTGTGGTGTAAAGAAAATGAACCAACAGTTTTTGATTAATGAAATCTAATAATTGGTGAAAAATTTGAATGATCTGGAGACATGGTATGGTTTAGTTATATTCACTTCAGATTGCCTCAACTCTTGGTTCCTGGTTGGGTCGCTTAATTGTTTTATTATTTTTTCTTTCAGTGTGCAGTTTAGAACAGAATTTGTACAATGTTTTGAACAGCGTTTGAATCAAACATTTGTCTTTCTTTAAGGATTTGGGAAGTAGCGATCTCCGCAAAGATGTATATGTTGTAGCTCATATTTTTAGAATAGGTAAGAGCTGCTGTCCCCGACATGAAATCTGTTCCTTAAAGTGACCTATCACAATGCCTTCTGAGTGACATGAAAACCTCACACGATATGATATGACAGTCTTAAACGATCACTTCCATTAAAAACAAACAACAACAATATGATTGATTTGGACATGCATTCTAATGACTGCCAAGGTCTATAATAAGCAGGTTTTAATAAGATCTTAACATGTAGGCAAACTGATAAGCCACTTCAAGTTAAGTGTGACTGGTACACTGTCTTTCCTGTTAAAAAAAACCAAAAACAAAAATGTTCCATCAGTGTCTGAGTAGCTAGCTCGTGATGACATGCATGACACGCATCGATTTGTAACCTCATATCACTGAATGGTATTGGTGTCTCTGTGGCGTCGCCAGTTTCCCATTTGCATGTGTGTTTCATTTCACTATGGACTGGTAAGTGCTTGTGTGGACATGTTGCTGCTCATTTGGTAAAACATTCACGCATTCAGGTTCTGTCCCAAACCCAGCAAACAGCTGGCACATATCATATTATGATGTCAACCTGATGTTGAGATTGAGGACAGAACCTTGACTACATCCCAGAATTTGTGATTCATTTGTATAAGCGTTGTTTGCGATATTGTGATCCTGGCCGCTCGCGTGACCCTCAGGGCGAATGGTTGCCGGCGAGAAGAAGTCGGTGTGTAACACGCAGTACAGGCGGCCGTTCGGCTGTGCCGTCATCAACGTCTGCGATCTCCTGACAGTCGACTCCAAGGACGAGCACCTGCTCAAAGTTTACTCGTGAGTCCAGTTTCTCTCGACTTTAATCTATACGACAGGACTTTATGACGCTTCCATCAACAGCCATTGTGGCGCTTGAAAGTTTCTATTCCTTTATGAATTTTGTTCGAAAATTAAATTTAAGATTTAAGATTTTTTTTTCATTTGTCACATAGTTATATACAGAATACAATTTGCAGTGAAATGTAAACCTGATCGCCGCTCAGAAATTTGCACTTTAGATAAAAGGGACTGTAAATATAAAATAAGAGAAAATATGAGAAAATACATTAGATAATGATCCAATTCAACAAATGAGATAATAATATTACACTTGGTCTTTTTTTTTTTTATTGCTCCAATATAACATGAAAATTCAATAGTGTTGTAGGTTATATTTTTGCAGAAATAAGGGAAATTCTAAACGGTTCACTAACTTTTAAGCACTACTGTATTTTTTAATTAAGATTGAATTTAACATAGCAGCTGGATGTCGAGTTTGCTTGTTCCCTAACGAACAGACTAGAGTAAGAGTTACTATGGCATGGATAAACTCCCTGAGATAGCATCAAGAGAAAGATTTTGAAGAACCCAAACTCAAATGGTCCCTCAGTAGATATAACTATAGAAGGGTAAAGTCAATTATTACTAAATACTATTATGCTGTTATCCTTTGGCTATACACTGTTAATTAGTTTTTTTGCACCATAAACCTCCTTATTTCACTGAACATATTTACTGTTTGTACTGATAATTGCACTGATTTATTGGCTCTGCACTCGTATTCTGAGAGTTACAGTGACTGATCTAAAGCTTACATTTGGGCTTCATTTGAATTTAAGGAAAGTGCAATTTTTTTTGCTTACCCAATTAATTGCTTAATCTCTGTTTTGGGAAATGGAACCTGTTATTCTTTAAATTAATGGATATATTTTTCCAACTCTAAATGCCTTCCTGTAGTTATTGACTAGTACTTCCTTGGTCTGTCAGAAGTGTGTTACTGAGTTTGGTGTTTGTGTGTGTGCATGTGAGTGATGTTGATGTTACATTTTTGCAGATGCAACACTGAAAGCGAGTGGTATCAGATACATGACAACATTATTCGGAAGGTCAGCTCCCGATACAGTCAGGTCAGCTCCGGCACAGGTCAGTCCTGTTTACATCTTACTTTTATACTCCATCCATCCACCCAACACCCATCCATCCATCCATCCATCCATCATCCATCTATCTATCTATCTATCTATCTATCTATCTATCTATCTATCTATCTATCTATCTGTCTGTCTGTCTGTCTGTCTGTCTGTCTGTCTGTCTGTCTGTCTGTCTGTCTGTCTGTCTGTCCGTCTATCTATCTGTTTGTCTGTTCGTCTGTCCATCCATCCATCCATCCATCCACCCAACACACATCCATCCATCTATCTATCTATCTATCTATCTATCTATCTATCTATCTATCTATCTATCTATCTATCTATCTATCTATCTATCTATCTGTCTGTCTATCTATCTATCTATCTGTCTGTCTGTCTGTCTGTCTGTCTGTCTGTCTGTCTGTCTGTCTGTCTGTCTGTCTGTCTGTCTATTTGCATAAAACGTAAATAAACCCAAACCTAATGTGTTTGCACTTAATCAGCTGAGGAATGGAGCTGATTCACTTGAACAAACATCCTTTGTAATGAGAAGAAATGAAAAACAACACCTCAGTTCCTCAGTGTATAGTGGCTTTACTGTACAATACTGTAGTTTACAATAATGACTGTGTGTAAGATCATTTAAATGCAAACCAAGCTCTAGTTTTCATCAGTGAGAAAATAAATGAGAAAAATATGCATATTGAGCAAAACTGTGTGGGTAAGAGAGCTGTAATCCTTACAGCTTATTCTGCCAGACCGGAGCTCGGTGACTCCACATCAGCTGATTAACGAGCAATTCATTCAGCCAAAAATTCAATTATGCTAAATGGAGCTTTTCTAACCGTCGTCCATTAAACGCCAATTATCGGTGCTGTGTACATTTGCTATCAATACACTCTGGAAGGGCCTATCGACCGCTTACGCTTTTCTGTGTTATCTCTGTTTTGGGGTGGCTTATCAAGAGAGGGACACCTGCTGTGGTTTTGTTAATATTAATGCTGATCATTTTAATTATGTTCATAGTTTATCAAGCTGAAATGATGAACCTATTTTTGTACAATATTTAATCCATGTTCTTTTGCCTTTTGAGACTTTTAGAATATGATGAAGCAGTGTCACACAGATTTAACACGTTTGATTCTTTCCTATTTGATTGGGGGTGTGATTTCCACACGTGTTTGTGTGTATATCTGTGTATATGTGTGTTTGGGAGATATTTATTGTGTTCTCCCAATGCTTTCGGCGGTTTCCTCTGGGCACATGGTTTACTCCTTTGTCCAAAGGTATCCTGAACAGTATTTAAGAAACCATAGTTTAGTATATAAATCCAGAAAAAATGACCTTTGTAAAAAGTCACACATAAATCTAGATATTTTAACATTTAATAACCAGGAAAATCATCATTCAATTCACATCATTATTATTTTTGTATAGGGCTTTTAACAATGAACATTGTCTCAAGGCAGCTTTACACGGATAATGTGGTAATAAAAATGAAAAAGATGTTTTTTGTTTTTTGTCTCTGATGAGTGAGCCGGTGGCGACTGTGGCAAGAAAAAACTCCTTGAGGGGAACCAGACTCAGGAGGGAACTTATCCTCATCTGGGTTGCACCAAATGTCCATTTATTGCAGATATACAATGTTATGGGGTACAGTGATGGTGATCAGAAGCAAACTGTAGTCCTGAGACTGTTGACATTAACTACAGTCCAAAAATCATGGCACACAAAAACCATCCAAACATCAATAGTCAAAAAACAAGTTAGAATTGATTTAATCCTTCTTTATTTGCACCCCTGTTGTCACTACTACACTAGCTATTCTAGCTAAACTTAAATTAGCATCACTTAGCATTAATAATTGTATTTATTGTGAATAAAAGAGTGAATGTTTTGTTAAGCAAGGTAAAAGTGTGGTTTATAAGCGAAGATTCACTGTATTGTTTAGCTGTATTGTGTGTGGTTGTGTTGTGTGGAGGAGGCAGTGTAGTATCTTATATAAGAACATCTCACTGTACTGCTAATCTGACTGATATAATACATATGAATGGGTTTGCATTGCTGAGTGACCGTGTGGGGGGAAGTGCATTCGCAATGTTATGAAATAAAAGTGGCCACAATTAGGCTTTGTGCTCCGAGGCAGAGATTTGTGCAAGACAGACATAGATAAGGTTTCTGCTTTATGTAATTTAGCAGTAGTTAGATGGGTGGAAATGTCTTTATTGGAGAATGATGAAATAGATGAAGAGAGCAGTACCTGTGAAACTCTAGCATAAAGGAAAAATGTTAATGTTTGCGGATAAAACACACACTAAATGGTGAAATAGCTGAAAGATTTTTATTTATTTATTTATTTAATTGTCTTTTATAAAGAAATTGCCATCTGCATGAAATAAAAAAATCGCAATTCTGAATAAAACTATATTTTGGTTATTGCTTTAAAGGTAAAAGTTTAACTCTCATGCCAGAAAGTCTAAAGTATCATTATTCCCCAGATTAATAAGGTAAAATAAAAATTTTTGCTTCTAGAAATGAGCAACAGTGCAGGTTTTTTTTTTCGGTTCTTCCTGAAAATGGGTTATTTTCGCAGTGTTAATCTGCCTGAGCTCCGCACTCTGGTTATGAGCATATCGAATTAGAGGTATTGCATTTGAAGTGATTATATTATGCCCGTGGTTATTCTTGTTCCTGCAGGACTCGCTGTTTCGCTGCAGTTGCTGCACGGAGACCTGGAACAGATTCAGAAGGAATACATGCGTCTTTTCACACGCAACGTCTCCATCACAAAGAGACTTGGCTTCTCTGAGATCATCATGCCAGGTAAGAGGTCATTTGTATATTTGCTAGATTTTAATGCAATGTTACATTATGAAATATTTTGCTGTAACGCATATGTAGGACTCTGATGCTGGTGTCATGCAGGTTCTTATTTGTTTTATATCAAGAATTGGCTTTATGAACAATTTAAAGGCACTAAAGGGTACAGTAGTTAGGGATCAGTGACACTTGGCTGTAAGAGCAGAGCAGATGGGAATACTGTATGTGGTTCACCAAGACTAGTTCCAAAAAGTACACTTTTACAATTTTCATTTTGGTGTAGCCAACTTTGGTTTCAAGACTTAAGCTACCAGGCTCATGCTGCTTATATGTAATAAAAGAATAGTATGTATAGGGTGACCAGACATCCCACTTTGTCAAGTCAAGTCAAGTCTTGTTTATTTCTAGAGGGCTTTTCACAACAGTCTCAAAGCAGCTTTACACAAATCAACAGTTAAGGTGAATGGTGAATTTATCCCTGATGAGCAGCCGTGGCGACTGTGGCAAGGAAAAACTCCCTTAGATGTAATGAGGAAGAAACCTTGAGAGGAACTCAAAAGGGGAACCCATCCTCATTTGGGTGACATCAAGACTTTGTGCTATGGACAATATTTTAATACTTTGTCCCTCATCCCAAAAACTTGAGAAAATGTCCTTTATTTTGATTTGGAAATAAAAAAAATAAACATAGGAAGGTTTTAGTCAAATGTTTTTCCATGTTTCTATGATAATATTTCAGGAAGTTATAAATGTAAATAATTTGAAAGCAAAAAATTGTGTCATCGAACGAAACAGTTTCCCATGTTCCCATCCAGTGGACAAAAAAACTGACGCCTTAGTTTTAAGGTGTGTATCAGCTTCCACTCGATAGAAAAGTTTAGAAAATAGAATATGCATTTACTTGGTACATGTACCGTACAGTACAGTAAGATTCTTTGTTCACATATCAACATATATTGTATATGTTATGAAGCTGGAGTCAAAGTTCAGGGTCAACCTTGATACAGTGCCACGGAGCAGAGAGTTAAGGGCCTTGCTCAAGGGCCCAAGAGTATACCCCCGACCTGAGCTACCTAAACTACCACTTCCTTAGGTCACCCCATAGAAATATTTTGCAAACAACATAGTTACATTAACCGTGTTAGAGTTTAAGGGAAAACATGAAGGGAAAAAAATGGACAGAAACATATTTGTGGGTGAGATGTGTCGATGCTATGCACTGCTATGAACTAAATAGCTTCTAGGGGAATATAGGCTATTATTGAAAAAAGGGAAATGTGAATTTTCTTTTTCAATTCATTTTTATATTCAGAAATGTATCGTTTTTCTTTGTATTTATAATATAAATCTTAATAAATACCTTCTTATATGAGTTTACTTCTTATTCCTAACAGTGCCTGAAATTTGTCTCATAATGTCCCACATGAAGTTTTAAGATTTAATGAATAAATGTAATGTAAATTTTTATAATATAATGAAACCATGAAATTCATGTGCAAATCC
Organism: Silurus lanzhouensis; assembly: GCA_039877035.1. Lineage (NCBI taxonomy): Eukaryota > Metazoa > Chordata > Actinopteri > Siluriformes > Siluridae > Silurus > Silurus lanzhouensis. The sequence continues at coordinate 3,178,715 of JBCEWE010000464.1, forward strand.
TTCTTACAAGCTTTTCTTATGAGGCTTTTCTCGAATCTTGTGTATGGCAAAGGTAGACACATTATTGTCTAGTGAATGTTGCCATTCTAACATTTTTATTTTATCCTCTTTCATGTCTCATGAGAAGTGTCTGTTAATATGCCTTATTTTCTGTTTATCCACACATTTGCTCACAATTTACATGTCTTTATTGGTTTTCACACTTTCTGATGGCTCACACGGGACTTGCCTCAGCTTGTGTTGGCAGAGAGAGCAGAGGTCATGCTCAGATTTAGTGTGGGACAGAGTCAATTTATTGGCATTAGTTGCTTTAGAAAAGACAATTTTAAAGTCTTGTGATCAATCTTTTAATCTGAGAAGAAAATACATTGTGAATTAGTACATTGAAAGTTCATTGTATAGTTGAATTGATACGAAACACTGTGGACTACAGCTGTGTTGTATTTATTATGTGAAAATGTAGCATAGTATTGAATTTTGGAAAAGAGTCTTTGTAATGTATTACACATCATGAATAGTATGCTAAGTAGGTGTACCTGATGTATATGTATGATCACTGAATAGCTGTATTAGGCTTTAAAAAATTTTTTGTTCAGTACATTGGATTGTTTCTCATTGTACTATAAGTTTCACTGACCTAGAACTTAAAAAAAAAAACACTTTAGTTAAGCAGGTTACAGAGAAATGCTTTCTATTTAATTACCTTTAAATCTTGATATAATCATAAATTTAATCATTGCAACTTGAATTTTAATATAATATTCGGTACAAAGCATTTCTCAGCCCATGGCCCTCGATCAAATTTTTTGGCACCTCTATTTTATATAATATATACAGTATAATCGCAGTGTTCAAGCTTTAATAATATGCTACAGTTATATAGAATACAGTATTAAATAAAATATAGTAATACAGTTTGTTGCGTGATTTGCTTTACAGTTATTCATGCTGTGCTGATTTGATGTTTCTATATTGAAAAGCTAAAAGCAAACGATTTTAAGCAAGTTGCACAAAAATTAGAAGCTAATAACTTGAAACATTCAAAATACTTATAAGCCATTTTATATCCCGATAAACAAGCAAAATCCGGCACGTATGAAAATGTTGAAGAGGGCCATCGGTTTCCTGTTTTTCTGTGTAAAATCCTTTTTTTTTGTGGCTAAGCTCTAGTAATAACGTTAGCATGATTTTCTTTTTAAGCCACACAATGGCTGTTGAACATTAGCCAAGTTCTAACACTATTAACATGCTAATGTTGGCTAATGCTTGTTGATGAGGACAAAGATATCCTCACTGTATTGCTAAAAAAAATTTAATTGCAGTTTTTTGTTGAATGAGGGTACAGTGGTTTACCAGCTAATATAAAGTCCAAGTAGTGTATTGTTTTATTTTGCTGAATGATTTTGAGATGTTAATCTGTCTTTATAAACATAATCTTGTTTGATCATTCATTAAAAACACAAACAAAGCCTTGATGTGTGTGTTTATGTTGTGTCTGGCAGATTTTGTAAATGTAAATGTTGCTGGTTTTTGGCTGCAGGTGAAATCAGGAACGACCTCTATGTGACCCTGGAGAGAGGGGAGTTTGAGAAAGGGGGGAAGAGCGTGGCGAGGAACGTGGAGGTCACCGTGTATCTGCTGGGAGCTGATGGCCAGGTACTGAAGGTAAAATATATTACAGGGACTATGAGCAGGTATTCGTCTATATGAGAACACATTCAGGAAATTGATTAAATGTATTGATTGCTTCCTTTAATCCCTTCTGTTTTTCTTTTTGTGTTTATTCACAATTACATTTAGAGCATTCTGCAGATACAAAGATCTTTGAGCCTGCAAAGAGGATCTGACGCCCTTAAGCTACTTCATTAGTTCAGGGACTAAAATTATCAGTCTAAAAACAATATTGGGAAGTTAGTACTATTTGTTTGCGCTTTTTCTGTTTCAGGGACTGGTGTTCTCAGGTTCAGGTGAGCCCGGGATGGATGTGTTCCACTCGTATGTTCTGTATCACAGTAACAGTCCTCGCTGGTCAGAGCAGATCAAGCTGTGTGTTCCTCCAGAACTGTTCAGACTCGCTCACCTGCGCTTCGAGTTCAGACACTGCTCCAGTAAGAGCTCACGTTTCACGACTTTGACCAAAAAAAACAAGTCAGTGGATACATGAGGTAAACAAGAATGAGAAATAAAATAAAATAAAAAAACGATTAATAAAAATTGACAGAAAAATCCTAAAATTCTCTACATTAAGAAACTTTATGGCAGATGCCCTTATCCAGAGTACCATTTTATACATCTGAGCAGTTGAGGGTTAAGGGCCTTGCTCAGGGGCCCTGCAGTGGCAGATTGGTGGTAGGAATTTGAACTCATGACCTTCTGATTAGAAGTCCAAAGTCTTAACCACTGACCTACAATTTCCATTTATGTGATTATACTAATTATACAGGCATAAATTAAAGGTTTAAGAATGTATAAATTATTTAGGTAGATAGATAACCAGATAGATAGAGAGACAGTAAAAGCGTACTTTATTAATCCAAAAGGAAAGGGACATTACAGCACTGACTGCTGATGAGTTATTTTTTTTTTATAACAACGAATTCAGGATTTTATTGCAATAGTAATTGAAATGATTCCTACTTAGAGCTTATTTAGTATATACGCTCTTGCTACATGTTCTGTTACACTAGAAACCTTTGTGTGATTACTGTAATTACTGTTAGGATAAAAATGTGACACTAACATGCTTACTTTCTGATCTTTCAGCGAAGGAGAAGGGAGAGAAAAAGCTGTTTGGGTTCTCATTTGTGCCGCTCATGCAGGAGGACGGAAGAACATTGCCTGATGGGACTCATGAGCTCATTGTCCACAAGGTATGACGTGGATGTGTAAAGAATTACTCCAGTGTTTTTCTGACTATCATTTCTGCAGAATACATGTGGTTTCTACAGACAAGAATTTAAACGTTTTCCTTGTTTTGGGAAAAACATGAGAAACATTGTGTATGGTTTCTCGTAAAGATCTAGGGGCACTTGTTAAGATGTAAATAATGAATTTTGTGTAGTGTGTGTATGTGAAGGACTTTTTCTTGAAAGACAAGGATATTTATAAATGATGCCCAGAATCTTTATAAAACCATAATGTTATTGGGCATTTATTCACCATTTTTTCCACATTTCTTTATATTATAGAATTTGTGATTTATTAGAACATTGTACATTTATAAAAAAAAAAAAAACTATTAATAACTTGGACATTAGCTTTTAATTCCTTTTCTATGACACTTCAAATTCAGCTCAGCTGCATCCTGTTTCTCTGAGAAAACCTTTGAGATCTTTCTACTCTTTGATTGGAATCCACCCTTGGAAAATTTACTTGAATTTACATGATTTGGAACTGCAAATACCTAAACATCAGCGGAAAATGCATATCAGGCCAAAACCAAGCCATGTGATCGGAGGAAACTGGTTGCAGAGCTCAGAGACAGGACTGTGTTAAGGCAAAGTTTTAGGGAAGATTACAACACAGGCTCTGCTACATGCTGCATGACTCTATAAGTCTTAAAATGGAAGAGGTATGGAATTACCAGGACTCATTCTAAAGCTGAGCAATCTGGGGGCAATGACCTTAGTGACCAAAAGAGGTGACCAAGACTCTGATGGTCAGTCTGGCTAAGCTCTAGAGATTATGTATAGAGATAGAGAAACTTGAAGGTCATCCATTAATGTAGCCCTCCACTGATCTGGGCTTTATGGAAGTGAGGCCAAACAGAAGCCTCTTCTCGGTGCAAAAGTAAACAGGAAGTACTTAGTTTTTGGACAGTTTGATGATGGTGGAAAACTTTATAGGTTTGTTTTTTTACAACAATGCTGAGAAAAACATAAAAAAAAAAAAAAAAAAAAAACGACACTGAATTTAACTGCTCTTAGATTTCTTATTAAACAAGTTTTCTTTTATATAGCTTATAGATGCATATATTGTAAATCTTTGAAGTATCTTTTTAATGCACATTGTTTTTTCTGTTAGTGTGAAGAGACTGCAAACCTGCAGGACTTGTCTCGCTACCTCAAGCTTCCCTACTCGAAAGCCAGTCTACAGCCTGGCACCAACCAGACCATGAAAAACAGCAAAGAGTCCTTCTGGATCCTCTCAACACTCTGCTCCACCAAACTCACGCAGAACGGTACCGATCACACTCCTCCATCTGCTTAGATTTCTTTAAACTAGCAATGGTATGAGCAGTGTTATCAACATAAGAACCGATTATTTTTAAAATAAATGCTTGCATAAATCACACAGTGTACTCTGATCTAATAAAGGTATAAAAAGAAGTGCCTGAATTTGCTGTTCATAAGGTTTATGAGTCATTAAGTCACCGCTAATAAGCTTAATTGCACTTACCACTCCAATCTTTGAGCAATAATTAGACTTCATAATAGCAAACCTCCTGTGACCTTTAATTTCTGACCTTTGTGTTATTTATGGATCGGCTCTCTGTGTCAGTGGTACACATGAAAGAGTGTGTGTGTGATAGGGGGGTGGCTGCATACTGATCGCACACCTGCATCTGTTGACCTTGGAGCTCAATCCAATAAGTTCAGCAGCTGGGCTCCGATCAGCATGTAAACACTTCTTACTGAAAACAACTGTACAAGGTAGTGTGTGTAAACAATATAAGATAAGGAGATGTGCGTATGAGAAAACAATCAGTGTCAGAGTGGTGTGGTGTAGGCTGACATGCTTCATTTCCTCTTCCTGCAGATATTGGAGGGTTTTTCCTCCTCTTTTATGGAAAATTGGTCAATGCTGCAGATTGCAATGTAGCGAAATATCATGCTTTTTCTTTTTATCAGTTTGTAGTTACATTTAATTTAATATACACATTATGTATATATTTCAGCCATTTGCTACTATAACAGCAAATGGGCACTAGATGTGGAATGTGATGTTCAAAAAGCACATAATCTTATGATCAGGTGTTCACAAATCTCTTGCCCATATCGTGTAGTTACATTATTACAGCTATAAAACATTGTTCTCTCATCAACCTCTCTTGAAGTTAATAAGGCAGCTAATCCATCCTGAAGAATTTCCTATGCCTGAAAAAAATGTAAGGAACATGTTTCCTGATGCAAAGCTCTGACACTGAAGACTCCTTCAATAAATGCTAAATAAACACCTCACATTATAAATGACATACACTGGCAATAAGGAAATAATAACATATTTGAACTAAGGCTTCATTACAAACCTGTGAATCGCCTTTTATCCAATAATAGTCAGAATGAATGTTACGATAGTAAATTGATCAACGCTTTCTGATCAATCAGAAACACCGTGGAAGATTTTTTATTCTCGATCATGTGTCATGGTTTAATAAGAGATCCATAAATGTGGTGTGGCAGATTTCAGTCCTGGAGGGCTACAGCTCTGCAGGGTTTAGTGATTTTTCAGCTGTGTGTAAACCATCGGTTGCTCTGTGGAACATTTGATTAATGTTTCTATCTCATTCATGCATGATTTATATTTCAGCTGTTGCTCTCATTCTCAGTCTTACACTTTAGGTCACTGTTCAGTTGTTCTTATTGGACTGTGTTGTGTTATTTTCACATATTGTTTTAAGTGGTCTTGTGTGTAGGTTTGCTCACGTAGCACCTTGGTCATGGAGGAACATCGTCTTTCGTACAACTGTATATGTATATGACAAAATGCATAATACATACTCAAGATTCAAGATTTTTATTTGTCACAAACATGGTTATATACAGACTTCAGCTTGCATGGAAATGTAAATGTAAAATAAAAGCCGGATGATTTGGCTTGACTCGATCTGCAGGTGACATGTTGGATTTGCTGAAATGGAGAACCCATCCGGACCGGATCATGGACGGCTTGTCCAAACTGAAGGACATGGATGGCACAGAAATTGTTAAGGTAAATTCTTCATAATTGAACTAAAAAATAAAAAAAACTGGCTCTGCACTCTGTCTCATTAAAAGTCATTGAAATGTTGTTAAACCTTTCTTTATGTTGTGGTGAGTTGCTTGACAATTCCCTTAATATTATTAAAGGGGACGTCTGAAATTAGTAAAACTCAGAGCATTGTTAAGATCAGATTTGAAAAGTTCTAGACAGTTCTAGGCCCCTGAGAAATTAGCATTAATAGACATGCTATATAGTGGGCAGTGGTGGCTCAATGGTTAAGTCTCAGGGTTACTGATTGGAAAGCTGCCACTGTTGGGCCCTTGAGCAAGGCCCTTAACCCTGTCTGATCTAGAAGGCTGTACCATGGCTGCCTCTGTACTTTGTCCCCAACTTTACACAAGCAATGGGAAGTACAGTATTTTACTGTACAAAAAAACTGTACTAAAATAACTATTTACATTTTTTAATTTCTTCCCTAATGTTTCTTTTTGCCTAATTTATAATCCCCTTCTGTTTATTTCTGTTTCTGTCTCAGTTTTTGCAGGACACTTTGGACACTTTGTTTGCCGTATTAGACGACAGCCCACAGAGATACGGACTGAAAGTGTTTGACTGCCTGGTAAGACATGTGTTTACAGCTACACCGTCTTAGATCTCCGGCTTTCAGCGGACTGTTTTGCTATTCGGATAATTTTAATGACCAATCTTGTTGTGTTCGTCTCACCCTGCTGTGTTGCCATGGTTACCTGGCGAATATAAATGCCAACAAAATATCTTTGATTGCGTAGAATCATGGCAGGGGTTACGTTATTTAACTGCTTGAGATTTGAAAGCTATTTGAGCTCACTTTTTGGTCTAAGGGAAACACTGTACGCTGTTTTAGAGAGCTGCAGGCGGAGCATCAGAGGCCGAGACTAAATGTAGGCTAATAGTCTAATTAATGCCACATAGTGTAATTAAATATTAACGCAATCCCCCGAAGAGTCTCAACTCTGATTCATTCTCAGCATCTTTGCCTGGTTAATGCTGGCTTTCATATTTGAAGAAAAAACCCTTAGCTCTTCTTAGCTCTATTATTTGGACTGGATATAAATCTCTTATAGATCTCAGAAAGCTAAATGAAGGTACACTGTATCAGGTTGCCAGGTCTGTGAGATAAAACCCCTAAAATGTTTAGTAAAACTGGCTCAATGCTATAATCCTATAATTAGCATTCTATTCTCGCAAAACGTGCTGCCAACATCAGAATTATACAACACACACACACATATTTATATATATATACATATATACTGTAGTGTCTTTGTGTAATAGTATTGTGTATTGTGGCTGTATGCTGTATTTATAATATCAGAATGATTGAGGCAAATCTTTAACCACACAAGCTTTCAAGCTTTCATTTATACAGTAAATGGGAATTTGTATATATGTACTGTATATGTAAAAAAAAAAGCACAGGAGAATTGCATAGAATAAATGAAAAGCTAATGCACAAAGTTCAGTCTGTAAAAACCTAAGAAATGATTCGGTATGAAAATAGACAAGGCAAAAATTTCTCTTCACAAAAGTGTAAACAACACAAACATAGCAAAATGGCAAAAGGTCATAAAATCAGCAGGTCAGCACTATTGTATAATTTACTCAACACAGAAAAGGTCTGGCCTTACCAACACTGAACACCAAGCAAGCAAATGAAGGGCATGTCCACACTAATACTTTATTTTCCTTTGAAAACGTGTTCTTTTTTTTCCGTTTTGTCCTTCCGTCAGCTCTCCAAAGTGAATAGGTTTGCGTTGAATTGTGGACAGTGAAAATGGAGGCTTTCGAATTTGTAGTCATTTTTAGTCAGAAAATGTTATTGTCATTGCTTTAAATGGAATAAAAATTTTATATCAATGTGCAATGGGGTTGATTTTCTTTGGCAGGTGCATGTCATCAATTTGCTGCAGGAAAGCAAATTCCAGCACTTTAAACCCGTCATGGACAATTACATTGAGAATCATTTTGCAGGTGCTTTGTCATACAGGTGAGAACACAGACACATATCAGAAACAAAAGCATGTGTTTAGATGACTTTATTGATCTGAGATGTTTTAATTATATTAGGTTTACTATATTCTGGGGTTTATTTAGGGATTTTACAGTGTGTCCTACTGTAGATTTATATGTATCTCTTATATTGTGTCCTTTTGCAGCAGGGCAGCTCTGTGAATGTAATAACTATGTATTTTTAAGCTGTTTTTCCATTTTTCTGCAAACAGTATCAAGTAACAAGTATCACAAGGCGGGACAAGATCTTAGGACTCTATTTAGAGCCCAGCTTTTTACACTACAGTATATGAAAAAGCATTTATCATCCTATATGCCTTTTGAACATCTCATTCCACATTTACTCACTCTTTGCTGTTGTATTAACCTCCGCTTGTCTGGGAAGATGTGGATGTCCACTAGATTTTGGAGTATGCTTGTGAAGATTTGACCACTAGGGTGTTAATAAAGTCAGGTAGGTGGTGTTGAGGTCAGAGCTCTATAGCAGGAGATCTTTCACTCCAAACCATGTAAACCAGATCTTCATGAAGCTGGCTTCATACACAATCAGGTCTTCCTGCTGGGTCTCTTAGATTAAGTGAGGGAAAAATGAATGCTACTTCGCCCAATATATATTTGTGTGCCTCGAACTTTGTGGTAACAGTTTTAAAATAAAACACAAATGGCTGTAAAAGTCAGATGTCTCAATACTTTTGTTGATAAAGTGTAATTAGAAATAGATAGATATACAGGGTGGGCCAAGAAAAGTAGCCCACCTCCGTGGCACTATTGGAGGGGGCCAACTTTTCCGCGGCCCACCCTGTATATAATAATTGAGAAAAGGAATAACTGAATATTGCTTTGATGGTGTGTGAAACTGCATCAGTTTCAAAAAGTTGTAGTTTGTGTAATCCAGTAAACTATATATATATATATATAATTTTTTTTTTCCTTTTTTCCTAAATCATCTTATCCTTTCATCTTAACTCGATGGTTTGACTTAAGATTTTTCGATCTTATGAGCGATACGACAAAATTGTAAAAATATTTATAATTCCACACAACAGGCACAGGCAGCAGCATACAATGTAGGATACATATTTTATTCTGTTTTAAACAGCAATTTTAGTGATGAAAGCATGTCTTCCAAGCGCCAAGTATGTCTCTTGATGGTAGTGAAAAAAGAAGAGGAAAGCCATCAGTTTAGAGCAGAAAATGAAAATGATAAATCAGGCTGTCACAGGCTGTCACTGTCACAGCCATAGCACCATCTTTAATATTTTTGACTTACGAGGTGGTCGTCGTAACGTATCTCCATCGCAAGTAGAGGATTACCTGTAATAAACTATGACCGGATCTTTATAACTTACTCATTTCTTTCTGAAATAACTTGCATTGAATATCATTTCAGTTTCATTTTCAAATAAATATGATTTTTATTCTTAAATCAGTCCCCGTTTCCACATATTCACTTTTCCTGCCCAAGCTTTATGCCACCTTAGAATGTGTGTGTGTATATGTGTGTGTGTGTGTGTGTGTATCAACAGGGGAGTTTGTTGTGTGTGGGGGTGTGTGTTGGTGGTGTGTAGGATGAGACTTAGTAACACAGTAAAGCATCATGTTCTCACGTGTGTATGTGTAACCATGATGTGTGATAACAATGATGTGTGTGTGTGTGTGTGTGGCAGAGGTGTGATTTACTCCTTCATATACTGCTACCTCTCACCAGTCTTCCAACTCTCTCCCTCTCTCTCTCTCTCTCTCTCTCTCTCTCTTTGTTTCCTCTTTTTTTTTTTTATTTGTGTTCCCCTTTTAGTTCATTCCTGCTTTCTTCTCTCTCTCTCTTTTCTCAATACTAACTCTTTTCTTTGTTCCTCCCTGTCTTCCCCTGTTTTTGTGTTTCATTCTCCTCTCCATTCCATGTGTCTCTGTCTCTCTCACTCTCTTTCTCCTACTTCTTTTTAATCCCTCCATATCGATCCCTCTCATTCTCTTCTCATACCTTTAGCTCGTTTTCTGTTTCCCTCTTTCTCCTTGCAAATTGGTTGCTTTTCTTTTTTCATACTCCTCTCATCTTTTAGTTTTTTTCCCTTAGTGTTTCTGCTTTCTTTCTTCCTTCATTCCTTGCTTACTATCTTCTTTTCTTCGTTCCTATCTATCTATCTTTCCTTCTTTCTATCTATTTATCTTCCTTCCTTCCTTCCTTCCTTCCTTCCTTCCTTTTGTAATCATCAACCTTTGAATAGTTTACATTTTTGAAACTGTGTTAAATAAAATTCCTGTTTGGTGAAATAATACACAAAATAATATTTTAGAAAAAATAAAATAGAATAAATAAAATTAATTCAATACACTTTTTTATTATATTGATTCAATTGAGTAATCAATGAAATTGGCACAGATACAATTTATTAACTTAAGATTAAAGAAATAGAACAATTCAATGAAATTGTTTACATTTGTTAGACCCCATTTGGGTAATACAGATGCGTGTGTATGTTTTACATTTAATATTTAATTTAAAAAAGGATTTGATCCACTTAACTGTATTTTGCATACTTTAACAAATGTCTTCATTTCTTCCATTTTTCATTCATTTACTCCTTCGATATGCAGAATTGTCAAGATTTCCTCCTTTTTCTTACAAGAAATTATTAAAGCTGGACATAAACGTTAAAGAATCTATAGCGCTTTTTATTCTTTAGTGTTTTCATGAATGCACAAAACATATCTTATTTCCAACATGGAGTGTGTAGTCACAGTGGCAATGCACTAACTATAGTTTCTTTTTTTGATTTTTTTATAGCCCTGGCATTGCTGTGTATGGTTTCAGGATTAAAAACAATAATAAAAAAATGCACTCAAAGTGTGAGGCGGAGACTAAACAAACTTGCGGTACACCACTTAATACCACTTAATACGTTCATGAGGGATCTCAGAACTCTGACTCACACTCAGACTATGTTCCGCATGTAAAAAGGATTGCATTTGGGAAACATGTGTAACAAACCGAAAGCCCTGCACTGAAAAACTTTGGCACAAATATGTGTATGAATAATAATTAAAGTAAAAAAACTGCTTGTGCTGGCTTCGACTTTGTCACTGGCTGCAGCCATGTTCTTAATTGATGTCAAACACCTCGCATTCAGCAGGATGCTAATCAGTGGTGGACAATAAGTAAGTAAATGTAATTTATTACTGTACTTTAGCAGCTTTTTCATGTACCGTATTTTTCAGACTATAAGCGGCTACTTTTTTCCCACTTTTGAACCCCGCGGCTTAAACAACGAAGCGGCTAATTTATGAACTTTTCCTGGGTTTTTCCCGGTTTCACAAACTTCAAGCCAAAAAACTGAACCCCATAACATTAGACCAATGAAATTTCCGAACGGAAACGAAAAAACGCACCTCACCTGTGTTCTGAGCTGCACGGCATCGGGAGAAAATTTTTTTTTTCCAAACGCACGACGATGCCAAAAGATAAACTCCCGAGAGAAAAAGTTGTGAAAGGAAGGAGGAAGACAGTGAACAATGACTTACTTGGTCGGCTACTGTTTAGATACAAGCCGTTGTAACGCGTTGAGTCTGGGTGAAGGGAGAGCTCGCTAACTCCAGTTGCAACAGAAATCATATAAGCACAGACAGGTTTCCAAAACTCGTGCTTTTTTATTTTTCTTTGCAACAGCGTTACGGGTTAGTCAAAGAAACTTAGAAATCAGCATCAGAAAATAATAAGGACATATTTCTCGGTCTTACACACACGCAGTAATACTGGAAGTATGCAGTGGCAGGCTATTCCCAAAATACCGCTATGCTCCTAAAGGAAGCGCACCATTTTTCACCTGTTACACCGTGTGTAACGTTTCTTTCGTTAAAGCCTGTGTAAAGTACATTAGTGTAGACACGTGCGGCTTATTTATGTTAAAAATAAAAATATTTGTAAGTGGGTGCGTCTTATATTTGCGCTTTATAGTCCAGAAATTACGGTATGTGTACTAAAAAACACTTTACTGACAGACTTTCTCAAACTGTATAATCTCTAGGTGAGAGATTTTCATGCTTCCAGCTGAAACAGTAAAAAACTTGCACAGCAACACACTTTCTCCATAAGTGATCTGGTGCTTTGTGTTCAATTACAGCCTATTTTAAATTCCTATTTAATCATATGGGATAAAAATGGTGCTACCCCAGGCTTCAAGTATTACAAATCCCTCCATTATTTAGATAAAGCTAGCATTTCTCTGTAAGATGAAAAACGGCTCTTCTGGGTCTCACCCCACTCACCCAGATCCAGATTTTTCTCTTCCGATAAATGTACAGATTCCCATAAACAAACACAGATTACACTGTTATATTTTTAGCTCACCTCCTCTGAAAATTGCGCTCACGTTTGCAGACAAAGGCTGAAGTGGATAATTCTCCAGAGGAACGTTTGTATCATCAAACAGTTCCAAGTTTGGCAGAGGGAGCGTTTCAGGGTGAATTGATGCCACGGAGCAGTTTTTGCTCGCGGCCTACTTGTGAGCTTCACCCCAGGATTTATGAGGCGGAAAGAAAATATGCATCACTTCTGCTGCCACTACTACATCAATAGGGGTATTAGGTTAAATGCTTCGCTATAAATCCTGTGCGATTTGTTCGTAATTCTGCAAAAATGCTGTGTAAATTGGAATATTTCTAACATATTTTCTATGACTACACAAATGCAGTCAAACTGTGCTCTAATATTTTACAATCTTCTTGTGCTACATTAGATGCTTGTAGCTGATCCCAGTGGGTAGATCTCTGCTAGTTGAATATACACATCATGATTATGAGAGCGCCGCATTCTAACCACTAGACCACCAGGGGACCTAAAATATAATACTATAAAAAATATAACATATATAAAGATATATATATATATATATATATATATATATATATATATATATATATATATATATATATATATATATATATATATGAGAAAAAAGGTGTATATACAGGGTATGCTTATGGCAGTAAACAGTAAATCAGTAAAAAATGTAAGGTGGTTTATGTCCTTAAAGTGACCGTGAGCGGTATGGTGTGGTATAAAGTGTAAAGTGCAGATCAGGCACCAATGTTGGGTGAAAAGACCTAAGGTTCAGTCAATAGAGTTCATCTTCAGGGTGTTCTTTTCAACAGTTTTTTTGAACAGAACAAAATTAAACAGAACAGAACAGCTTGGGATATCATAGACAAAATACAGAGATATTCTGTATTATTTTGTGCTTCAGTTTGGGGAAGAACCTCATATGGGTGTGATGGTCAAGCCTCTATATACACTATTTGAATAAAAGTATTGGGGCGCTTGGCTTATCCAGTCATATGTGATTCTTGCGCAAACAAACCTGGAGCAACACAATCGTATAAAATATCATTGGGTGCAGTAGCATTACATTTTCCTTCACTCAAACTAGGAAAACCACTTGCACAAAACCAGCTCCATGAAGATACGGTTTTTCCTCCCTTGTAGCTGAATGAGCACAAATCTCCAGCACACCCCAAAATCTAGATGAACATCTTCCCAGAAGAGTGAAGGTTATTATAACAGTAATAATAAAAAAATGGTACAATTCCTATTTTAGGTAGAACCTGTTGGTTTTTAAGAATATTATAGTTGTGCATATATTATGCTCAATACAGTATTTTAAATTTCAATCAGATTTCGATCTGGCCAATTTTTAACTGTGTGTTGATCTATTTATCAGGATAAAATGCAGATTAATGATGCATGTGGCTCAGATGTAAAACGGTTTAATACGGTATACATAAGAAAAATTCTATAGAAATACACTGTGTATTCAATGTCTTTATCTTTGCAGAGACCTGATCCGAGTTTTGAAGTGGCATGTGGACCGGATCATCGACGCTGAGCACCATGAGCAGATACAGCAGGTCCTAAAGGTAAAACTCAAAACATCTTCGCACTTTTATTTGGTTCATTTTACACAATTGTAGAACGATCTCTCTAGATCATTTCAATCATTTCATTTTTTTTCGTGATTGGGAAATAAAAACAATATGTGGATTTCTGTACTCTTGTTTAAAAAAAACGCCAGGATCTACGAATCAGCAATTTTGTAAACGCATCTGCGTCATTCTACTGTAGCGAGCTAGCCGGCTAGTTAGCTGATACATTTCACTTACTTTTGGGGTTTCAGTATTTTAGTTTTATGATTTTCTAGTATTATGATTTATTTAACAGTTCCGTTCAACAAACTGTAATATGTTACCACAGCAACTAATGTTATCAGATTTCAAAATTTATATTTTGAAGTTCTGTATCTGAAGGTTTCAGGTTTCTTTATTGTTTTCCTGAAAGATCACAATCTAAACTAAAAAACATTGCTTAAAATTTATTATAATTTTTTTTTTTAGAAAAAGTGCATTCTAAATAAAAGAAGAAAAACATAAAAATAAGTCATTTGTAACCTTTTTTTTCACTGTCATTTAAAAGAAGTCACATGTTTTGGTTAACTTTCAGGAAATACATGAATTGAACAAAAGTTTGTGGACACCTGAAATAAAGCCTTTTTGAACATCCCATTTCACGTTCCAGATTCCACTCGTCTGGGAAGATATTTTGGAGTGTACATGTAGAGATTTGTGTTCCTTTAGATACAAGTGTGTTAGTAAAGTCAGGTACTGATGTCAGTGATGTGACTGAGGCCTGGGGTGCAGTCAGCGTTCCAAATTATCCCAAAGGTGTTCAATAGAGTTGAGGTCAAAGCTTTATAGCAGATCTTCCACTTCAACCCATGTAAAGCATATCTCCATAGAGCTGGCTTTGTGCACAAGGGTATGCTGGAACAGGTTTGGGTGAATGGTAAATGTAATGTTACCACTTCTGAAGACGTCCTATACAAATGTGTGCCTCAAACATTTTGGAGAAGAACCACATATGGCTGGAAAAATCAGGTGTCCCAATACTTTTGTCCGTATAGTGTACTTGTAAGAATTCTAAGAAATGTTTGTGACCACTTGTTTATGTGCATTTTGTATAATCAGAATAGAAAAAAAAAAAAAAGTTCATTATATAAAAGGCTTTGACTTAAACTATCTATTGGCACATACACACTTACGACATACGTATTTGCTCACGCTGTGTCTTTATTTTACACCTTCATGTTCATACATGTACACAATTTCACGTGTTCACGCACACACATTCACTTCTCACCTCCTGCTGGGTATCCTGTTTTCCGCTCAGCTCCTGGACCCTTCAGCTAGCATGTGAATCTGTGCGGTACTGTATAGCGAAGCTGCATTAAAAAAAAAACAAAAAAAAACACACAAACGCTCCAAGTTGCGCTTTTGGGCTCAGTTAGTAAAATATTTATATTTACATAAGACAATGAATTCATTGAAATGTACAATTGAAGTAAACTTGTGAGTTCTGGATCTTGCTCAGGGGTCCCAGAGTAACATTTTGGCTGTTCTGTAAATCTTTGAACTTATAACCTTCTCATCAGCTTTAGCATCAGGAAATAAAGAAAGATTATAGCCACCAGATTAGCATTCTGTGGCTGCAAAATCATTTTTTCGCAGTAATTATATTTCTATAAACGATATTTGTGTACGTAGGCTGCGGAGTACCTGTTTAAATACATCGTGCAGTCTCGCAGACTCTACGCCGCAGCGATGGCGGCACAGGGCGAGGACGAGTTCCGCTGCTCCATTCACGAACTCTTCAAATCTGTCCATCTGTTCCTTTCTCACGAGAGCAAAGGAATCAGCCCTGTCACACACACACAGGTAAATAAAACACACACACACACACACACACACACACACACACACACACACACACACACACACACACATACACACACACACACACACACACACACACACACACACACACACACACACACACACACACACACACAAACACATTTTAAAAGTATTAGGTACATACACTATACACTGCCATCATGAGCCCTGTTACACACACACACACACACACACACACACACACACACACACACACACACACACACACACACACACCCCACAGTGATCTCAGTCTAATTACATGTGCTAATTATCTTGAGGCAGACCTGCACTACATGGACACAGAGCACAGGGTCATGAGGTTACACACACACCCACACACACACACACACACACACACACACACACACACACACACACACACACACACACACACACACACACTCAGGTAACCTATACTTCACATTACACTTTGTATACAAAGAGCTTGTTTGCACTTTTACACTTGCAGCATCCTAACTGTGTACTATCACTATCACTATGGGTGTGTGTGTGTGTGTGTGTGTGTGTGTGTGTGTGTGTGTGTGTGTGTGTGTGTGTGTGTGTGTGTGTGTGTGTGTGTGTGTGTAAGTGTTGGGATATAGCAGCTTTGCATGCCATAAGAAACAATTCCTTTCACACAGACTGTGTATGTTAATCGCAGCAGAATGGGGCCTGTATCATCATACAGAAACACACACACACACACACACACACATTTGTGGCTGTCATAGCAGCGCAGCAGGAAAGCAGATTTCCATTAACACGCCTGAGCGAGTGAAGTGTCGTTGGGAACGCAGAACGGATCAGCAGCACATGGAGACGACAGGATTGGTGCCAACCCTGCCGCCTCACACACTGTTTACACATTGACTTTAGGCTTTTTTTTGTGTGTGTGTGTGTATGAGGATGTGTGCATGTGTTTACGGCTGTTGTTTGAAGTTTCCTGCTGAGCAGAGTTTCAGCACGCATGCTTTGGGTGTCACACTTAAACCCCCCCTGCTCTGGATGTCAAGGTGTCAGATATCTAAAGCTAGAACTACTTTGCTTTGCTGTTCCTCTTGTGAGACGCCATGTTGATTTGACATCACACCCTGAACTCTGGAGTTCCAGAGGCCTTAAGATAAAGTAGAGCTCCACTCGGTTAAATATTGCTACAGTAGAAATGCTCCCTTTAAACTTTCACGTGAGGAAAAAGCCTTCAATATCCAAAGTACTATAATTTATTATGACTATAATGTTCCTATTATCATATTTTGTCACAAGAGTCTTTACTTAATCAATTCAGATTATGTGAAAAGACTCTAATGTTACTCTCAGCACATAATCTATTAATAGAATGATATTAATTAGTCAAACATTGAGATCCATTAAAATGATCATGAGCTCAAAACCTTCTTTCCAACTACTTAAAAAACACACAAATATCGAAGTTCGAATCAAAAAGTTTCTTTCATCATTTATTCATCTCAAAATGTTTTGCTTGATGTTGAACTGATGCTAATCTGTATGTTAGTGATGAGTAGATTCAACCAAGCGGCGATCAAATCAAGTTAAAAACAGAGCACGTGCTTGACCCTGATTAATGGATTGCTTCATGTGTGACCAGTTAATTACTGTTACTGTCCGACACTGGTGTACATAGACACACATCATATTCTGGTATAATACACATGCACTTGACCTGTGGATTTGGTCTGTGTGTGTGTGTGTGTGTGTAGGCTGTGTTTCTGAGGTCCTTCCCCACCGTGTGCTGTGAGCTGCTGAAGGTCTTTGGTGTCCGTGAGGTGGCGAATCTGGCACGCGACACACTGAGCAGCCTGCCCACTCAGACACACACAGACTGCCCCCTGCAGGCTGTCAAGCTGCAGTGCGTGGCCAAGACTGTGGAGAGCCCTCTTTACACCAACCCAGGTACACACACACCTATACACACACACACACTGGCAAAGTTCTTTGTCCCATATCCCTGATTTAATGTTCTTCCCGGGCTGTGTTTAAATACTTCGCATCAGATACAGTGTCTGTTTTTTTGCTTGTGTGTATGTGTGTATGTGTGTATGTGTGTGTGTGTGTGTGTGTGTGTGTGTGTGTGTGTCTTTGCAGAATCACGATGCGTGCTCTTATCTGTGGTTCTCCATCTACTCCTCACCTACCTGAAGGAGCAGAAGGAGTTGGTCCTGTGTGCAAACATCCTCACCAGCATGCTGTCTCTCGTCCACAGAGACCCAAACACAGTACGTAGAACACGTACGCAATACTGCAAATATTGCGTTTTCTAATTATTTATAAATATTTATGGTAATAGGGATCTGTAATCAGCATTCTTAAAGATATTCTATTGAAATTTAAATAAATTCTATTCAATTAAATGTTCTATGAAATAAAATTATTGATATTATTATATTCAATAATGAATTATGAATAACAAATGTTTTAATATAGTTAATTCATCATTTTTTTCTAATTCATATTGATATATTAAGATCATTACTATAATTAATTAATAATGAATTTTAGTGTTCATAAAGATATTGTATTAATATAAAAATGTATAGGAATATTAATGATAATATGATGATACTCAATAATTAATGACCTATAAAACATTTCTTGATATAATTTATAAAAAAAGATTAAATTCATATTTATATATTTAGATTATATTCGATATAATTCATTACTAATTAATTTCTTATCCATATTCATATTTGCATCGTTTTTGATGATACTTTAGATTTTCATTCAAAGTATTAATTTCCAGATGTACATGATATTTGTGTGTGTGTGTGTGTGTGTGTGTGTGTGTGTGTGTGTGTAGGAGTGTGTGGCACCTGAGGAGGTGAATGTAATAATGGACAGCCTGTCTGGAGTGTTGTTGAAGACGATACTGGAGGTAACTAACCGTCCCCAGCCAGCTGCAACCTCCATGCGCTTGCAGTATCAGGACGTGACTGTGAGTGGAAGAAACACACACACACACACACACACACACACACACACACACACACACACACACACACACACACACACACACAGTGTTTTGCTATCTTGGTAACAGCCATAATTATCACAGTATCTAATTAGATAAAACCTTCCCTGTACTTAAAACCTCTTTTTTTTATTTGCATATTTTGCATTTTAATGTATTTTTTGACTTGAACGTCAAACATTAGTGCCTGTCAGGACAGTTTGATGTGAAAATGTATGCCTTGGTCACAGCGCTTATTTCTTTGCATAATTATTACCATAGCTGCATGACTCTATGTCTACACTTCAATCTAACCTGAATGTCAACCTCAGGAACCAAACAGGAGGCATTCAGCTCTTGCAATTTTTCAAAACCGAATGTCCACATCAGGTGACTGCTGTGAGATATTTCAAACCTTCTGAGAACTTTTGTTCATAAAAGCATTCCAAAGGGTCACTGAAACCCATGGTGCAGCTTAAGCACATACCGATAGATGAATACAATTCAGCAGAGAGAATTGTGCTTGACTAAGCGTTGGGTTTTGGCTTTGTCTGGGCATGTGAGTCATTATAATAATAACATTTAAAATTCAATATGGAAATTCAATTGTCTTTCTGAATAAATTATGCTGGAAATATATTTTCAGTTACTCATCTCATCAACACAGGCTTTATTTCTGGATTATAGCCATGTTTAGACGTGCGTGTGTGTGTGTGTGTGTGTGTGTGTGTGTGTGTGTGTGTGTGTGTGTGTGTGTGTGTGTGTGTGTGTGTGTGTGTGTGTGTGTGTGTGTGTGTGTGTGTGTGTGTGTGTGTGTGTGTGTGTGTGTGTGTGTATGTAGGGTGAGTTTGTGGCCTGTTTACTGACCCTCCTACGGCAATTAAGTGATAAGGACTACCAGAAGCTCCTGAGCCGATTCCCTACAAAAGATGAGCTTGCGGTGAGTCAAACGAATTAATAAAAATCCTTTTTTTTAAAGAATGGATGAAAGTATTGGGACACCTGACTTTCCCAGCTATGTGGTTTTTTTCTCCAGACTTTTACCTCAAAGTTGGAGGCACACAATTGTATTGAAAGTCTTTGGTTGTGGGAGCATAGAATTTTTTCTTCACTTGTACTAAGAAACCCAAACCTGTTCCAACATGAAGATGCCTCTGTGCACAAAACCAGCTCCGTGAAGATATGCTTTACATGGGTTTGAAGTGAAAGATCTCATGCTATAGAGCTCTGATTTCAACCCTATTGAACACCTTTGGGATGAACTGGAATGCTGACTGCACCCCAGACCTCCTCACCCCACCTACATCACTACCTGCCTTTACTAAAACCCTTTAATAGGGAATGAACACAGATCTCCAACAGTAGACTCCATCATCTAGTATAACTTCTTACCAGAAAAATGATGAGTATTATAACAGCAAACGGGGAAAAATGTAACATTATTTTAAAGAGCACATACAAATCTTATGAGTGTCGACAATCTTTTGTCTGTATAGTGTATATCCTGACTGACATTAAATTTTTTGTATATGTTTATTATATGTTTATTATGTTTTTGTATGTAAAAATGTTCTCTATTTGTTGTTGCACTGTGGAAAAATTTTTTTCTTTCTTTTTCCAGAATTTTCTTTTGCAGTTGTTCACTGTGTTTAGAATACTCATCCGGCATGATATGTTCCCCAAAGACTGGACAGTCATGAGATTGGTCACCAACAAGTAAGCACAGAAAACTTTCTTGAAATTGCTGATTATGTAAATATATATATATATATATATATATATATATATATATATATATATATATATATATATATCTAATAGATTTAATGACAGCAGCAGGGAGACAATCAGGCACAACACCCCTCACCCCTAAGAATGTAATCATTCAGCTGATGTTTAATTACTGTTTAAAAAATTGCTAAGATTATGATAATGTAATTCAGCACTCCAGTACTGAAGTCTAGCTGGGACAATTGCCAGCTGCCAAAACATCTGGATATGCAATTTTAATATTCCATTAAAATGTTTCTGATGTTGGTAAACAGATCAGACACACATACTGAGGCAGATTTCAATAATGTATTTTTTTGCTTGAAAACCTTCACAATCCTTCTGTAGAGAGTTCCTTCTGTCTTCTACTACTACTGAAACAGTCCTGAGAAAGATTTTAGGCAAATATCACGAAAAATCAAGAAAAAAAACGTTTGGGGTTGAGTGTGTGTGTGTGTGTGTGTGTGTGTGTGTGTGTGTGTGTGTGTGCAGTTATAGGAAAATACAGTGTTTTGTTGTATACAGAGGTGTTAATTTTGTAATTAAAGCAGGTTCCAAAGTGATTATAGTATTACTTTTATAACATTTTATCAGACATACATACTTTTATTGATCAATAGATATTTTGTGGAAAATCCTGTATATTATATTTGTAGTATTTATTATATAATGCAATATGTAAAGTGAATCATAATACAAATACAATACAAATACAAGTGTAAATGGGAGGTCAGTGGTTAAGATGTTGGACTTCTGATCAGAAGGTCATAAGTTCAAATATTAGAATCAACCTTCTCCCACTCCTGGGCCCTTGAACAAGGCCCATAACCCTCAACTGCTCAGTTGTATAAATGAGTTGCATAAGAGTATCTGCCAAATGACAGAAATGTAATACAGGCAGCTTCGTATTTAGAAAAACACTGGAAGATTCCAGTCTGGAAGATTTTATACAGTTTTACCTCAGACTTTTAAAAAAAACTGCACCATATCCAGAATTATTTGATTTATTTTAACATATTGGGATACCTGACTTTTTCAGGCATCTGTGGTTCTTTCCCAAACGTCCCCAAATGTTTTTTTTTAAACGTTGAAGTCATTTGTATAACACAATTATATAGGATGAATTTGTCTCTTCACTTTAACTAGAAGAGTCCAATCCTCTTCCAGCATAACAATGCACCTGTGTACAAAACAAAGTTCATGAAAATTTGCTTTAGATGGGAGAGGAAGATCTTGAGTGGCCTGCTATAGAGCTCTGACCTCATCCCTTTGGGGAGCACACTCCAAAATCTAGAGAAACATCTTCTCAGAAGAGTGGAGATTATTATAAGAGTAAAAGACTAAATGTGGAATGGGATTTTTAAAAAGCATCTAATGACCATGTATCCAAAAATGTTTGTCTATATAGAAAATAGCTTTTTAAATGAGTATGTGACGTCCAAATTTCAGCAAATGTCACAGTAGTTTGTGTCCAGAGCACAAATCATTACACAATCGTTTTCATTTTGTTCCCAGTGTGATCATCACCACAGTCCTGTATCTCTCCGACACTCTCCGAAGCAACTTCCTTAATGAGAAATTTGACTTCAAGGTATGAGATAATTGCATCAGTGTGTGGTTGCGCCTGCCTTCGCACTTTATATGCAGCTCCTACGTATTTGTATATCTTACTTTTTAAACGTTTCTTCCTTTTTGTCTTGCTCGTAATTGCAATGGCGTCTCTCAGTCTAGTCAATCGGATCAGGAGGGATCACATGACCTTCTGTTCACACTCTGATCACTTGTGTGTGTGTGTGTGCAGTGTAGTGAGTGATCAGCAGCTCTTTAAATATACCTGTCCTTTTTCCTTCAGGTCTGGGAGTCCTATTTTTACCTCTCTATAATATTCGTCATCCAGCCGTGTCTCCAGCTCGAGACATTCCCTCCATCCAAACGGAAGAAAGTTTTGGAAAAGTGAGTCGTTTGCACCTGAAATACTCCATATTTACATGTTCAATCATTTCCAAACATGATTCAACTCTTACTGTTGCTAACATTTCTCTTTGTTTTAAAGGTATGGAGACATGCGAGTGATGATCGGATGTGAGATCTTCAGCATGTGGCAGAATCTTGGTGAGGAAAAAACTATTTACTGACTGAAAAAGAAACATACAGCATAAAGAGCCAACACTGAACCAGCTTTTGACTGTAGATTTTGTGGCATGTCCTCATACTTTTGGTTCCAAACTACCTTAGTTTGTGTCAGCACTCATTGTACAGACATTACACTGATACACTGACATTACTGATTGCTAATTAGCTGAGAGAATAAGTGAAGAGCTAATGGATAATACACTCGAGGATATGCTTTCTGTGTGAGAATTTTCTTATTAACTTTGCTTATTTAGTGCTTATATAGTGTAAGTATTTATATGTTTAGTAAGAAATGGTTAGGCTGAGCTTTAAAAAGATCTGCAGTACTGCAGAAGTTTAGTCTAGGCTTGTTCAGTGGCGTGTCCACATCAGTCACGGTTGCAAAAAGTTACCCAGTCTCAAGGTTTGTCACAATGCATTATTAGACAGGACTCTCTTTTTTTCTAACTTGAATAAAATGTGATTAAATGCAATTCAATTTACAAACATTAACCTTTTCATTCAAACAAACATTCAACCTTTTAACTTTTTTTGGTCCCGATAAACTTTTTTATACCAGTGGTTCTCATTTGACTATTATAGATATAGATGATATAGATATCGTTATAGATTTTCATGCCAAACTTGAATAATGTTAATATCTTGGGCAATTATGTGCAATAATTTCAGTGCAGTAATAATAATTGTTACATGTGCAATAACTTACATAAGCATCATTGTAGTGTGACGGTTCTGCTAACTGCTGCTACACATTTCAATTCATGCTCTTATACATTTCTTTTAACTTAATATATAACTTAATATTTAAATAAAAAAAAGAAAATATATATATATATATATTTTTTTTTTAGATTATCGTACTTTATTCTTCAAATAACATTTTACTGTGAACAACTGCAGCCCAAAGATTTCCCTATAGGATCAATAAAGTATTCAGATTCTGACTCCTACTGGAATTCCCTCACCCCACCTCCCACCTGAAACACCCCACAGTACCAAATCCTGTCAGAGAGTATCCCCCTCATGCCGAGCGAAGCATGTAGCACCTGCTCATGTTCCATGTATGTGTAGCCATGTGTTTTTGTTCCGATTCATGTCCTGTCTCCATTCCGCTCATGTCTTGTCATTGGTTCATGTCTTCACACGTTTTTTCATTCACGGCTGTTCTCACTTTTGTGACTAATATTTGTGTCTATTTATACCCCTTTGTTTCCATCTTGACGCCTCCAAGTATTACGTGTACCAAGCATACCAAAATTTCCTGGTTTTCTCATTCCCATTTTCAGTTTGTATGCCGAATTCCTGGCCCTTTACTTGTTCTTCGTTCTTGATTCTATTTCCTGATTTGGATTGTTTGGATATTTGTATTAAAGAAACTTTGTTCATTTAATACACAATTGCGTATGCTAGCACTCGTATTTCTTGTCAAATCTCCCACTGTTACACAGCAGCTTTTAAAGAACGCATCAGCAGCTTTATTTACGTTATTTACAGGCTTTCCTTTAGTCTATAACAACAACACGATAAATACTAACAGTTTCAAGTATTATATTGTAAAGTTTAAATAAAAAAATAAGAAAAGATTAACCGTTTTGAGAATTGGATATTTTTTTTTTTTTTTCGTTATATCGACAAAGTTTACACCGACTTGGGGGAGGATTGATACTTTGATTACATGAAACCCTGATGTTTTCAGACTAAATGATCATACAATTAAAATGTAAAAATATAACACCCCTGTTTTCTACCACATACACAGAGAAACTCTAAAGGCTACTCGTAATGCTAAATCCTCGTAATGCTAAATCCTCATAATGCTAAATCCTCAGAAATGCTAAATCCATCTTTAACCTATACGTAAAAGGGTGGTGGCACCGGCTGAAGTGCTTCTGCCTCAATTCGTCACGCCATGTCTAAAAACCCAAAATATCCACTACAGCACTTTATAATATGTCAAAATAGAGAATACAGAATTTACCAGCATCTACAATGGTGTACAATTATGCTGTAAGCTCTATTAATATTATTTTCTTGGCCTTTTGGGAATTCTACTAGATTTTTCATGGGCTTTATTGCGTTTCATTGCAAATATTGACTTCTTTGACCTCCAAGGTATTTTCCTAAATGCAGTCTGTGGAATATATATACTGTACACTGTAGTTACTGTAAAGCATTCACACAATACACAAGGCAACAAGAAGGTGATCATCAGTTGGCATCAGTTGGCATGATTAAATCCTCATGACTCTATACTGTCCTTTGTGACCCTTGTGTGTGTGTGTGTGTGTGTGTGTGTGTGTGTGTGTGTGTGTGTGTGTGTGTGTGTGTGTGTGTACTGTTTGCTGAAACATCCTCATCTTTGCAGTACGTGCAGACTAAAACCAAGGCTTTATTCTCTTTTGTTCCTCTAGGAGATTATAAAGTCAATCTGATCCCTTCCCTGATCGGTCCGTTCCTGGAGGTCACGCTGGTGCCGCAGCCTGACTTGAGAAACGTCCTCATCCCCGTCTTCCACGACATGATGGACAACGAGGAACGCCGCAGTGGCAACTTCAAACAGGTTACTTCAAACACACCTTACATGTGACACGCTCCAGACTCATAAAACAGCCCCAATAATGAAGAGATCGTCATACAAGATCAAATAAATTATTATGAGAGCAGGTTTTACCAGACATCACTTCAAACTAATCAAAATGGTACTTGTGCTAACTGTGTATTAGAAATTAATGCAAGGATGTGCTTAGGTCATGGGCAATAAATCCAAGCCTAAGTTGTTTCAGGAAACATTGTCTGAAATGATATTTCTGAATTTTCTCTTTTATATACAGTTGCTACTGTTTTGAATTTGTAGTTGGTGACATTGGTTTGAATGGTAACGTACTGTATAGAGAGATTTCCTAATAATCACAGTCTAAGCACTTTTTTCTGTTGAGTTTAATTATGCGTTGCTACAATCTGAGTAGACGAGGTGGTATCAAAAACTAGTTTTGTTACACGCCAGAAGCTGCACTCACAGTCGCAGAGAGCACCGACCTTCATATATCAGTGTGCCAAAAGACATCGAACCAAGATCACGTGAAATTCTGCGTGAAACTCAGCAAATCTGCCACAGCCGCGTTTGCCATGTTTATGGCGATGCTGCAACTATTCGTTTGAGGTGTTTTGACCGACACGTGCACTTCAAGAGCGGAAGCACATCACTGGAAGACGTGGAGAGATCAGGAAGACGAGCTCAAACCTTGAAAATGTCAAAACCATTCACCTGCTTGTGCATGATGATCGTCTGAGAACAATCCACAACATGGCTGCCATTGTCGGTGTGTTGTATGGAACGGTCCAGGAGAACCTCAAGTAGGATTTGAACATGCGCCGTGTTGCTGCCAAGTTCGTCCCCAGGCTGCGGACACGATAGCAGAAATCTCTATAAGCACGAATCTCCATAAGCACACTCCAAAATCTGGTGGAACATCTTCCCAGAAGAGTGGAGGTTCTTATAAAAGCAATTATTTCTTGCATGTTATAATGATTGCAACCTTCATATGTGCCTGCAGGTTGAGGCAAAGCTGATCGACAAACTGGAGAGTCTGATGTCAGAGGGTAAAGGAGATGAGACCTACAAGGAGCTCTTTAACAACATGTGAGAATCTGATTACTGCTGAAACATCTTCGTATACAGTCGTGTACAAATAAAATGCATCAATACTGTTTTTTTCTGTTAACGCTTCTTGGAGCAGAATACCGCTGTTTGGTCCGTATCCAAGGTAAGATACACAAAATCCACTTCTATAACGTCTCATGAACTCTATAACTCATAACAATAATAATATATGATGATATATAATAGAATGTAAATCATGACCTGCTACTCAAAGATGCTTAAAATCTGCTTTCCTTTATTTATTTCTTTATTTTTTTTGGCATAGCCTGCTGAAAAAGATCGAGAGAGAAACATGGAGAGAGAGCGGAGTGTCTCATATAGCTACGGTTACACGGCTTATGGAGAGATTACTCGATTACAGGCAATAATACATTGCTCACCTGCACACTGACACATACTGTACACAACTACACACATATACACACACAGCTCATACACCTTAGAAATATTCTAATATGTCACAGACTGTCAGAAAACTGGGGAAATACATTTTCATTTCTTTTTCACACACACATACATACATATACATATATATATATATATATATATATATATATATATATATATATATATATATATATATGTGTGTGTCCTTTTTGTGTTTCAGGGACTGTATGAAGATCGGAGAGGTTGATGGGAAGAAGATTGGCTGTACAGTCAACTTGCTGGTAAAAATGACTGTGTTCCTGTTTTGTTTATCTTAGAACAACATTGGGTTTTAGAACACACTCCGGAAGCAACATGAACACACTGATATTATTGCTTTTTTACAAAAAAATTAAAATAAAATTTATAAGCACACTAAATTCTGCTAAGCGCTGAAACCAACATAATTTTGGCAACGTTAAACAAAATGTGTTATTAAAATTGAAAGCTATGTTACGATTAATATTATACCATAGTATAATATTACAATAGTCCCAATAGTATTGGGACACCTGCATTTTTCCACCCGTAGGTAGTTCTTCCACAAACCGTTAACACAACGTTTGATGCTCACGGCTATATAAAGTGGATGCAGTAGGATAAAGTTTTCTGAGTTAGGAGCCCCAAACCTGTTCCAGCATGACGATGCCCCTGTGCACAAAGCCAGAAGATATACTTTACATGCGTTGGAGTGGAAGATCTTGAGTGGCCTGCTATAGAGCTCTGACCTCAAACCTATTGAACACCTTTAGGATGAATTTTTCATGCTAACTGCACCCTTGGTCTCCACACCCTACATCACGTTACTAACACCCTTGTAGCTGAATGAAAACAAATCTCCACTTGCACACTCCAAAATCCAGGAGGACTTCTCAGAAGAATGGAGCTTATTATGACAGCAAATGGAGACTGGATATGGAATGGAATGTTAAAAAATTACATACAAACCTTATGATCAGGTGTCCACAAACTTTTGTCCATGAAATTTATTTTGTCATATATATATATATATATATATATATATATATATATATATATATATATATATATATGAAGCACTGTTTTTTTTTTTTTTTTTTGCTTTATTAGAATTTCTACAAGACAGAGCTGAATAAAGAGGAGATGTACATCCGCTACATCCACAAGCTGTACGAGCTTCACCTCAAAGCCCAGAACTACACAGGTATCTTACTAAATTCACTGCCCTTGTAATGGCTCAAAAAAAGAACACACACCCACACACCCACACACACACACACACACACACACACACACACACACACACACACACACACACACACACAGAACCTGTGTGCATTTTTGTGGCTTAAACCGAAATGGTGAACATTTATTCAATTATTAATTATATTTGTACAAGCAAATGTGCATTAATGCATAAAGTAAACACACAGAACTGAGTGAATTGTGTGGGGTTTGATTCCTTTTTGCTTAATTTCATGTTAAACCAGGTTGAAGCAAAACCCCACTGTGAGTAACACACTACAATCCACTAATATTTATATACCATATTTTTCGGACTATAAGCCGCTACTTTTTTCCCACGTTTTGAACCCCGCGGCTTAAACAATGAAGCGGCTTATTTATTAATTTTTCCTGGGTTTTTCCTGGTTTCACAAACTTCAAGCTAAAAAACGGAACCCCATAACATTAAACCAATGAAATTTCCGAACGGAAACGAAAAAACGCACCTCACCTGTGTTCTGAGCTGCACGGCATCGGGAGAAAAAAAGTTTTTTTTTAAACGCACGGCGATGCCAAAAGAAAAACTCTCGAGAGAAATAGTTGTGAAAGGAAAGAGGAAGACAGTGAACAATGATTTTCTTGGTCGGCTACTGTTTAGATACAAGCCGTTGTAACGCGTTGAGTCTGGGTGAAGGGAGAGCTCGCTAACTCCAGTTGCAACAGAAATCATATAATCACAGACAGGTTTCCAAAACTCGTGCTTTTTTATTTTTCTTGGCAACAGCGTTAAGGGTTAGTCAAAGAAACTTAGAAATCAGCATCAGAAAATAATAAGGACATATTTCTCGTCTTGCACACACACAGTAATAGCGGAAAAATGCAGTGCCAGGCTATTCCCAAAATACCGCTATGCTCCTAAAGAAAGCGCAACATATTTCACCCGTTACACCGTGTGTAACGTTTCTTTCGTTAAAGCCTGTGTAAAGTTCATTAGTTTCAATGTAGACAGGCTTATAGACAGGTGCGGCTTATTTATGTTCAAAATAAAAATGTTTGTAAAATTCAGTGCGGCTTATATATGGGTGCGCTTTATAGTCCGGAAATTACGGAAGTAACAATCTGTAATTCAATCTATAGGGATCTCGGATGTTGATCTAATTTATAAGTTGCTCAAGAACTCCTGGTTCCACAACCCCAACTGACTGTATAAGACTGTAGAAAGGACATTACTTATAATCACACACTCAAGTGTTCATGATATTTTTCATTCTCCGGTGTTTGTATTGTCTTAATGATTTATAATCACACACTTAGTGTCATGAGGATCTGTTTTCCTTTTGAGTCTGGTTCCTCTCAGGGTTTCTTTCTCATATCATCTAAGGGAGATTTTCCTTGCCACAGTCTCCCCAGGCTCGCTCGTCAAAGGTTAATAAACATACATTTAAATATAAGTAAATATTGGTCTATAATTCTTACATTCTGTAAAGCTGCTATGAGACAATGTCCTTTGTGAAAAGTGCCATAAAAATAAAATTGAATTAAATGAACAACATCCTTAATGTTTATTCACGTCGCCTGTCAGTGGTTTAATGTAATGGGTGATTGGTATATTATACTCTGTTACATTAGATTGTAGAATAACATCTTGTTCTGGATAGCGTTTCAATTCACTTCATTTTTATTTGTATTACGCTTTTAACAATGGACGTTGTATCAAAGCAGCTTTACACAGATAATGTGGTAATAAAGAATGAATAAATGTGTTCTTTATAAGTGTACGTTTGTCCCTGATGAGTGAGCCGGTGGCGACTGCGGCAAGAAAAAACTCCCCGAGATGGCATAAGGAAGAAACCCTGAGAGGAACCAGACTCAAAAGGGAACCCATCCTCATCTGGGTGGCACCGAATGTCCATTTATTTACAGCTAAACGATATTGAGGTGTGCAGTGATGGTGATCGAATGCAAACTGTAGTCCTGAATCAGTGATTTCAGTGTGAATCTTTTTCACACGTGTGTATTTTCCTTGTAGTCCATTGAAGTGTTTTTGATGGAATTTGGTTTGACTGAAGTTTGTGTGTGTGTGTGTGTGTGTGTGTGTCAGAGGCGGCCTACACTCTGCTGCTGTATGATGAGCTGCTGGAATGGACAGAGAGGCCCCTGAGGGAGTTCCTCACCTACCCCATGCAGAGCGAGTGGCAGAGAAAAGAGTGTTTGCATCTCACCATCATCCATAACTTCGACAGGGGGAAGGTCAGCCCTCTCTATTTTCTCTGTCTCTGTCTTTCTTGATGTCTTATTCTCTTTTTCACTTTCTCATACACACACACACACACACACACACACACACACACACACACACACACACACACACACACACACACACACACACACATTTTTACCAAGTTACTTTAAAAAGCAACTTTTTTAGTCAAAAGATTTAAATGCTTTACTAATAGACTTTATTTATTCAATAGTAATTCAGATTTATATTCCCATTTTTTGATTCTCTTGTGTAACATATAGACCTAATTTGTAGTCCGGCTTCGTCAGTCACTGCTGTGGAAGTAATTTTTTACATATTTACAGCAGTAAAAACAATTCATTTATATATAATTATTAGTAGATGCACTATACTTTTATTATTTACAAATAACCAATAATTTGTGATCAATATTTGATATGTAGATCGATTTCTTCTCGCTAAACTGTTTCTCGAGCGTGTTCTCTCGGCACCACTGCTGCGACGTGAAAATCGCAACACTAGGAAGACATAGAATCACATAGAGATTTACATGGCAGAGGTAGAGCTGCATCTTCCTGGAGACAGAACAGGAAAAGAACGTCCTTTTTTATTCCTTTGTTTGTTTTTTTTTGTTTGCACTACAAAGGCCTGTTAGTGAAAGGCCCATGCGTTAGAAGTCAGATGGCACTTCAGTAAATGTATGATTTGCAAATAATAAAAGTGAACTATCTGTACCTTATTGAAATGCATGTCATCATTTTTTCCATTGCATATTATTGCATTGAATCACATTTTTATTGAATCGTATCACATTGATAGCTGCTTCATATATACCTTCAATAGTCAAGTCAAGTCAAGTCAAGTGGCTTTTATTGTCATTTTTACTATACACAGTGGTACACAGTACACAGTAAAAACGAAACAACGTTCCTCCGGAACCCTGGTGCTACACTAAACAACAAAACAACATAAAGTGCATCGAGTGCAACCTGGTGCAAACAGTGCAAACAAAAGAACAGTACAGACAGACAGAGTGCAGACAGACAACACAAGACAAGACAAAAGACAAAAACCAAGTATAGCGCCAACTAGTAAACCTACTGTATACTTAAATATACAGTACTGTGTGAGGAGAAATGTAAAAACTATACCCAGGAGAAAGTACAAACGGAACAGAGCAATGTAGTGCAAAAAACAGCAGCGAGGAGGTGCAAAGACCGCATGTAAACATTCTACTGAATACAAAAGGTGCAAAATCAGCATGTAAACATTATACTGTAATACAAGGTGCGAGTATAAATAATAATAAATATATAAATGGTGGTGGAGTGGATCGAGATGAGTGATGATTGTGTTTAGTCCAGGTTGTACAGTTCAGTAACAGTAACACACAGAGTGAGTGTGTGTGTGTGTGTGTGTGTGTGTGTGTAAGTGAGTGTGTGTGAGTTCTGTTCAGTTCTTTGTATTGAGAAGCCTGATGGCTTGTGGAAAGAAACTGTTACACAGTCTTGTTGTGACGGCCCGAATGCTTCGGAACCGTTTTCCTGATGGTAGGAGGGAGAAGTATGTGTGTGAGGGGTGTGTGTGATCGTCCACAATGCTGTGTGCTTTGCGGATGCAGCGTGTAGTGTAAATGTCCATGATAGAGGGGAGAGAGACTCCGATGATCTTCTCAGCTGTCCTCACTATCCTCTGTAGGGTCTTGCGATCCGAGATGGTGCAATTCCCAAACCAGGCAGTGATGCAGCTGCTCAGTATGCTCTCAATGGTCCCTCTGTAGAACATGGACAGGATGGGGGGAGGGAGATGGGCTTTCCTCAGCCTTCTCAGGAAGTAGAGACGCTGCTGGGCTTTCTTGGTGATGGAGCTGGTGTTAATGACCAGGTGAGGTTGTCTGGCAGATGAACACCAAGGAATTTGGTGCTCTTGATGATCTCCACAGAGGATCCATCGATAATCAGTGGAGATTGGTCGCTCTGTGCTTGCCTGAAGTCCACAACCATCTCTTTCGTTTTGTCCACGTTCAGAGACAGGTTGTTTGCTCCACACCAGGCAGTTAACCGTTGCACCTCTTCTTTATATGCTGACTCATCGTTCTTGCTGATTAGACCCACCACGGTCGTGTCATCAGCAAACTTGATGATATGATTCGAGCTGTGCGTTGGTGCACAGTCGTGAGTCAGCAGAGTGAACAGCAGTGGACTGAGCACACAGCCCTGAGGGGCTCCAGTGCTCAGTGTGGTGGTGGTGAGCACCTGGTCAGTCGGAGGAGGGATGGTCTTCCTCGTCACCACATTATTCTGTAACTCAAACCGGGCGTAGAAGTCGTTCAGCGCATCTGGGAGGGAGGCATCACGGTCACAAGCAGGTGATGTGGTCTTGTAATTCGTGATCGCCTGGATGCCCTGCCACATGCGCCGAGTGTCTCCACTGTCCTGGAAGTGGTCGTGGATTTTCTTCGCGTGCGCGCGCTTTGCCTCTCTGATGGCACGAGACAGTTTGGCCCTTGCTGTTTTTAAGGCCGCCTTGTCCCCTGTTCTGAAGGCAGAGTCTCTTTGTTTCAACAGCGCACGCACATTTGCAGTCATCCACGGCTTCTGGTTGGAGCGTGTAGTGATGGACTTGGAGATGGTCACATCATCAATGCACTTGCTGATGTAGCAGGTCACTGATGACGTGTACTCCTCCAAGTTAATGGAATCGCCGTTGGTTGCAGCCTCTCTAAACATGTCCCAGTCAGTGCACTCAAAACAGTCCTGAAGAGCAGAAGTAGCTCCTTCTGGCCAGGTTTTCACCTGTTTCAGAACCGGTTTAGAGCGTCTGATGAACGGTCTGTATGCTGGAATTAACATAACAGAGCAGTGGTCTGAGTATCCGAGATGGGGGCGGGGCTCCGCACGATACGCGCCGGGGATGTTTGTGTAAACAAGATCCA
Source organism: Silurus lanzhouensis (assembly GCA_039877035.1). NCBI lineage: Eukaryota > Metazoa > Chordata > Actinopteri > Siluriformes > Siluridae > Silurus > Silurus lanzhouensis. The sequence continues at coordinate 3,211,806 of JBCEWE010000464.1, forward strand.
GCGTGTTCGCTCCTCTCGTTGCAAAGTCCACATGCTGATGGAGTTTAGGAAGCACAGTCTTGAGATTCGCATGGTTGAAATCTCCGGCGATAATAAACAATCCGTCGGGGTGAGCATTCTGCAGGTCGCTAATAGCGCCGTAGAGTTCACACAGTGCCTCCTTAGCATTAGCACTGGGAGGAATGTACACTCCGACGATGTAAACTGTGGTGAATTCCCGTGGTAAATAAAAAGGTCTGCATCTAACAGTCACAGACTCCACTAGCGATGAACAGTAGCGAGAAACAAGCACAGAGTTCTTACACCATTCCGTGTTGATATAAACACACACACCACCACCGCGAGTCTTACCGCACAGAGCTGCATTTCTGTCGGCTCGAAACACGGTTAGCCCATCTAGCTGGATGGCGGCTTCCGGAACTCTGTCGCTGAGCCACGTATCCGTGAAAACAAAGACGCAACAGTCTCTAAACTCTCGCCGTGTGGTTCGCTGGATATATCATATCGTTGGTTATGCATCAAGATGCGAATCGCATCAGTCTCAGTTATAATAATGCACATCTCTAGTGTGTCTGTGTCTTTGTCTATGGTGCCCTGGGTATATTTCTGTCTCATACACAGTGTTTCTGGAATAGACACCAGATTCACAACAATGAATAAATAAACGAATAAATGAAAGTTTAACACCATTATAGATTTTGAAACAATCATGTTATTATAATGCAATTTTGCTATTATTACTAAACTTGAGTGTTGTGTAATAAGCTGTTATGACTTTGCAGTGCTGGGAGAACTGCATCATCCTTTGCCGAGAGCTGGCCAATCAGTACGAGGCTTACTACGACTACAGGAACCTGAGCAAAATGAGAGTGAGTGAATGATTTCCGTATTCCTAAATTCCAGATTTTTCCTCATGGCACATTTTTAGGCTTCTATTTCTAACTGTGCAGTTCAGCTGCGATCGAAAATTGGAAAATACATTCATTATTCCTTTCCCCTTCTACCAATCTGCATTATGAATTATTTTCAAAGGCATTTCTGAACACTAATAATAATAATAATAATAATAATAATTAGTATACAGCACTGTAATGCAAATCGAATTATTCAGGATTAATAAGCGCTTGAATGAGCCATGGAGGATTTATTCATTTCTTTATAACAGGTATATAATAATGTTTGACGGACATTTATGGAAATCCTAATTAGTCATTTTTTAAAGTTATTTATTTGTGTCTCTTTTGTTGTCTGTTGTCTAGCTGATGGAGGCGTCTCTGTATGATAAGATAATGAATCAACAGAGGCTCGAACCGGAGTTCTTTAGAATTGGGTTCTACGGGAAGAAGTTCCCATTTTTCCTACGGGTAAATATTAGTATTCGATGTAAATCGATAAGGAAAAGCGTTCTCCTGTTTTCTGGTTAACCCGTGTGTATCCCTGCATGTGTGCAACATGATGTAATGACAGTATCGTGCTGATGCAGCTTTTTGTTGAAGCCACTAGGTGGCAGATTTTACCAAGCAATGATTGTGACGCCCTAACTTCTGCCGCTGATGTGTTCGTTTTTGCATACACAAAAGTCTTAGTGACTCAAGTCTCTCATTTTTACTTGTGTGTGTTTCGTGAAGAACAAGGAGTTTGTGTGTCGGGGGAACGATTACGAGCGACTGGAGGCGTTTCAGCAGAGAATGCTGAGCGAGTTTCCTCACGCCATCGCTATGCAGCACGCCAACCAGCCTGACCAGACCATACTGCAGGCCGAGGCACAGTGTATCCTTTACAAACTCGCACTCCTGCGTTCACCGCCATACTTTATTATTATTATTTATATAAACCATCCTGATGGTGTATAGACCAGGAGATCAGACCAGGAGCTTCAGGCAATGTTCACATCAAATAGCAGAATGTTGGGAATGGCGATCTTAGTGGCTGTGGAATGGTTGTGGTTTGGGAAATCCCCAGCCCCCCCCCCCCCCCCCCACCCCCTTTGTGCATGGCCCTGGTTATGAAGTTGGAATGTACACCAAACAGGCATGACGTTATGATATAATAACATTATGAGCGGTAAAGTAAATAACACTGATGAAAATGGGCGAGCGTAAGGATTTGAGGAGTTTGACGAGGGACAAATCGTGATGTCTAGACGACTGGGTCAGAGCATCTCCAGTTTAAAAGCATCTCAGGACACATAACATCCCAAAACTTGAGGCGACTGGGATTCGAAAGTTTAAAACCACATTCAGATTGCTGTTCTTAGATGTCAGAGCTGGACTTTGATGTGGGTCTGATCTTGGTCTGCTTGTTATTATTGACGAAGTGTGAGTGTGTGTGTGTTTGTGTGTGTATATGTAAAGTTCCTTAAGTGACTCCGGCTCAGACCTGCAAATCTACGCAGTCACTCCTGTTCCAGAGAACCAGGACGTGCTGCAGAGAGACGGCGTGCCCAGTAACATCAAGAGCTTCTACAAAGTCAACCATATCTGGAGGTTCCGCTACGACAGACCCTTCCATAAGGGCACTAAAGATAAAGAGAATGAGTTCAAGGTGAGCCACACACATTCTGAACATATCTTGTTCCTGCATGCATCAAGGTTGTCCACGCTTGCTGTTCTGTAAGTGATTATTAAGAATATGTGTGTGTGTGTGTGTGTGCGTGTGTGTGTGTGTGTGTGCATGCAGAGTCTATGGGTGGAGAGGACCACACTAAGTCTGGCACAGAGTCTCCCAGGCATATCTCGCTGGTTCGAGGTGGAGAAACGGGAGCTGGTAAGATCCCAAATTCTTCTGACCTTTTCACAGACATTTTATATCATCATGAAGGTAATTAAAGGTTATTAATATAAGAACAGCATTTTCAACATCATTTTTATTTATTGTATCATGTGAGAAACGGTTTTAAATTAATGTACAATAAAAAGAAAAACTGCAGGGTCTTACATAAATGATACAGTTTGCTGGTGGATATGTGCTTTTTGAACATCTCATTCCACATTTATGCTCCATTTCATTTGTTATGATAATCTCCACTCTTCTGGGAAGATGTTCCACTAGATTTTGGATTGTGCTTGTGGAGATTTGCGATTCATCCACAATGGTGTTAGTAAAGTCAGGTACTGATGTAGGTGAGGTGTGAAGGTCTGGGGTGCAGTCGGCATTCACATTCATCCCAAATGTGTTTAGTAGAGTTGAGGTCAGAGCTCTGTAGCAGGAGATCTTCCACCCCAATCCATGTAAAGCATATCTTCATGTAGCCGATTTTGTGCACAGGGGCATTGTCATGCTGGAACAGGTTTGGGTCTCCTAGTTCAAGTCAAGGAAAGATTTAAGTCTATCACATTTAAACACATTTTATACAATTGTGTGCCTCCAAATTTGTGGAAACAGTTTGGGAAAGAATCACATATGTCAGCTGTCCCAATACTTCTGTCCATACAGTATATACATTCCCCCAAAACTTTCTGGGCCAGTACTTTCTAGAATCTTCTTTAGCTGTATATACAGCTGATATACTGTATGTCTTAGTCTTGTTTTTGCACTGCATTGTGTGTTTTTGCACTGCATTGTGTGTTTTTGCACTGCATTGTGTGTTTTTGCACTACATTGTGTTTCGCTTATAGTCTTTATAGTCCTCTTTGCACAGTACTGCCTGTCTGTCTGTACTGTTTGTCTGTCTGTACTGTTTGTCTGTCTGTCTGTTTGTCTGTACTGTCTGTCTGCACTGTTTGTTTGTCTGTACTGTCTGTCTGTACTGTTTGTCTGTCTGTCTGTCTGTACTGTTTGTCTGTCTGTCTGTCTGTCTGTCTGTCTGTCTGTCTGTCTGTCTGTCTGTCTGTACTGTTTGTCTGTCTTTCTGTCTGTACTGCCTGTCTGTCTGTCTGTCTGTCTGTCTGTACTGTTTGTCTGTCTTTCTGTCTGTACTGCCTGTCTGTCTGTACTGCCTGTCTGTCTATCTGTCTGTACTGTCTGTCTGTCTGTCTGTCTGACTGTCTGTCTGTAGTGTTGTCTGTCTTTCTGTCTGTACTGTTTGTCCCTGTCTGTACTGTTTGTCTCTGTCTGTCTGGTCCGTCTGTCTGCACTGTACTGTCTGTCTGTACTGTTTGTCTGTCTGTCTGTCTGTCTTTCTTTCTTTCTTTCTGCCTGTACTGTTTGTCTGTCTGTCTGTCTGTCTGTACTGTTTGTCTGTCTGTACTGTTTGTCTGTACTGTTTTTTGGCTGCACCGTTCGCACTAGGTTGCACACTTTATGTAGCTTATGTATGTTGTGTGTTGTAGCCCTATGTTGTTTAGTGTAGCACCAGGGTTCTGGAGGAACGTTGTCTTGTTTTTACTGTGTACTGTGTACCACTGTGTATAGTAGAAATGACAATAAAAGCCTCTTGACTGGACTTGACTTGAGGTTGTCTGGATTTTGATATCTTTGCTCATCCTTCTTGAAAATAAAAGGAACAATTGAACAATTCCTAAATATTTTCTTACTCGGGGTAAGATGATTCCTAGACATAAAGAAGTAAATCCTAGAGTGTAACATGTAAAATTAAACACATCTGCACACTGAATAGTGCATTATGTTTAATGAGACAGTTTCTCAAAGCGTATATACACTATATCGAAGGAATAATGCAACACCTGACCCTGTTCAGCCTTATGTGATTCATCTCCAAACTGCTACCACAATGTTGGAGGCACACAAATGTATAGGAGGTCTTGGTAGCATCTTCATTAGGAGACCTAAACCTGTTAAATGACAATACCCTTGTGTACAAAACCAGCTCCATAAAGATGTGGTTTAAATGGGTTGGAGTGGAAGATCTTGAGTGACCTGCTATAGAGCTCTGACTTCAACCCTATTGAACCTTTGGGATAAATGTGAACACTGACTGCACCCCAGGCCTCCTCACCTCACCTACATCAGTACCTGACTTTAATAACACCCTTGTGGCTGAATGAGCACAAATCTCCACAATCCACTCCAAAATCTAGTAGAACATCTTCCAGAAAGAATTGAGTTTTTTATAACAGCAAATAGGGAATTGGATGTTTGTTTTTTTTTAAAGCGCATACAAATTTTAGGTGTTCACAAACTTTTATCCATACAGTGTATTTACTACTGTACTCATCACACCTAATGTAGGGTCTTCCATTATATAATACGTTACAAGTACACAAGAATTTTACTGTTCGCAAACATGTCATTGCTTGTCAGTGGTAATTGATGCTCTACAAATAGATAGAAGATAGAAGACGATAGAAATGGAAACAAGGCTCTATTATTTCATTAGTTATTACTGGAATTTGGTGGTCAAAGCACAAGTCCAATCCCAGGCTTGGTCCATCATTAGTACAGTCAGCTTAAATTCTCCTGCATGGATGGATGTCCGAGGCAGCTGTATGAGCGGTGTGTTCTCTGCAGGTGGAAATGAGTCCTCTGGAGAACGCCAGCGAGGTGATTGAGAATAAAACCCTGCAGCTGCGCACGCTGATCGCACAGTGCCAGACTCGGCAGATGCAGAACATCAACCCGCTTACCATGTGCCTGAATGGGGTGATCGACGCCGCTGTGAACGGAGGACTCGCTCGCTACCAGGAGGTACCACCACCTCTCTATCTTCACCTCTCTCACAACACTTCCTGCATTGCTTTCTTTATCTTTCCTTTATTTATCCAGCGAGTCTCTGCTGAGACCTAGAAATCTTTTCTGCACTGGAATCCCGGCCAAGACTTTTAATTAGTAACAGACTGAACAACTAACCACAATTAACACAGGCAGCAAAAACACAAGTAACGGAAGCAGCATGAGGAAACTAATCAGAGCAAGTGAAACTTTTTATGAATAACAATGGAGAAGTTCTGGAGGTTTTTTTACAGAATAACTACAGACAGAAATCATGGGATTTGAAAGGGATGTGTTGAGTCACTGACAATAGTCTGGTTAAGCTACAGATCTTCTGAGAGGGTGACTTTAATATTAACTTGCTTTTATTTTTTAGAGAGAGGGTTAGCGTAAAACAGACTTCAGAGAGATAAATAGATTAATAGACTGCTTGATTACACCAATAATTCAAAGTTAACAGAAAAATTTACTTTGTTTAATAGATCAATGGGTTTTACAGAAAAGATTCTTACAGCACTGACTGAAGTTTTTACTGCTTTCTGATGTGTTCAAACCCCAAAGGACATCGCCGGGCCTTTGTTTAAGGCACTTAACCTTTTTCGCTCAAGGGAAACCGTATTAAGGCTGAACTTGCGCATATACTTTAACTTCCTAATGAGCTAGGGTAAGCAAAGAAAGAGAAAATATCAGCATCTTTTTTCTTTTGCTTATTCATTCATCATCGGTTACTGTATCATTTCCTTGTTTATTACAAACAAATACAATTCTGTTTTGGAAAAATAACATTTCTTTTTACTATCCTGTACACCCCATTTATATATATATATATTTATAAGTAGTAAAATTTAATCGTTGATAAAATAATAAGTACAGTTATTAATAATAAGCTGAGCCTCTCATATGGCGATAAGATATATATATATATATATATATATATATATATATATATATATATATATACCCATTTGCACTTCAGCAGATTTGACAGAAAGGCTAAGAGAAGATTGCATTTGCTGCATGGGGGTGAAACCTGTGAAAGCCTGCCATGGATACTTAATGACTGTACTTTACCCTCTCACGCTATAGAGTATTAGACAGTTGCCAGGCAACAGCATGTTAGCCAATCATGCACTTGCCTGTAGCAATTAAAAGGGAAGTGCTGTCGGAAAGGACTCCCAGCATGCACCACGGAGGGTTTAGATATGCAGTATACACTGAGAGCGGATGCTGGTGTGGCATCAGTGGCATTCTGAAAGTCAGGCACATGCATTCGCATTGTTATGCATTAATTTATTATTAAATTACCAAACCCAATAATGGTACAGTTAATGCTAGTGCTAAGAGATCAGTTTATTATCTACAGGGATTTGATAGTGAAATTGCCCACATTATATCAGATTAGATTACATTTAGATTTAACTGACATAGTGCAGAGTACATGTACAGAAACAATAAAATGCATATATATATATATATACACACACACGTATATTCTGTGTAAAAAAATCACGGTTGAGTTCAACTTCTAAACAGTTAGGGGGAAGAAATGCGAAATATAAATTGCTTGTAGTTTTTTATTAAAACAGTTCTTTAGATCATCAACATTTGAACAGTTTACATTTTTTTAAGCAATTTTAAATGAAATGCCTGCTTGGTTAAATCATATTTTATCATATTTTATCAAATTAAATAAAATAAACCAAATTATTGCCATACACTTCATATTGAGTAATCAATTAAATTAGCACAAATTAAATTTGGAAAATAAAATTAAATAAATGAAAAAAAATTATATTTGGGTAATACAGATGTGTGTGTGTGTGTGTGTGTGTGTGTGTGTGTGTGTGTGTGTGTGTGTGTGTGTGTTTTTTAAATTTTACATCATGGATTTTACAAATACTGATAGCTGATAGCTATATTTTTTAAAACTGATACTGAATAAAAAATATACATAACATAACACTCCATGTAAAATAGTACTGAACTTTATTACAAAAAATAATAAATAAAAAAATTTTTTTAATTTCAATGCTCTGGTCTTCGCGAACACAAAGATAGCCATTTTAAGCATGACTGTTTGGATTAATGTATAATGGTACCGCTTTAAAGTACGATTTGAATTGCAACATTAACTGGACTAAATAAATGCTTTAGAAGTATTGTTTATTGTTTGTTAATTTCAACATTTACTAATGCATTTTTAATTTGTTATTTTTTTTATTTATTTGTTAACTTTAGTTACTGCACTATGAACTAACATGAATGAGGTACAGTGTGCACTGTTACGTGTCAAAACAAACAGCAGGTGGCGTCAGTGATTCGCTAGAGGCCATTCACGTACTGTATAATGACAGCGGACCTTCTCAGTCGCTCCAGCGCAGACGCAACCCGGAAAAACTATTGGTAATGATTTGCAGATAGCCAAAAGTTCCAGCAAACTATCGGTGCCAGTTAATCAGCAAAATTAATAAAGCGATTGACCACTATTTATATCTATCTATCTATCTATCTATCTATCTATCTATCTATCTATCTATCTATCTATCTATCTATCGATAGATAGATAGATAGATAGATAGATAGATAGATAGATAGATAGATAGATAGATAGATAGATAGATTCCACGAATTGAGGCAGTTATTAAAGCAAAATGAGCATCTAACAAGTATTGAGTACATATACAGTAAATGAACATAGTTTTCAGAAGGCCAACTATTCACTTAAAAAACGTTGTTGTTTTTTTTTGTTTTATAAACTATTCTAATTTTTTGAGATCGTGAAATAGTGGGTTTTTTGTTAAATGTGAGCCAAAATTATCACAATTAAAAGATCTAAAGACTTAAACTACTTCAGTCTGTGTGCACTGAATTGAATTAATCCACGAGATTCACAATTTGAGTTGAATTACTGAAATAAATGAACTTTTCTATGACATTCTAATTTATTGAGATGCACATGTATATGTACACACACACGCACACGTTAACCGTTTTTTGGTTTTGTTTTGTTCTTCAGTCTGCATTTTCTATCCCTGATCTTTTAATTAATAAAGGCAAGTACTTTACATGTTGAAAGGCAATGCTGAGGATTGTTTATTAAAATGCTCTGTCTCTAACCTCAGAGGCAGGAACTACAAAGAGGTGACTTGCATATAACTGAATGTATGTAACTTTCCCCATGCAAATACTGATGTCACCTTTGAAGTCAGCGACCATATTGACCATATTCACTCTGTACTCCCTGTTCTTTTCAGTGTACTTTACATATTTTAGTTTTTTTTTACTTTCCCAGGCCTTTTTTGCAAAAGACTACATTTCCAATCACCCGGAGGATGGCGATAAGATCACCCGTCTCCGAGAGCTCATGTTTGAGCAGGTATTGTTACCTACACAAAAGTGATTCCATGCATTTAAATAAATAAAGGTGGTGGCTAGTCATGCATTTGCTTTCATCATTGATTTAAAAAATAATACAAATGGTCTACTTACCGCAGGCACATATTCTGGAGTACGGCTTGGCTGTACATGAGAAATTCGTTCCACAGGACATGCGTCCGCTGCACAAAAAACTCATCGACCAGTTCCATGTGATGCGATCCAGCCTGGGGATACAGGTCTGTCTGGACAGATATAATACATACACTAGAACTGTATATGTATTCAAGAATGATTGTGTGTCTCAATGCGGAGGTGCATTGGACTTCTAAGGACATGAGTTCAAATCCCAGCCACGCCAAGCTGCCCTCTTGGGCCCCTGAGCAAGGCCCTTAACCCCCATAGCTGCTCAGTTGTATTATCAAGATAAATCGGGCATCTGCCAAATGTCGTAAATGTAAATGCAAATGTTCCTCTCTCCAGCCACAGGAGTTTCCTGCATACGTGCGTGTCAGTCCTCTGCATTTCGCCAACGGCAGTCCCCGGACCTGCAGGACTCCTGTCCCTAATGCCATCAGTCCAGACGGAGGACGTATAGTGGCACGGCGCAGGTGTGTGCTCATTACAGAGAAACTCCTCTTAATCATTAGCATTATACATTACCCTTATAGCTCGAGGTACAAAACTTAAAACTCATATTTAACAGCACTGTCTAGGCTGTGTAACTTTCCAGATAAGTAAATAATAAATGGTTCCAGACGTTCCTAATGGTGCCTGTACGGTGCATATAAGAGATGAAGGGAATGGGACAGGGACTGCAATCAGATTATTGTTTCATATTTACAAGGGCAACTCATTTATAATTACATTATTTATTACCCCTCAAGGACAGACACTAATTTATGAAATCCAACCGGGTGCTCAAACAGCCTTACAGACATACAGCCTGTCATACTACAGTTTCATCACACGCATTCCAGAGGCTTTTCCTTTTTCTTGGCTTTGACAATATATAATGAAATCATTGTTTTTTTTCACGACCACTGAAATATTATTCCGTCAACAGCAATTAAAATGCAGCTCAATTAAGACTAACAACACACGCTTTACTTTTGTTTGTTTTTAAATCTAGAACAGTGCAGTGGTATTATACAGGTTAAAATCTTTTCCTAGTTCCTGTGAATCCTAATGAATCCTGTTTAAGCAAAACAGGAAGCTATATGCTTCTTATTTAAATATTAGACTTCATAAGGCTGTTATGCCTTTTTTACAGTATAATCATAGAGTACAGTAGAAAGATGGTGCCACACGGATTTGAAATCACAATACTATATTTCATTGGCAATATCAAAGCCTAAATTACAAACAAAAAGATTTGTAATTTTATGTTGATTAAATATGATTCTTTGTCATATACTTTCGCGCCTGTGATAAAACAGGACACTTTTAAGAAGTCATTTTTCTGCCAATCAGTGCACCTCCTGTTCCTGGCTGCATCTTAATCGCCTACCGGTACATTCGATTGTATGTCAGATTTTGCACAGATTTGCTCTGAAATGCAACATTAAATGTTATTGCTGGCTTGAGCAGGAAATTACTGACTAGAATGGGCACTATATTTGGTAAACTCTCTGATACAGGAATGGTTGTGTCCTGTGTGGTGAATGAATCTAAATGAAGATTTTTTTCCTATAAAATCTCGATGTTGTTCAGGCTCAGGTGCTTGCCTCTGTATTGTTGGATCCTGAAAATCATCTATTTATTCAGTTTTAAATTTGTTCTGTTTAGTATGAAATTCATCCAAGCTCATAACATTTGAGACTTTCATGTGTCTCCCATATTAGCCCCCTGAGTTACCCGGCTGTGAATCGCTACTCGTCATCTTCACTGTCATCACAGGCCTCCAACGACGTGAGCAACATCACAGGCCAATCAGAGAGCTCGGATGAAGTCTTCAACATGCAGGTGTGTGTCGTTAAAGATTTCTGTACTTAGCATGGGATGCTAAAAAAACACTTAGCTGGATATGCTATGCAGTGTTTAATAGCAGAATGCTTTTAATGAATTAGCAAAAAGTTATTAGGCGAATGCTAAATGATGTCACTTTGAAAGCCATAATTGGTTCGTTTTGATTTGATAATGTCTGTTGTAAAATTTGGGCCTTTTCCAAACGAACGATGAACAACGTGAAGCACTTGTGGCCATTTTTTCGGTCATGGCTCCAACATCATGAAAGGGGTTCACAAACGGATATTCTCACAGTTTTACGGTCAAAGATAAATTTGGTCGCACAGTTTCTGACAGAATGACCATCTCACAGTGTGTTTGCTACTATGATACATCTATTGACTAGCCAATACAAATGCAACAGGAAATGACATGTCGATCATCATGACGAAAAGAGATAAAAGCTAAAAAGATACATGATGTAGCCAAGTTTTTTAGATCCAGTGTGATTTGGGATTTACAATGATCTTATAAGATTGCTGAAATCATCTGTGCAAGGCATAACGTGGGGAATTTGGTACTGAAGGCCAGGCTTGCTCTAAAGATACTGGCATATCTTGTTTATTTGTTTGTTACAATGTTGAAAATACATTTTAGCAGCAGTTTATGGCGGCGATCAAACAATCAGACATTTCGACATTTTAAGACAGGGGTCCTAAGACCCTGTTCGGTCTGTTACACAAAATGACATGGGCATCACATAGTGACATTTCTTTTCATATTCAATGAATTAAAAAAATATAAACTTACTTATGCACATGTATATAGTTAATGAGTGCATCTAACAAATAATTAGGCTATGTTAATAACTGGACTACAATAATAAATATAATTTTATTTAATTGATAAATTATAAATCTAAAACTATAATAAAGAACTCTCCGTGCAGCACGCAGTCTCAGGTTGTAAAAAAAAAAGCACGTAGCGTCAGTTATTTGCTCCTAGAGGCTGCTCTGGTAATGACAGGGGAATGGAATCCGGAAAAACTATCGGTATCGATTTTTGCAGATAGTTCCAGCAATCAGTGCTTCGACAGTGCTTCAAAATATATATTATAAATTACATTTTCAAAATATGTCTCTGGCATTTGATATGTGGGGGTGGGCCTCCACAAGCTGTGGTTTGGGGGCCCCCTGTTTTAGGACATTCCTAGTAATTTATAGCTGTCATTTTGATTATGCTTTTTGCGTTCCTGAGGTTTCAGCCAGAGTATACAGAATCAAATGTACCATTGAAATCAAACACAGTAACACGACTCCTCCAAGACAAACCAGAATTAGCTTCCAGTCGTCATAGTAGGCATGTTGACCTGCTCATGATTCGTTTTTCTTGCCATAGCCAAGTCCGTCTACCTCAAGCCTCAGCTCAAACCACTCCGGCTCTCATAATGTGAACAACTCGGTGGCCTCAAGCAATAGAGGTTAGTGATTATTTGCATGGAAAGCGATTTATCAAGCTTCGGTGTAGTGAACTACAGTGAAATTATGAATTATTGTGCGAAATATTTTAGTTTTCATACTGGTTCTATGATTTCCTGTGTTTGCATGAATATACCTACTGTTTACTTCTAATACCTCTGTGAGGTTGGTGGGTTTGATTGCTGTTCACCTTTTCCCTGTAGATTCTCTTCCGTCTGCGTCTCCATTGCCGTTGGACAAACACAAACATTCGAAAGAGAACGCATGTCTTTCGCCCAGAGACCGGCTGTGTAGTGGTGTTTTCTCCAACCCCCTGGACCCTACACAGGTGAGACCCAAGTCGATTAAACGCTCTCAGGTAAGACAACTGTGCGAAATGTTACGTAACTCGTTTCTGTGTCCCGCCTGCAGAGGATGATGCCGTTCCAGATAGATGCAAGTCTGCCACGTTGCGAGGCCACTTTTCCCACAGCAGAAACCGGTATGAGACTTTGCTTCAGCTCAAATCACATGTACAGTATTTCACAAAAGTAAGTACACCCCTAACATTCCAGCAACAATTATTTTTATATCTTCTAAAGGGACAATACTATAAAAATGAACTTGGATATATTTTAGAGTAGTCAATGTGCAGCTTGTATATCAGTAACTTAACATTCAGCCATTATTGTCAAAAAAGCTGATAACAAAAATGAGTACACCCTAAGTGAACATGTCAAAACTGTGTCCAAAGTGTTCACCATTGTTATCCAGCACTGCCTTAATCCTCCTGGGCATGGAATTCACCAGAGCTTCACGGTTGGTTGCTGGGATCCTCTTCCACTCAATTAGCTTCAGATTCTTAAGCAAGGCAGATGTTATCTTGGTGTTGTGTTTGGGGTTGTTATGTTCGGCCCAGTTTCTGAAGGGAGGGCATCAAGTTTTGCTTTAGAATGTCACAGTACACTGGAATCCATGTTTCCCTCAATGAACTACAGCTCACCAGTATCAGCAGCACTCATGCAGCCCCAGACCATGATGCTACCACCACCATGCATAGGCCATGCATAGGCAAGACTCAATTTTCTTTGTACTTCTCACCATCTGAGCCAAACAAGTTTATTTAGGTCTCATCAGACCACAAAACATGGTTCCAGTAATTCATGCTCTTGGACAGGTCGTCTACAGCAGACTGTTTGCAGGTTTTCTTGTGAGCCAGCTTAAGAAGAGGCTTCCTTCTGGGATGTCGGCCATGCAAACAGACTTGTTGCAGTGCTTTTTTGTTGCCAGCTTTTTAGACAATGATGGCTGTATGTTGAGTTAATTTTAGAGGACAGTAAATGTAGAAGGTATACAAGCTGCATATTGACTATTCTAAAATATATACAAGTTTCATTTCTATAGTATTGTTGAGAAGACGGTTGCTGAAATGTGAGGGGTGTACTCATTTTTGTGAGATACTGTACATTTCAAGATTTTCAAGATTTTATTCAGCACAAACAGTTATATACAGAATATAATGCAGCGAAATTAAAACCTGGTCGATTGCTTAGAAAATTGTGCATTAAATAAAAAATAATATAAAATAAATATGATAAAAAATATTTTTGATAAATACAAGTCCTAGTTAAATGTAACGCAAATATTCAGTACTGTATTTAGTCGTGATTACATTTGAACATAAATTTGCTTAGGTGTTTATTGAGGGTTGCATATACAGTATTGTTCTATCCTTTGGGGGTTTCCTCAGGGTTCACTGGTTTCCTCCCAACTCCCATAATCATATCAGTCGGTGTATTAACTATGAGAAATTGCTCCTAAGTGTGAATGAGAGTGTGATTGTTTATGTTCAAATCTAAATTTCCAAACATATAATATTTAATTAATTATAAAACATATAATTAATACATTTATAGAGATCTTTTGGGATTAAAAAAAGGCATAAATTATTACCTGATATCTGCAGAAACAGCGAAATTGCCAAAGCCTTTTGTTAGCAGAAAGAGAAAGAAGGAGAGAGAGAAATAATTAATATATATATTTAAAATATTGTAAAAATTAATTAATAAAAAAAAAAATATATATATATATATATATATATGTAATATTTAGAATATTTAAATGTATTTAATATATTTATATTTTTTATTTTGTAATTCTGTGAGAAGAAGAGAAGAGAAGAGAGAGAGAGAGAGAGAGAGAGAGAGAGAGAGAGAGAGAGAGAGAGAGAGAGAGCAAAAAAAGGGTTCATTTCATATCAAAGAAGAGTTCATTTTACCTCTGCACTGATTTTTCTGGAATGCTTTTTTATTCCTCTTGGGAGCATCCTCAGCATTTTTGAGCATGTGATGATCCTAAAATGGCTTTCCATGGTACTGTATCTACTATGAGCTCTTGTGATATGGGTTAAAAAGTAGCATAATGCTCTGTGTCTTTTTTTTTTTTCGTCTGAGCAGCAGCTCCAGGCAAGAACTTACGGTCTCTGTCTCCTATGCCAACCTCAAAGTCTCCTCAAAAGGTGAGTTCTGATCAACTGATAGTGATCAAAACCAGCTTTCACAAATGGCCAATTTGTGTTTTCACTAGTTAGAAATACAAAGGAAATAGAAAGCATTTTAAGAATTGATTCATATATCCTTTGAAAAGACATGCTAATTAAAATGCATACGTTGTACAGACATCACTCTGGATAATTATTCTGTATACAGTCAACAATTCGAGGTTCGGAAAATTCACTAACAGCAAGTTGAGGAATATCTTAAAATTCGCGGGAATCTGCAGTGGGACCAAATGTTTAGGAACATTGGGAATAACATTTTAAACTATGTATTTGGTTAAATACTGTACACTATTACGTTTATAAAGTGACAATATGTCTAGATTAATTCACTAGGGTACCTTAGGGTACCCCCGCGGGTTCTGGGGGAGCACTGTATCATACAGATAATACACAGTACATGTGCACACTTTGTACATACCGTATTTTTTGGACTATAAGCCGCTACTTTTTTTCCACGTTTTGAACCCCGCGGCTTAAACAACGAAGCGGATAATTTATGAATTTTTCCTGGGTTTTTCCCGGTTTCACAAAATTCACGCCAAAAAACTGAACCCCATAACATTAGACCAAAAATATTTCCGAACAAAAACGAAAAAACGCACTTCACCTGTGTTCCGAGCTGCACGGCTTCGGGAGAAAAGCTTCCACAGGGTGATTTTTAAACGCACGACGATGACAAAAGATAAACTCCCGAGAGAAATAGTTGTGAAAGGAAGGAGGAAGACAGTGAACAATGACTTTCTTGGTCGGCTACTGTTTAAATACAAGTCGTTGTAACGCGTTGAGTCTGGGTGAAGGGAGAGCTCGCTAACTCCAGTTGCAACACAAATCATATAAGCACAGACAGGTTTCCAAAACTTGTGCTTTTTTATTTTTCTTGGCAACAGCGTTAAGGGTTAGTCAAAGAAACTTAGAAATGAGCATCAGAAAATAATAAGGACATATTCCTCGTCTTGCACACATGCAGTAATACCGGGAATGCGGTGGCAGGCTATTCCTAAAATACCGCTATGCTCCTAAAGAAAGCGCAACATATTTCACCCGTTACACCGTGTGTAACGTGTCTTTCGTTAAAGCCTGTGTAAAGTACATTAGTGGCTTATAGACAGGTGCGGCTTATTTATGTTAAAAATATAAATATTTGTAAAATTCAGTGGGTGCGGCTTATATATTGGTGCGCTTTATAGTCCGGAAATTACGGTAATATGACTTCAAAGACAAATTCCAAAAGTGGCAGGAAAGCTGAATTGCTGTGCAAGGGGACTATATTGAGGGTGGTAGTGTTTATAATGTGGATAAATAAAGTACTTTATTGTAAGCAGAGCTAGTTTTAGAGTAGTTTCGGTGATATGCAGAAGCATATCAAAATATGTGTAACGTTAATATAATGGGTTATGGGATGATTATATAGTGATCATATGTTCCAGACTTTCTAAACATTATGAGTCAAAAACATACGCACACCCATACAATAAAAAAAAAACCCTGATCCTGCTCAGAGAATAATGACTTTGTCTTGTCCCTCTTACAGACCTCAGCTCCACCCCTCACCCCCTCTCCGACTGACGGTTTGCCCGCTGGCAGCTTAGCATCGCACTCGCCCGCCCGCTCGGGCAGCTACAGCAGCGGCATCTCCTCTCTCAGCCGCTGCAGCGTGTCCGAGACGTGCGGCATCGATGCGACGCTGCCCGAGCCGTCCATGCCTGCGGTCCTGCCCGCTACCGACAACGCCATCCGCCGCGGCAGCAAGACGCCTCCGCCCTACAGCGTGTACGAGAGGAACAACCTGCGCCGCGCCACCCCACTGCCCCACAGCCTGTCAGTACCACCTGCCACAGACAGCACCAACCTGCCCGCCAAACCACAACTAAGCCGCACACAGAGGATCAATTCGGAACCACGGCACAGGATCACGCCCCGGAAAGTCTCCCAGCTCTAGGGTTAAAGGTCTCCCCCTAGCAGTAGTACCTGGAACTGTTTGAGCAGCTCAACCAGGTTATTCTGAATGTTTAGTATTTACTGAGTCACACTGACTGGACTTTGACGTGTAGTCTTAAAGATGTTTTATCATTGAAAACTGATCTTCTTTACGACGAATCCCTTTTCCTTGATTGGGTCAACCAATTACTCAGAAGGAAAGCAGGAATCTATTACAGATGCAGTTTTATTTTTTTGTATTAACTCAAGAACACAATTGCTTGCTTTTTTTTTCTTGCTTGCTTTAGCAAAGAATCCAATCTTCTGTGCGTTAGCAATGGATAACCTGCTTAAATGCAGCGTCCCTGTTTATTTTTCATGAATGATTTTTTTTTCCCCCATCCTCAGCATGGGGTTAATTTAACTTCACTATTGAAGTGAACTGGAATTGGGTCAGTGTTATAAATCTATATCTTACATCTTTTCCGTTACATCCATGGCTAGTGAGACTCGTGTACAAGTATAGCCGTTAAGAGATTAGAATTCTCCACACAAAAAAAAGGCAAATAGTTAACCGTTGAATCTTTTGATCTGGCAGGTCCACATACCACTTTAGAGCAAGGTTCTGTAAAACATACCAGTATTTTTGATAGATGTACTCCTCTCTGTAAAGTATTCCGCTTATTACCGACAGCATTGTTGTTTTTTTTTTTTTGCCTTATACATGGACAAAGACGTGCAGCTAGTCCTGCATCCCGTTCGATGCGCTTTGTCCTTTCTGGAATGGCTGAAAGGTGCTACATATTTCTTAGTGGTTTTTTGTTTGTTTTTTTTTGGACTCATAGCTGCCGAAAACCTGCCTGAACAATAATTGTGCAATGTACTGAAAATCGTGTGGTCTCCGAGTATCGTGCCAAAGAAACAAAAAAATAAAATAAACAGTATTAACATTTCTGTCGGTGAGAGTAGCTAGGGCAGCTTAGAGCTCACGTAGCCGCACGAAAGCTTGTGCTTGACAATGTGCTTTTTACGCCGTGCGCTGAGGCCTAGAGTACAGTACGTTAGCATGAGGCATGTACAGCATCAAGCAATATAATCAGTGTAGTTTACTAGAGAGCGGGAGATTCAAAGCACACAAGGTTTCCAGACTGGTTGTCAGTGATTTCTGAACTTTTACGCAGATATAAGCAGAATTTGTTGAAGGAAATGTATCAAAATGATTTTGTTGTCTGTTTAAGAGTGTAGAAAAGGAGAAAGAGAGCTTGAATTGTATTGTAGGTGATTAAAAGGTGCACAAAAATGAATCCAGTTTTTGACTGCCAAAAGCACAGCAAATGTGGAACTCTATTTACATTGTATTGATGTTTTTTTTTTCCCTACTTCTTGAAAATATGTAAAAAAAAAATACTTTTTTTTTTTTTTTTTTTACCTCAGAAATGGCTTTTCATTTTATCACATTTAGCAATTTCCTCAAGTTCTTTTACCATTGATATACTTTTCACGTTCAGTGTTTTCAAGTGAATTTAAACCACTAACACACCACATGCTTATAATCAGTATTATTCTCATGGACACCGTGCCTCAAAAAATTCCTTTTTTAAAGCTTACTGGGGATAACATTGTGAAACCATCGTAACAGGTTGCGCAAATTACCGTGAAATGACAACCGGATATCTTTACTGTACATCCGTACTGACACCTGGAAAAACGCAACAAGATCTAATAGCTGTTCACTGCCGAACTGCACGCCTAAATCATTTCACGGTTTTAAATGGAATCATGATTCATAACGTGTCCGATGCATCCATTTGACATTTTCAATTCTTTTTTAATTCGCTACTACTGTGACATTGTTCGCATATTGTTACTCAAACGTTTGCCTACCTATTAAGAAAAACGTTTTTTATAAGTTCCCTTTACATTGTCTAAATTTTATATTTTAAAAAATGTGAGATGGAAAACAAATGAATAATCATTTAGCTCAATTTCTTACAGGGTAATTTAAGTAATTACAAAAATTATAATTATAATTATTTTTTCCACACTGACAAATGAATTTTTAATCTGTGCGAAAAGAAATATGAATTTGCAACTTACATCAGTGACACTAATACAACTAAGTACTACTAACATAATTGAAACTGCAGAGATAGAGCATTTGTTTGTTTGTTGGTTTGTTTGTTTGTTGTTTGGACATCACTGTAATTTTATCGATCTTGTGAAGAAGCACAGTCTTTTATCGGTCCATCGGTTTCTGAGGCAAACTCGAGCTAAAAGCAGCTAAAAGTGGATTCCTGATTTGGAAACGCATGACTCTGTAAACGGTGGTCATTAGTACGTCGCTTGTGTGGATGACTTGATAAACAGTGTTGCAGTTGTGTTCACATATGCCTATGCTACTTCAAGATGCTCATTCTAGGCAATTTTGTAATTTTGAATGGGATTGCCTAGTGACCACTTTTAGAAGAAAAAAAAGAAGAAATCAAACAAACTAGTATTCTTGTATTATCTCTCTTTTCTCTCTCACCTTGTCTCACCTTTTGTATGGATTAGGTTTTATCTTTTTTTTTTTTTTGTTCAATTTTTTGAACCTGTAAAGTTGTACTTTATATCATATAATGGGATGAGAGTATTCCATATAGCCCGTGTTACAGATTTTGTACAAAACTGTGTTTATATGAAAAATGTAACCAGTTCATAGGCTTTGAATGTTGCAATGAAAAAAATTTTTATTTGTAAATGTTGACTATTAGACATTAATGAATAAAGGTTGATTGATGTACAAACGGTTAAAAAAAAACATATTAACATTCCACTATTAAAAACACTTATAACTCATATTAGTCACAGTGTGAACGATTGTCATTTAACATTTTCATTTATATTTTTTTGCCATTTGGTAGATGTCCTTATTTAGAGTGACATAATTGTCTCATTTACATGGCTGAGCAGTTGAGGTTGTTAGGGCCTTGCTCAAGGGCCCAGAGGGGGCAGCTGGGCAGCGCTTGGGTTTAAACTCAAACAGAAGTACAACATTTTTGGAGATTTGTATAATGACTTTCATCCAACTAAGTAAAAAGTTTTAACATTTACTTTATTCAATGAAAACTTAAGGATATAAATAAAAATGGTTTGGAAATATGTTAAAGAATATTAAAATATATGATCACTATAATATAATATAATAATAAAAAATATGATCACTATTGGATTAGATACACCATAAATAATCTAGAAGAATTTGCAGCAAAAAATCAAATTGGGGACTCAACCCATGTGAGTACATAGGATTCTGAATTTATTGGAAATACTGGCCTAGGGGCCATGTGAAATTGGCTAAAAATGGATTGACTTTATCATTTAAGACTTTAAAATAATTTTCCCTTGACATGTGAACTTCATTAGTGTTCTTCAATATTTAACATTTACCAGGTAACACAACTGGCGAAAACAATACATAGCACTTTTATAAAAAAAATATATATGTATACTGAAATATCTATACTGGATAAAAGAGAATTTGGGCCAGTGGGATATTTTTCAACAAATTATTCCAAAACATTTGCTCAAAATAAATATAATCAGAATAATTTGATTAAAAATTTATTCCAGGTGTCAAACTTAAATTTAAATTCACCTTGCCAACACTTTAGCCATTTAACTGGGGTCAGTACTGGCCCACTTTGGGCCAATTCAAAACAAGCAAACAAAAAACCCAACACACATTTCCATAGTTTCCAAGTTCCCCTTAATCCTGACAAACTTTACTTTTAGCAATCTGTAGCTAATGCATGAACTAAAAGAGGGTGCCAACATTGTCCACTGGGCCAATACTGTGCCACTGATTGATTTCACCTGCGTATTTATTCACTGAAATGAGGTTGTGTTAACTTATATTGTGCCAGTTTGGGTTTAATTTTGGCAGGGTCACTGTGAAAGGGACTGCTTTGCCAACACTGACAAAACATTTGACAGTAAGGGTCAACACAAATCTGACAGGTTCCAGACCATATATAGTAATACCAACTGTTAGAAGTGAACATTCAAAATGTCAACTTAAATACAAAGATATGTAAATAATAACATTAACATAAAATTAATGATAAATATCTTAAGTTTTAATAATTAAGCTTTTTTTACCACAAAAATGCCATTTTTTATTTCCTAGTATCAGTGACCGTCAGTGCCAGCAAGGCCTTCTCTGCTGGCCTAAACTCTATAAGATGACTGCCTTACATTTTAATATATTTTTGTCCATGAATAAATATCAAATTATTCCCAATATTCCATTCTCTTCACTCTATGTGTGAGTTTTAATCTAGGTTTGATTTTCTATCTAATCGGATTTGAGCGGTCACATGTTGGGTTCAGATGGAAAAGGCCAGCACTGTAAACACTGCAGATGTCATATTTATTTACATCCGTGTTGCTTAAAGCTGTTTCTTTAACCAGTCAGACTGCGACCTGATCTCTCGCAGGCCCGTCCAATTTTGTCTAAATAGGTCACCATTTTCACATCCTTTTATTGGATGGTCAGAGATCAGACTAGACAGCTGTGCCCCCACATCTGCTGCAAAGTGCACAAGCTTAAATAGATGTGTGTGGATTTAAAAGCTGTTTTTTTTTTTTTTTTTTTTTTTTTACAAAAAGGCTGACAGAGGGTTAGAAATTGATTTGCTTGCAGATACACAAGGACATTCACAAGACGGACTTTTAAAAAAAGCTGGACATCGTTAGGCCAAAACGGTTCAAAACAGTTGTTAAGCTTTTTCATGAACCATTTATAATTTGTATTCCTTGTAGAATTTGCACAGAAATACACATTCATTTCAACTACCCAGGAAAACCTTACTGCATGAAACAAAAAATGCATGAAATACACAGAATCATTTTATGAGGTGAAAATTGATCCTTTTGCTAGAGATGATGTATGCAGGTGGTGAAGCTGTGGCTGCAGTGAAAGGAGACTTGTTGAATTGTGTTAATTGGGTTTCTTGCTTTAGTCTGAGATACCTGTCTGTGATGCAACCCTCTGTTTTTCTGCATTTCTGTATAATATTCTATAACTGTGTCATAATGATGGTAATGATGGTGAATTGACTCAAGAAGGACATCGCTGAAGGCCTAGGTGGGAAATGCGCGACCTGATATTGCATCGTATATACAGTATGTGATGTGATGTGATGTGATGTGATGTGATGTGATGTGATGTGATGTGATTACATAATAGTGATGGGTCGTTCATGAACGAGTCTTTAATATAACACAATTTGAACGAGTAGTCTCGAAGATCTTTGTAAGGTTATATAAAGGAAACACAATGGAGTAATTCATCTCATAAGACCTCTGGTCCAAGTCATTTGATCTTATGTCATGTAAGACACTATGCAATGCATTAGACAGAAAATTAAATTGAGTAGTTCATCTCATGAGTTATTTTATCACGTGTCTTCTATAGACGCTACACGATGCAATAGATCAGGGTTTTGTTTTGTTTTTTTTTGTCTGAATCTTGACATTATTGTTACAATAATCATGGGAGTCGAGTGACAAAAAGAACTAAGAACATGGGCCAAAAGCAATGAGAGGTGAGATATTTATGCTTTTTATCATAATTTATCCTTAGCTGCATATTTTCATTATTGGACCAATACAAAATGTAGACCTAACATTTTGTAATATTTATGATCAAAGGAACAAAATGAACTTAATGCCTTAAAAAAAAAAAAAAAAAAAAAAAAAAAAAAAGATCAGTTAATTCTAATGAAAAGATTCAAAGAACCAAATCACTAAAATGATTCGATCTTCCAATCGTTACCGGGTTAAACTTGGTGTGCTTTAGGACCGCGCGGACAAGCATATAGGAAAGCGGCGGCGTGGACCCGGATGCGGATCAGAGTGTAGGTGAGTGGGGTGAGAGTGGACCCGGAGAGAGACACTGCACACTCTGTGCACATTGTCTCGTCCTTTTCTCCTGCTGTGAACAGTTTAAATAATAGCTATATGATCGCGGTGAACGAATGAGCCACTGGTTAAATATTATGACACTTAGCATAGTATTAGCAAAGGAACACCAGCATGGCTGGTTCCGACACGTGCCGCTAATGTGTGACACACTCGGGGGTCACCTCGAAAATGTTCCCGCATCATGTATACACAAGATTCACATGTTAGAGATCTGCAGTACAGGTGAAAAGTTTACACAAAGCCTCTTCTTCAGTGGATCTTCTTTATTATGTTCAGCATTGTACATTACAATGTAAAACTTGTACATGTAAAACATCCATACTAGGAATGAACATGTATACAATTGTGGAGGAACCAAAAAAGAAAAGTGTTAAACAACCCAGAACATGTTTCATATTTTCTGATTGTCCAAAGTATCTCTATTCAGCTTTAATAAACTCATGGCACTCTCTCGTCAATCATTTATTCTACTGAAACGTCACTACTTAGGTATTGGAATAAATGTGGGTACAGTAGATTTTTGTTGTGATAGCACCAGGATCCAGTGTTATTTCCTATTTTGCATGTTGTCTGTTTCCTCTTAGTTCTCCAGTTTTCCCACAACTCTCAAGAACATGCTGCTTGGTGGTCCTGCTGGTCTAAATGACCTTTAGGTAGCTCTTGGTCTTTCTTTACTGGGACCGTCCTCTTGAGAGCCTGTTTCATCATAGCGTTTGATGGACTGCACTTGGGGATAAGTTTTTAGGATTTTTTGGATTGACTGACGTTAATTTCTTGAATTAATGATGGACGGCCTTTTCTATTGACTCATTCTGTTGAATTTTTATTTATTTATTTATTTTTACAGTAGTTGCACTAATGGGACTATTGACTGTTGACCCTCTCCTCTGCACAAAATTGATAATCTAAAGCACATTAAGAAGATTAGAAATGTGACCAGGAATATCTGTGAATTGAAAACCATTCCAGGTGACTACCGTGTGAATCTAAATCGAGAATGGCATGGGTGTGCCTCAGCTACTGTACAAATCCATTTTATGGCAAGAAACACTCTGTTAACTAAAAAGAAAAGTCCATCATTAATGAAGCTTAGTCAAAAGTGAAAAATGTCACAAACTTAAAATTTATACCTAAGTTCAGTCTCCAAAACCATCACAACGACGCTATGATGAAAAAGGCTTTCATGAGGACTGTCCCAGGGAAAGAAGAGCGAGAGCTGCCTCTGCTGCAGAGGATACGTTTATTAGAATTACTTATTTTTTATATATTATATATTATTTTCCAACAGAACAATGACCCCAAACAAACCTCTAGGTTATGTAAGAGCTATTTGTCCAAGTAGGAGGATGATGTAGTGATGCATATTAGATGACCTGGCTCCTACAATCACCCATCTAAATCCAGGTAAGATGGTTTGGGATGAGTTGGACTGAGTTTGATGGTTTGGGATGAGTTGGATTGGGTTTGATATTTTGGAATGAGTTGGACTGGGTTTGATGGTTTGGGATGAGTTGGACTGAGTTTGATGGTTTGGGATGAGTTGGATTGGGTTTGATGGTTTGGGATGAGTTGGACTGGGTTTGATATTTTGGAATGAGTTGGACTGGGTTTGATGGTTTTAAATGAGTTGGACTGAGTTTGATGGTTTGGGATGAGTTGGACTGGGTTTGATATTTTGGAATGAGTTGGACTGGGTTTGATATTTTGGAATGAGTTGGACTGGGTTTGATGGTTTGGGATGAGTTGGACTGGGTTTGATATTTTGGAATGAGTTGGACTGGGTTTGATGGTTTTGGATGAGTTGGACTGAGTTTGATGGTTTGGGATGAGTTGGACTGGGTTTGATGGTTTGGGATGAGTTGGACTGAGTTTGATGATTTGGGATGAGTTGTACTGGGTTTGATGGTTTGGGATAAGTTTGACTGAGTTTGATGGTTTGGGATGAGTTGGACTGAGTTTGATGGTTTGGGATGAGTTGGAAAAGCAGCCAACAACTATTTAACAACTCTGTACCCTTATAAGTTGGTTGGAAAACCATTGTAGGTGTCAGAAGCTGTCATTAAAGCAAAAGGTGGCCATATCAAAGAAACATTCTGGGTTATTTAACGTTTTTGCTCACTACATAATTCCATATTTATTCTTTCATAATTTCAATGTCCTGAGTATTTATAAACAATGTTGAAAGACATAAAGAATGAATGAATAAGACATTGAAGAAGAAGGTACAGTACGTCTAGACTTTTGACTGGAATTGTATACATGCATGCAGGAGTGAATTGAGAGTTTGAATTCTCACACAGTGGCTGTGTGCAACAAAATAGTGTTTTACATAAATAATAATAATAATTCTCTTATCACCTTGTAGACACAATGCCATCCTCCTACAGCAATTAAATAAAAGTAATTACACCACAGTGATTATTCCAACCCCTGATATATTGGGTACCATCCTGCCCTGTACATTGTACGCGTTCCCTATTCATTAGCTTTATAAACTTAAAACAATTCATTTGCTTCAGAGCAGGAAACAATATGTGGGACAGGGTGTTCCATGACCAGAGTTCAAAACCTGTCTACAAAACAATTGCAGTATATTTTAAGAGCGGCATATAAAGATGAATGAAGGAGTTTAGGGATTCTGAACCTGGAAATCTGGTTGATTTTATTTCTAGTAGTAAGTGTGCATGCTGTAAGTATGAATCAGTTTAAAGGGGAGCTGTAGCTGGTGCAATTGTAGCATTTAAATGACATCATATATGCGCAAGTGGAAAGTGTTTGAAATGCAAGTGTTGTTTTTTTTTGTGTTGTCTGCCAGCGCTGTAGATTTTTACTGCATCGTCGTAGTTACAACATAGTAATATTGTGTCCAGGTCAGTTGTAACAGCATACAAATCATCTTTCATTGGCTTGGAAAATATTACGTAATTACAATAGATTATTGTGTTTATTTATTTATGTTATTACCTAGTAACCATTAAATTTGACAAAAGCCATTACATAACATCTGTATGAGAATTGCATCAACTGTGTTTTGTTTTTACAATCATGAAAATGAGTGCATGATTCTTTTCTGTGTCTTTCTGTGTCTCCTGTGCTGGTACGTTTTTGTTGCTTTCACCAGCCTGAAACAAGAATCTGGAATATTACAGGTTCTTCAATTATATCCTAAGGTTCACTTATGCAGTCTTCCTAACAGAATTAGCAAGAACAACTTCAAAGGAGGAGAAGGAGAGAAGGGAGACGTCTACAGAGACAGCAGGGAAAGGAGAAGTGGAGGAGAGTGGAGGTTCGGGTTGGTACTTTAAATGTTGGTACTATGACTGGTAAAGGGAGAAAGGTAGATGTGTTGTGTGTTCAGGAGACCATGTTCTATCAGAACATGGTTCTATAAGAGAAATGGTGTAGGGGTGATCCTGAAGAAAGAGTACAGTAAGAGTGTATTGGAGGTGAAGTTTCTGATAGGGTGATGAACGTGAAGCTGGAAGTTGTGATGAAAATTCTGGAGTGAGTTAGATGAAGTGCTAGAAGGTGTACCCAGGAATGAACAATTGGTGATTGGGGCAGACTTTAATGGGCATGTAGGTGAAGGGAACAGAGGTGATGAGGAGGTGATGGGTAGGTATGGCTTTAAGGAGAGGAATGTGGAAGGACAGATGATGGTAGATTTTGCTAAAAGGATGGAAATGGCAGTGGTGAACACATATTTTAAGAAGAAGGAGCATAGGGTGATGTATAAGAGTGGAGGAAGGTGCACACAGGTGGACATTATTCTATGCAGGAGATGCAACCTGGAGACTGGAGACTGTAAAGCTGTTGGAGGGGGTTAGGGTAAGGTTTAGGGTTAGATGGAGGAAGTATTTTGAGCAGCTGATGAATGAGGAAAATGAGAGCGAGAGAAGGTTGGATGGTGTGGAGAGGGTGAAGCAGGAAGTGGAAAGGATTAGTAAGGAGAAAGTAAGAGCAGCGATTAAAAGGATGACGAGTGGACAGTTAGTTGGACCAGATGACATACAGGTAGAAGCGCGGAGATGTTTAGGAGAGATAGCAGTGGAGTTTTTAATAGGATTTGGAGGAATGGTCTGGTACTGATCTTTGAGCATACGGGAGATGTGCAGACCTGCAGTAACTACAGGGGAATAAAGTCGGTCATTCACACTGTGAAGTTATGGAATAGAGTAGTGGAAGCCAGGCTGAGAGAAGAGGTGACCACCTGTGAGCAACAGTATGGTTTTATACCGAGGAAGAGCACCACAGACGCATTATTTGCTTTGAGAATGTTGATGAAGAAGTATAGAGAAGGTCAGAAGGAGTTCCATTGTGTGTTTGTAGATTTAGAGAAAGCTTACGACAGGGTGGAGAGAGGAGTTGTGGTACTGTATGAGGAACTCAGGTGTGTCAGAGAAGTATGTGAGGGTGGTGCAGGACATGTATGAGGACAGTGTGACATCAGTGAAGTGTGCAGTAGGAACGGCAGACTGGTTCATGGTGGAGGTTGGACTGCATCAAGGATCGGGTCTGAGCCCTTTCCTGTTTGCAGTGGTGATGTACAGATTGACGGACGAGGTCAGACAGGAGTCTCCATGGACTATGAGGTTTGTGGATGATATTATGATTTGTGGTGAGAGTAGGGAGCAGGTTGAGAAGAGCCTGGAGAGGTGGAGCTACGTGATGGAGAGAAGGGAAATGAAAGGCAGTAGTAGTAAGACAGAGTACATGTGCGTAAATGAGAGGGAGGGCAGTGGAGTGGTGCGGTTGCAGGGAGAAGAGGTGGAGAAGGTGGAGGAGTTCAGGTACCTGGGGTCAACAGTGCAAAGTAATGGAGAGTGTGTTAGAGAAGTGAAGAAAAGAGTGCAGGCAGGGTGGAGTGGAGTGATTTGTGATAGAAGAGTATCTGTGAGAGTGAAAGGGAAAGTTTATAGGACTGTGGTGAGACCTGAGATGTTGTATGGTTTAGAGACAGTGGCATTGAGTAAAAGGCAGGAGGCGGAGCTGGAGGTAGCAGAGCTGAAGATGTTGAGGTTTTTGTTGGGAGTGACGACGATGGACAGGATTAGAAATGAGTTTATTAGAGGGACAGCACATGTAGGACGTTTTGGAGACAAGGTGAGGGAGGCGGACATGGGGTATATCGGTAGAAGAAGGCTGAGGAAGAACTTCAAAACAATCCTAGCAGTATGTGTAGAGGTAACTGTACACAATTGCAGTTTTCAGTTGTAAAGAAATAATAGCATAATGTTTTTAAACACTCTGATTAAAACCTGAGTGGTTTAAAATCTGCTACAATGCTAATCTTCACTATATGGACAAAACTTTGTAGACATTTAACCATAAGTTGTGTAATGCACTTTTTGAACACCCCATTCCACATTTAGTCTTCATTTACAGGTAGGTTATAGGTAATAATTACCTTCAAGACCCTACACTAGGTCTGATGAGAAACAATAGTATATACACTGTATGGATACAAATTTGCTGTTATAATAAACTCCATTCTCTCTGGAAGATGTTCCTCTAGATTTTGGAGAGAGTGTGTGAGGAGATTTGTGCTCATTCAGCCACATGAGTGTAAGTAAAGTCAGTTACAGATGTAGGTGAGGTGAGGAGGCCTGGGGTGCAGTCAGCGTTCACATTCATCCCAAAGGTGTTCAATAATGTTGAGGTCAGAGGTGTATAGCAGATCACTCAATATCTTCCTCTCCATCTCATGTAATTCATATCGTTCTACATTGCGCAGGGGTATTGTCATGCTGGAACAGGTTTGGGTCTCCTAGTTCAAGTGAAGGGAAACGTTAATGCAAAGACATCTTACGTGTGCCCCCAATTTGTTGGTAACATTTTGGGGAAGAAGTACATACAGTATTGGTGGAAAAGCCAGGTTTCCGAATATTTTGATCATCTAGTGCAGCTTTCAACAGAAGGATAGTACAGGATATTATCAAGTAGCTAGAAGTACAGTAGTGCTGCTGTTGATATAGTTAAAAGGTAATAAGAAAAATGGG
Organism: Silurus lanzhouensis; assembly: GCA_039877035.1. Classification (NCBI taxonomy): domain Eukaryota; kingdom Metazoa; phylum Chordata; class Actinopteri; order Siluriformes; family Siluridae; genus Silurus; species Silurus lanzhouensis. The sequence goes on from JBCEWE010000464.1 coordinate 3,240,638, forward strand.
AAAAAAGGATTTGGAAAAAAAAAGTGATTTTCTTTACTCGTAATCGCGCATCGTATAATCCTATTACACATCCACTTTTTGAGGCAGACTTAGTTATGTATCCAACATTATATTTGCAAATGAAGCTACAGGGTTGGGGGGTGCGGCGGGTGGGAGGTTAATTGCTTAGTTGATTTCAGCATTTAAACAGAGCAGACCCTCTGCTGCAATGTCTCCAAGGTGATAAGGGTAATTTCAAGAGGAATTCATGCCAAATGAGCCGAACACATTACAGATCAAATGATGTCACAGTGATGCCTCGGTCCCGACCTGGAATTCATGAAATCGCTTTTAATCATTGCGGCGTTTCACTTAACGTGCTCTAATTGCAGATGTGTGCAGTGGCGTGTTAGGGTTCAATCTGTCAGCCTCTTGCTGGTGTGTGCTCCATGTGGCTGTAAGAAATTCGGATTCTGTCGCAAATATTATTACAGTTTTTCTCAGTTGCTTTGGAACTTTTTCTCAGATCACAGCTCTCAGATTCTTCACCTCCACATGTAGACCTGTGCACATCATAAAAGCAATTCTCATTGATCAAGTTTGCAAATGCTTTGATACATTCATTTGTTTGTTTTGTTGAAGTGCCTGCTGTTTTCTACATGAGTAGTTTTTTATGTTGATCCAAATATATAATACTGGTTTCCCCTCAATAGTCTTTACCCTCAAAACATCTCAGCATCAGTTCATTGCATAAGCCATTGAATGATGCAAAATGGTTGAAGCAGTTGTTATCATCTGTCATCAAAAATTTCATCAATCTTTTGCTGAATGTAAAGTGATGAATCGTGCAGATTAATCTACAATTCTGATGATTCGAAGAACCGTAAGTCGAAGCATCGTAGCGCGGAGACTACCTGTGCTCTCAAATATGCGACTATGAAATCCGACACTAATTAGATTTAGTATAATATTTAGTATTAATATTTTATAAACCAGTTCGGTCCACATCTTAGCGGGTGGGCTCGCTAAGGTGGGTTGTATGAATACAAAGAGACTATTTTCAGTAATATCCTGAGAGCTAAAAAAAAAAAAAAAAAGTTCTTGTCATGTGTTTGCTGTGAGGAAAGCAGGAATATTTCTCACCAGGCTCTGGAAAGCGCTTACTGTTCGAGCGGCTTGACAGATGGTGCTTGGTAGGTTCTCCATATATCAGCGCAGATAATTTAGCACTGCTTATTGCGAGCTCTTTCCCCTATTCGCTTTCTTACGAGATGAGAAAAACTTCACGTAGCGAGTTGTTTAATGAAGAGAAACACAATGTCAGTCTTTACCATAGACCTGCGTGAAGGAGGGAAAAAGGAAACGTTGAATCTGGTTGGTGCCAACGTTCACCAGAGCCAAAGCACAGCCATGGTGGCAGCCCTTCTGTTGAGCTTCTCGCTTCAGCTTTTTCGCAGCAGGACGCTCTCAGATTTCAGAGATCTCCATCCTGGCAGTTTGTTATTATCCTCTCAGCTCCAGCAGCCCTTCGGAAGCCGGTATCCTCGAGGGCATCAGGAGGCTTAACACGAGCCTGCATGGGGGCTTCATGAGAAAAAAAAGATTATTACCTCTGTATAGTATTTGTCTCAAAACAACTTTGAGTAACGGATTTCACTGGAAAGTGGGTTTCAAATGTTCGCATGCCCCTGATGTGACGGAATCTAGTGTTTTAGGGTTTTGAGTGTGCCAGATCTCCATCACCATCACGGCCAGATTCAGTTAAATATTTACTAAGCCATTACTAGTTACACAGTTCAACATCTGACAACATCTGACAACTTCTATTTAAATTCATGAACCGGTTTCTGGTTTATATCAAAATAATACAATACCATGATTTTGCAGTACTTTTTAAAATATTGTCAGCATTTTTTAAAATTGTACAATGGTTTTTTTTAACAAAACTTATTTCTCTTAGTAGGCATTAAAGAAAAGTATTTTATACAGTGATAAGCATCATGTGTGTTGGATTCATCGTAGTGCTATGGCATGATACCCTATAGTTTCTATAGTTTCTGTGGCTGCTCACTTCCTGTCAACTATAGCGATACGGATTCTTTTGCATTTTAGGTCCAGCTTCAAGAGTTTATCTTAAGCTGATATAAGTAGAACAGTAAAGTGGAACATAGCTTTAATTCGTGTTAGTACAATTTAACAATTTAATTTGTGCCATTTGAATAAATATAATAAATTAGAGTATTGCATCAATTTGATTTATTCAGTTTTGTTTTTGTATCTATTTAAATCAGGCATTTTATTTCAAATGTATTTAAAAAATGTAAACTGTTGAAGTTCACAAATGTTAATAATAATAATAAACTGCGTTAATTAAAAAACCAAGCAATTTTATGTTTGCGTTTCTTCCCCCCAACCGTAACGAAATTGAACGGAACCGTGACTTTAAAACCGAGGTAAGTACCGAACCGTGAATTCTGTGTACCGTTACACCCTGAATATATAGAACAATCTGTAAATATCAAGTTGAGGCTTCATTCAATTCAGATGCTTCAAATGATTCGGTGTTGAGCCACAATGATTTCGACACTTATTGACCCTTTGAAAAAAAAAAGCTTCTGCTCTACCAGTAGTCATTAAAATGAAGTAAACAGACATTTGTCGTCCCTCACTTAGCATTTAATTGGTTTATTTGAGCTGGCAGAACAGAGGCCAGCTGTAATTATCAAGTCTCTTCTACAGCACAGTAAGTTACACAGCAATCACTCTGTCCAGCTTGCAAAATCTTTATATTTTTAATGAATGTTAAAAGTCTGTTTGGGGATTTCATAAAGACCATGTCCTCTTTTTGAATACCTAATCAGGCGAAAGCAGTGCGCTGAGAGACTACATGAAAGACTGCAGTTCAGTTCTCTTTCAGAAATCATTAGTACTGTAAATGAGGATTCAAACAACGCAGCCATTCGGAGTACGAAGTACCTCCTCGGAATTCATCTCGCTTTATGCCATGTTTATATCACAGTAATTGTAAAAGAGTTTGTGCACATTATGTACATATGTGTAAAGATGAGCAAAATGTACTCCTCAGAATGGATCGTAATATTTTTTAATGATCACATGAAATGCGTAAGTCAAAGTAGTAGCGTATATATGTAGCGCATATGTTTATTTTTTTTAAAACTTCGGCGTAATGGTCGTATAACATCGAAACGAGCAGTGATTTGTGTCCCACTGATAAAAAGACTTTCACCCAGCAGTCCTTCGGTTACATATTGTTTATACAGTAGGATAGACCTCATTATTGCAGGAATAGACATACAAAGCCAACAGAAGGACAGTACAGATACCATTATTCTGTTTTTTTTTTTTTTTATTATATTTTTTGTATTTATATGTATTTTATTATATATATATATATATATATATATATATATATATATATATATATATATATATATATATATATATATATATAATAAAATCATATATGATATATATATGATCACAAAAGTAAATGTAATTGATGTGCAAAAGTAAATGTAATTGAATGGGTACAGTGTTAAAAGAAAGGCGCTTTCTTAATGTTACATGTACATTCCATCTTCCCTGAAGCTGTATCATGAGGGCCTTGGTGTATTATGAGGGCCCCAAAAGTCTAAAGCCTTAACCACTGAGCTACCACTCAGATGCGGTTAATATCACAGAATCTACAAAACTAAAGATACACAGGCAGAATAAAAATAATACAATACACATATATGATTTGGACACAAATATTTATTAATTGTACTGAAAAATGTCATAATGTACAGTGTCACATGACTCATGTTATATATTAAGTATTATATGTACGAGGTGGTATAAAGAATTTTGGAGACTCGCTCTGTTTCTAAGAAAGTACTTAATTTATCTACGTTTACACACAACCACCTTTAAAATAGTCCCTTTCACAGCAATGCAGCGCTCCCAGTGTTCCTGCCACTTCAGAAAAGTGTCCTGGAAGTCTGTCAATCACCTTCTGCTTTTTACACTGGATCTCAGCAATCGTGCCAAAATGGCAACCTTTGAGCTGAATCTTCATCTTCGGGAAAAGGGCAGAGTCCGCACCAGCCAAATCTGGCGAGTAGGGTGGGTTCGGAACGATTGTTCTCCGACAATCGTCATGCACAATTTGCTGAATGGTTTAGACTTTTTCGGGGGGTTGAGCTCGTTAAAGGTCTTCCTGATCTCTCGTAGTCACTCTGAAGCGCACGTGCCACTCAAAACACCTCGAACGACTCGTCGCAACATCGCCGTATGTCCAACGCATGCGATGTCAAACGTTTCTGAGGCAGATTCAGTTTCATGCAGAATTTTACATTTGCTCTTTGTCCCAACTTGCTGTCCATGATGAAATCTCTTGGGCCCTTGAACAAAGCCCTTATGTCTCAGTGCTCCTGGGGTACTGTATCATGGCTGCTCGTGCACTCTGACCCCAACTTCCTGCTTTTTCAGCTTCCAAACATTGCTGGAATATGCAAAGAAAAAATGTTTTACTGTGCTATGACGTCCATGTGAAGCAAACATTTACCTTTACCTTTAGAGTTGTGCAGACGCTTTTACAGAGTTATGGACGTTATCAGTGAGCGTGTCTCTGTCTATTTGCAGGACATGGCTCAGACAGCTGGACTCGGACGGAAATATTTAAAAGCCTTCGTGAGTGGGTTCTTCGTAGCCGTCCCTGTCACAGTGACCGTGTTAGACCGACTTGCTTACGTGGCACGGGTGGAAGGAGCCTCCATGCAGGTGAGTGTAAATCTTTTTTTTACAAAGGAGATTTTATAACTGGCGTATTTTCTGCTTCAGTAATCAGAATGTATATTTGAAAGCAAATAATTGCTCAGTAAGTTGAATTCAATTTGGTTGTTGGCAAACAGATGAGCAGTATTGCAGATGTTTTTGCCCTTTCACGTTTCATTCTTCTCTGCTTTTCCATTCATTTTTTAATCTTTTTTTTCATGAATGGTTCTTTCCTTCCTGTTCAGCCAATAAGTCGTTAAAAAAAAGGAAATAAAAACGAAACGTGAGCTCCTTGGACGTTGCTGAAAGCTGACACCGGGTCAGAATGAGAGAGGATGTCTGAATAAAAGTGATAGAGCATCCATCTGTGACAGAGATAAATTCCCCAGCCTCGAGCTCTCGTCAGGTTATTTATTTTGGGGAAAAAAAAGCGGATAAGAGATATTTCTGTCAATTACCTCGGCAAGCGTGAAATGACTCTCGGAGATCTGGCTTAATGATGCGCCGGATGCCTGTGTGTCATATCAGCGCGCTCTCATGCTCGAGAGTCTGTCGTCACACCCAAGTTGTTCCATAAACTGTCACAAAGAGGAAAGCAAACTATTCTTCTTTTAGGGATTCGTTAGTATGCGCCATGTGGGTGGTTTGGACTCAGGTAAAACATCGTGGTTTTAACTCCATGGGAAGTTTCAGTTTTCAGAAGACACTTTTAAGTCTCGTTCTCTCAGATCTGCCTCGTCTCGCCTTCTTTCTGTTCCTTCTGCTCGTCTCGTCACCATGGGGCATAGGGCTTTCTGCTGCCTCGACCACTCCGGCTCTGAAACTCTTTACCTCCAGACATTAGAAACACTGACTCTCTGTCTGTTTTTAAATCTAGACTCAAGTCTCACCTGTTTAAGATCGCATACTCATCCTTCCTCCATGCTTCCTAAATCTTATTGGCCAGATACACAGTCACACTCTTATTGTCTCTTATAACTGCTTTGTATACGTCGTAAGCTGTATGCAATGATTCTAGATGCTGTTTATCACGCTTTGCCTTGTAACTTATTGTGCTTATTGTGTCCTTGAGTGTTGAGAAATTCGCCTATAAATAAAATGTGTTATTCTTATTATACTCTGGCGTTAAAGCAGCAGTTAGTCGTTGTAAAAGTGGCCTCTGTTGATAGAATGTGAACGATAGACAGTATGTTTGTAAAACAGTGATTTAAAATGTCACTATGCAGTAGATTTACCTAGTTTCTTTATTAGATTCAATTTTGTCACTGTGTGGCGTACAATGAAATGCAGTAAGGTTACTTAAAAAAAAGTTTAAAAAAAAGTTTCTGGCCCAGAAATGAGCTCCACCCCATTTTGGATTCGAGCTGCTCATTTCTGCCACTGATATATTAAATATATTTTTTAAGACTTTTTTTTACATTTTTATTTTATTATCCCACAGGAATTTTTCAATTTTAAAATAATTACATTTGGCTACTTTAAGCTTTTCAAATAGGCCAAGTAAACTTTTTAAAAAAAGATGCAAGCATATGGGAGCTAAAGCTTCTCTGCGCGCGTGTGTGTGTGTGTGTGTGTGTGTGTGTGCTCGGTCCTGTTCATGGCACCGCTGAAACAAAGTGGCGAGAGTGTGCTAAAAGCCTTGTTTCTAATCTTTTCATCAGCCCTCGCTGAACCCTGAGGGAACCTTGTCGTCAGACGTCGTACTTCTGAACCGCTGGAGTGTGAGGAACTATGAGGTGCAGCGGGGGGACATCGTATCAGTCGTGTGAGTAACTGATTAAACTCGCTCTGAGAAAGTGCGCGACGCAACAGTGCTACATCACAGGCATTTATACTGAGACACATTTCACCAAGTGACATTTTTCAAAACAATCAGCCATTACAGTGTACACTATATGGACAAAAGTATTGGGACACCTGACTTTTTCAGATATATGTGGTCTGTCCCCAGACTTTTTCTGTAAAGGTGGAGGCACACAATTGTATAGGAAATTTTCCCCGTAAATTGAACTAGGAGACCCAAATATGTTCCTGCATGACAATGCTCCTGTTCACAAAGCCAGCTCCATTAAGATATGCTTTAATGGGTTGGAGTGAAAGATCTCCTGCTATAGAGCGCTCAACTCAAACCTATTGAACACCATTGGGATAAATTGGAAAACTGACTGTCCCCCAGGCCTCCTCACCTCACCTTTGGCTGATGACCACAGATGTCCACAAGCACACTCCAAAATCTAGTGGAAGATCTTCCCGGAAGAGTGCAATGCTCAGAAAGCACATACCATACTTGTGACCAGGTTTCCGCAAACTTTTGGCAATATAGTGTACATCATTGGCTTTTTCTGCTTTAATTATTTTGGTCCACATTTAGAGTTTTGTTGATGGAATACATTAAATGATTCGGAATTTATCGGAAATCATTCAAAATGTACTTAGAATCTCGGCCTGAGACGTTTGTTAGAGACCAATGCCTTTTTATTAGCTGAATTAAGAGAGAAATTAGAAATATACAGTGGTGTGAAAAAGGGTTGTTTTCCCTCAATAATAAAAACCTTCATTTAAAAACTGCATGTTGTGTTCACTTGTGTTACTAATATTTATATTAGTTTGATGATGATGCCAGACAAAGGAACAGTTTCTTGTATTTCTGCACAGCTAAATGTATAGTTTTATTCATATCTGTACTTTAAGAGTCACTAACAGCTGGAACCAATTTCCTCGTGTGTGTCAACACACTTGGCCAATATACCGGATTCAGATTCGGATTCTGATGCTCTAAAACCTTAAAGTGTGACAAACATGCAAAAAAATAAGAAATCAACACTTTTTCTCACCACTGTAGGTGGTAAAATCCAACCTATTGGATTCCAGAGTGATGATCAGATTGAACATCAGATGATAGATGAGAGCAAATGCATTTATCAAACAGGTATGATATGAGCTGAGTCAGCCATTTTGTTTGTGTGTGTGTGTGTGTGTGTGTGAGAGAGGGAGAGAGAGAGAGTAAGACACAGGGAATTAAATGGTCTTACTCAGAGTCTCATTCCCTTCCCAATTTCCTGCTTTGTGCCCTGATTGTGATTTGAGAAAAGAATCCTGGCTGCAGAAGAATACCTCAGGGACACTTTCACACCGAGTGGTCACCTCCGTGTGCAGGCCACACACACACACCTCTCAGAGCCAGGAGACGAGCACATCTGCGCTCTCATTCATTTAGCAGTTCACATCCAACAGCCTGTCGGCATTACTGTGCTGTGAGTCAGGCACTGCAGGCAATTAACTCCACTCCAATTAGCCGAGTACGCTCTCGTCTGGACCACCGAGGGAGGCCACAAGTATTAGCTTTCAAATTTCTCATTGATCAAGTACAGGGCCGACTGTGCTCTCTGTTGTTGTCTAGCGTTTTTTTTCCACTCTCGTTTGTAAATGCTTAAAAGCACCTTCGGATGATCTTGTCTGCTGTGGGGGCAAACTGTGCCCAAGTATGTGTGTATTAGCTGCATTTGTGTATTAGCTGCATTAGCTGCATTTGTCCGCATCGTATATTTTGAAACGTGTAGGTTGTCGCTTAGATGAGAATGCAGTCAAATCTTATACTATATTCTACACATTATATTATAGTGTTTAAGGTCTAAGTTGCATAGGAAGTATGAAATGCTAAATAAAACGACGTGGATGTGAAACCCTGTTGAGACGACAGCTGTGTAGCAAAGCCGTGTCCTGTTCTGCTGTAAACTGCTGTAACAGACCTTCAGAGTCATTTTCTGAAAAAGTTTATATAATTAAAATATTCTATAGTTTTTCACTTTTTGTTGATAATTCTCGTCTCTTTATCTTCTCAGGTTGAGTCTAGGTGGCGTCCTTGATAATACTTTGTCTTGAGCGAGCAATATTACTTGGTCTGCGTACTTCCATCTTACGTCTCCGTTCCTCACATCTAATTCCACAGTTATTCGATTGATTATATTGATTATTTTAACTCACAAACTCCTTCATAATCTTTAGTTGCTCCAGAACTCAGCTCCCTGTATAATCACTAGAACCTTCTCCATTTAACATATCTCCCCTGTTCTCTATTTTCTACACTGGCTTCCTGTTAAATATCGAGTTGAGTACTAAGATTCTGCTTCTCACTGCTCTTCATAATCTTACACCTTGATATCTCTGGGTTAGCAGAAAGCATACTCTTAGATCTTCTTTATGTGATTCCCATGTTGTATCTTCTGTTCATGTAGTCACTATGGGGTATAGGGCATTTAGCTGGGCTGCTCCTCATTATGGAATTCTCTTTAACAGTCTTAAAACTCATTTGTTTAGCTTGAGCTTTTTCTGATCAGTTTTAACCACTAAACAGCTGTTATTTGTTGTATCGTTGTCTTGGTTTTTTATGACTATCACTCAATTGTACAGTGTCCTTGAGTGGTTTGAGAGAAATATTTATTTTATTGTCATTATTAATTAATTTAAAAAGTGAGTTATTGTTGAATTGCAGTTGTAAATCACTTCTGGGTTACAGAAGAATAATCCACTTCAAAATTGTTACTGTAACTTGTATTTATGGCATTTTGTAAGGAAGGCTTGGGTCAGAGCGCTAGGTCAGCCAAAAATACAGAACTTTGGAGCACAGAAGGTTAAGAGCCTTGCTCAAGGGCCCCAACCTTCCAATCATTAACCCAGAGCCTTAACTAATGTGCTACCACTAAATAATAATAATAATAATAATAATTATTATTATTATTATAATGCAAATATCCAAAAAAAAAAAAAGATATAAATTGTAATGTAAATATAAAGGCTAAAATGTACAATTAAACTACATAAAGCATTTAAGTAATGCGCGTGTTGTGATTTCAGCCGTATACACAGTACACAGTGAAATGAAACAAGGACCAAGTTGCTGCATGAAACAACAGAAATGAACAAAATATAACACAAAACACTTAAACTAACAAAAACAACCAATATTTAGTGCAAACTACACACCACAATGAGACAATAGACACAGTGACACTGCAGCACTAACCAGAAGGTGTGTGTGTGTGTGTGTGTGTGTGTTGAGGAGTTGAATGGCTCTTGCAACGAAACTGTTACAACAGTCAGCACATGCTTCGAATGCTTCGTTACCTTTTGCCAGGCAGCAGGAGGGTTGAAGAATGTGTGTGAGGAGTGTGTGTGATCAGCTACAATGCTGGTGGCTTTGCGGATGCAGCGTGTGGTGTAAATATCCGTGATAGAGGGATGAGAGATGCATATGGGATAAACTAGAAACTGACAGTTCATGGATGGATGAAGTTGGATCATTTAGAACATTTGTTTTTCACATTGTGTGCTGAGCTGTTGTGAGTCACAATCCTGCAACAGTAACTCACAGCGTTCATAAAAAAATAAAAAGATTGAAATTTCAGCTGGAAGACAGTTCAGGGACCCCACGGATCAGAAAACAAAAGTACACAGATCAATAGGGGGATGGAATTTAAAAATCAGCTCAGGACATAGCTGTCAGGCTGACGACCATGACGCGGAAGCGGAAATAACTCAATCATGTCCCTTTATTTTCCAAACACAAAATGTAACTCAGGCAAATGTCCGCAAACCAAAAAGTATCCGCTCGGGACCCGAAATCCTCAACAAAACTAGAGTCCGAAAACGAAAGTAAACTCCTATGACCTCAAATAGTCCTCACGGGAACGGAGTTCGGCAAAGGAACCAGCGGGGAAAGCAGCCACGGGAAATCACCAGCATGACGTTCAAGAACCGACAGCCTGTGACTCGAGAACGTGAGTTTATATAGTCTGATCCGTAACGAGCCACAGCTGTCGGTCGTTCAGGCAGGCACGGGATAACGAGGAACCATGACAGCTACTGAGGGGGGCGTGGCAGGGTGCATCTCTGACAGCTACTGAGGGGGGCGTGGCAGGGTGCATCTCTGACAGCTACTGAGGGGGGCGTGGCAGGGTGCATCTCTGACAGCTACTGAGGGGGGCGTGGCAGGGGAATCCCTGACAATAGCTGAGCAGGTGTGACGTTTTTTTTAGTAATATTGTTGTTAAACAGCATCACTATTATTAATTCAATTGTTTTTTACTTGTGTAACCTTTTAAACAATCGACTTGGTGACAGTGCAGCTTTACAGAAATAGATAGATGCAGAAGCTCCTCCCCTTACGAACGAGTTACGTTTCGAACGACCGTTTTTTACGCATTTTTCGTAAGTGGTTACTGCGTCCGTTATTGTCTACGCATATTTCCTAATGATGTAAGAGCTATAATACTATTAAATAAACAATAAAATATACTAAAACAAATCAAAATAATCACAATACTGTATACAATATTTTGTATTGAGTAATAAAAATATAATACATTTATTTTTTTTAAATCACTTGAAAAATTTGAGTCCAGTGCGCGTCATGTAGACGTACAGTCGACGACCAGCTCGCGGCGCCTCTCCTCCGTTTTGAATTTTTCCGACTCCGAACTAATTTCAGTTTGAGGACAGGTTTGTTCGTATCCGCGAAAGTTAGTACAGTGAATTTTCGTAAAGTCTTGAGCGTCTGTATACATTTTAAATTAAACACATTCACATTTCAGTTTTCCAAACACTTTCCAAAAAGCATTACATTTTGGCTGAAAAAAAAATTACTACTCCAACAACGTGCATTTTCGTCATGATGTTAATGACGATAAACAAGAAGTAATTATATTCTCGTTTCTTTTTTTGCACCAATCAGCGGTAAGGATTAAGGCTGCAGTTATTGAATATTTTAGTAATCGAGTATTCTACCGATTATTATCCCATCGATATTTTTCTTTGTTAAATCAGCAATGCAAAATATACAAGAGGAAAAACATCAGGTCTCGTAAAATGAACAAGTACTAATTCGTTTCCTTTTATTGAAATTGCTGAAATTGCATTGCATTTCCTGAAAATATTGCATCAAAATGCAAAGACAAGTATATTAGTAAAAATATACAAATCTACTTCAAATGACTTTGATGAGGTTTTTTTAATGAGGTTTGAGTATGAAATGAGACTAGCCATTAGAAACTTTTAGTTTTCTTTGGCCTGAATCTTCTCCTCATCCTCCATGTATTCTCTCTGTTCCTCATTTTTTTTATTCTGCACCGTCTTCTGTGGTACACCTGTCCAGCGCATTAAAGATGCAGGTGGTGCGTCAAGAATAATGGTCCATGGGGGAAACGCAATGCTTCGTGTGTAGTCAAATGGATTAAAACGAAGCATCCAGGGAACTATTCTGTCATCGATGCATTTTTGTATTCAAATTACTCTAGTTACTCTATTAATTGTTTCAGCTTTAGAAAGGATACAAACACTTTGCTCAGCAGTAGAAGTCCGGAAATTACGGTGTATATCTATCTATCTATCTATCTATCTATCTATCTATCTATCTATCTATCTATCTATCTATCTATCTATCTATCTATCTATATATATATATATATATTATATATATATATATATATATACCGTAATTTCCGGACTATAAAGCGCACCCATATATATGCCGCACCCAATTAATTTGACAAAGATTTGTATTTTCAACATAAATAAGCCGCACCTGTCTATAAGCCGCAGGGTTAGGGTTAGGGTCTACACTGAAACTAATGAACTTTACACAGGCTTTAACGAAAGACAGTGCCTGTTACACGGTGTAACGGGTGAAATATGTTGCGCTTTATAGCGGTATTTTGGAAATAGCCTGCCGCCGCATTTTCCCGCTATTACTGCATGTGTGGAGACCGAGGAATATGTCCTTATTATTTTCTGATGCTGATTTCTAAGTTTCTTTGACTAACCCGTAATGCTGTTGCCAAGAAAAATAAAAAAGCACAAGTTTTGGAAACCTGTCTGTGATTATATGATTTCTGTTGCAACTGGAGTTAGCGAGCTCTCCCTTCACCCAGACTCAACGCGTTACAACGGCTTGTATCTAAACAGTAGCCGACCAAGAAAGTCATTGTTCACTGTCTTCCTCTTTCCTTTCACAACTATTTCTCTCAGGAGTTTATCTTTTGGCATCGCCGTGCGTTTAAAAAAAAGGTTTTTTCTCCCGAAGCCGTGCAGCTCAGAACACAGGTGAGGTGCGTTTTTTCGTTTCCGTTCAGACATATTATTGGCTTGAAGTTTGTGAAACCGGGAAAAACCCAGGAAAAATTCATAAATAAGCCGCTTCTTTGTTTAAGCTGCGGGGTTCAAAGCGTGGGAAAAAAAGTAGCGGCTTATAGTCTGAAAAATACGGTGTATATAAATATATATATATAAAGATTATTAAAACAATTTACATTTCTTTCTATGTTCTGCTTTATACTGCTGTTTGCCACTGTCACCAAGAAGTTCCTGACTGCACAGCTGACATTATAGTTATTCCCCTTTCCTGCTCTTTTTTAAACCAGAACTGAATCTTTTTTTTAAGTTCTACATTTCTGCCATTTATTTTTCAATCTTAATTTTTGAACATAAGAAAAAAAGCTGGTAAAGCAGTGGAAATATTTGTACAACATATTATTTAACATTGGCAACTCCTGTTTTTAAGCTTTACCCTTCTGATCTAATATTAGATGCATAGTCATTCGAACATGTACCGCTCTCTTACTCACTGAAGCCTGAAGACTGAAAGTGTAATCAGATAATCCCTCTATAGCGGTTTCCAAAATGATTATTTTTTTTGTTTGGACTGATTTTCAGGTTTTGGATTTGTTTGAAGTGCTAGTCAGATGGAGCCTCTGTATCGTCTCTTGACCCAAAGATGGCAGTCTTCCCTTACAGGGAATTAGATGGAGCTATTTTTGGAACGCTCAGGTGTTATGGTGACAGACCTGGACAAGCTTGTTCTTGTGAAGCGTTGGATCTGTCTAATGCTGAATTGATTATTTCTTGGTTTGTTTCATAATGTCTGATATAATATTTTTAAATAACTACGTGCACGGTGACATGTTTTTTTTAATCACGGTAGTCCACTGGATTTGAGAAGAAACCATTGCACGAGGTTCATGGACAATATATCAGATTTAACGTAAGGGTATTTGGATGCTTATTGGGGAAAATATAAAGGAATAACAGCCCCCTTTTTTCAGATGGACATCTTAGGTTCTTACAAAAAAATATTCAGATGTAATATTAATGGAAACTTAATCAAATCACAGTGAGTAGTTGTCAGGAAACCACCGGCCACACCCCCTTCGGCACTCAGCACACTCGCAGCGCCTCGCCTTCACACATATCACCTTCACCTGTCTCCAATCTACAACCTCCCTTTATAAACCCCCTCGTTCGCACTCACTCACCATCCGATCTACGGTTCATTCTTGCGATCATCCCTGGACTACCTGTGTTTCGGAATATACTCGTTTTCTGGGACATTCTGCTTTCCCAAGGCTAATAAACGTCCTATTCGTATTCTGGTTTCCGACTCTTGATCAAAGCATGACAGTATTCTTATGGAAAGGTGTGTAAAACTGATGGCTCTGAAGTTTAAAAACAGCCTTTTATCCTAAGCGACTACAAAATGAGTCGACTCCAATCATGCAGCTGAGCTAAAATGAGCTTTGAATGGCTCTCTGGAATTCCTGGGATCTCACCTCATAACCTCTCGAGGTTCTCTGGGAGCACTTCAAACTTCATTTTCCTGAGCTCGGAATCACCACGAAAGCATCAGGAGTTTCACTTGATTGGCTGAATCCAGAGAAAGGAAAAAAGGAGTGGCTATAGTGAGCTATAGTGGCTATAGTGAGAGCTCCTTATGGAGAAGTCCTTATCAGATCCTCAGTTTTTTTCCTAAAACTTTATCATCACAATATTAGCTCTGAAATCTTAGCAAAATTTTTAATACCTGTGATAAGAGATTATTATAATGAAATCAAAGCAGACACACCAAATTTACATTCACAGGTTCAATCTCACACGTTTTGTCGTGTGATAGTAAAACAAAGAGCTCCTTCGTCTAAGCTCATGCCTTCAATATTTGCGAGCTGCTTGTGGTTCTTGACGGCTGATCGATTCGGTTGCTAGTCAGGAACCTTTCACTTCCGCTCCCTGAAAGCCTTTATAGCTGTCCAGGCCATATGTTCAGCCCAAAAGACGAATTGCTCTCCACTGAATTTTTGTGGTGTTTCTAATGGATGCTGGTGGATGAAATCCTTCTGCACACTTCAGAAAATTCATCCCGCGGCTGTCGTCTTCAGTCAAGATCAATAAAGTGCTGAGCCTAACGCGCACAATACCGTGTTCCAAAGATGAAATGGGATGTCTTGGATGCGTGTTATTAACACTTTGTTATTGAATTATGTTCCTCAATTCTTATGTAATCTATAATAGTATCCCATTTCTAGCTTCTAAATAGCATATACAAAAAACCTTTAGGATCCTGTAGCACCAGATACACGGCATATTGTTTTTCCATTTCCTGATGTGATTAGGGTTTCCCTAATCATATCTAAGAATTAAATGGATTTTCGCAGAAGCGTTGGGAGCAGACGGGAGAGGGAAGTTGAAGTTGGAAGTTGGATTGTGGGTTGGGGGGTGACGCTTGATTAGCTGTCCAAACATCTTCAAATAGAATGAATTTTTGACACTTTAAAAATGTATTTGTCTGCCATCTTGTTTGACATGAAAAGAATGGGACAAATATGTGGGCAAAATAGTAACATTCTGGCAACCACCCACTTGCCTGTGTGATCTCTCTTCATGCAGTAGATGTTCTTAAACTCCAAGGCTTTCTTGACTTTTTACTATTGTTCATTTTTTCAATTGATGGATGTGTTTGTAGGCATCGAGTTTCACATTCAGAGCGAGCGTATCAATCATAGACCTTGGTGATGCAGCGTGAAGAATAAGATGTACAGCGTTTGCCTGGATTTTATGTTTAAAGTGTATCATGTCTTGTGATAAACTTCACAAGGCCAAATGTGATCAGTGACATTTACTTGTGTGAAAAAGAATCCCTTTCCATGTTCAGTGATATCCCAGCCTCTTGATGGGGCACTTGAAAGATATTTTTATTTTTAATCATCATTTTATAACTCCGATTCCCCATTACGTGCATATACACAAAACTAGAAGTTGACCGTGTAATCGGTTTTACAGATATTTGATTACTGGTACTATAAGCAAAAATCTATATCGATAGTTTTTCCGGCTTCCAGTCCGCTGTCATTTCGAGAGCGGCCTCTAGAGGTGAATCTCTGAAGCCATGTGCTGTTTGTTTCTACACGAGACTGTGTGCTGCACGGAGAGCGCTATATTATATGTATCAATCATAATTTGATTTATTGTTTATATTATATTTATTGATTCATATTTTCATATTTATTTAATTTAGACAATTTTCATGATTCAGTACTGTTTTTTTATAATAAAGTACTATTACAGTACTGTTTTACATAGAGAGTTATTTTTGGTTGTTATTGAGTTGTTGGTATCAGTAAAATTCACTATCGGTCCCAAAAAAACCTCACACAAAACACCATCTACCGATCTCAGAATCGTTAAGTACTGTAGCCACCTTGCCAGCTAGCTATAAACATGTGAAATAGCAATACAGTTACATCCAGAGCTACTTACAACTGAGCAGTTGAGGGTTAAGGGTCTTGATCAAGGGGCGATCCAGCCGACCCAAAGCTTGGTCGTGCTGGGATTTGCCCTTCCATGCCACTGTTTTGACCACTGAGCTTCCACTTCCCCATATACAATATGCATAGCTATACAGAAGCCTCAGCCTCCTACTCTCCTGCTCTCCTACTCTAGCTCTGTCATCGTGAGAAGAGGTGACAGTAACAGACCCGAATTGCAAGAAATCCTGCTACCTTTTTTCATTAGCTCCTTTTGTGCATGAATTAATGATACAATAACAAACAGCTGGCGTAGAAACATTACGAATGGCCCAAATGTCCAATTAGTTCTAGTCATGAAAACTGGAAGCGGCGTGCGTACGTCACTGCCAAAGGTTAGCCGTGTACCGTTAATACACCACTGCACAAACAAGCCGCATCCGCACCCGAGTGTTTACCGAGCTGATTCGGGTCTGAGCGTAATAAAAAAATAGATTCGATATGATTCTTTTTAACTGTCAGATATTTACTGTCCTTTATTTTTTCCGTCATTAAGGATATAGAATAATGTACGAGTCCTTCAGTCCACAGGGAAATCTTTCGCTGGTTCATTAAGAATCACAAGGTCTGTTCGTCTTCGAGAATCTTTATCCTGTCTGTGTGGCAAACAGAAAGACAAATCCAACAACCTGCTGCGTTCTTCCCAAAGTGTCCTTGATCATAAATTGTCATCGCAGATGTTGCGATACCGAGATGCCTCCCCGACCAACTCCTTGTAGTCGCTCACGTTTTGTCAACATTTTACGCTTTAATGAGATGCCACGCAGAAGAAACTGCCAGAACAAGGCGCCTCTGACTGTTAACAACATCCCACCCCACAGAGGAATGCTGAATATTCATACCATTGCACTGCCAATCTTTTCTCTTTTTTGTTTTGCAGCCGTGTGTTTTTGATGTTAAAAGACCAGGATCTTATTTGAGCATCATCGAGTTGCGAGAAGCTTTGCGTCACCAGATAAATTCTCGCCAGAACCCGAGCATTCTGTGCCCCATATCGGGTCGTAACGACCTCTTCTGAGCCCTTCTGAGGTGCTTCTGCTAGGTCATTGGATAGTTAACGTTTTTGAAGATCTGTGGTGAGGATGGCATTCAGAGATGAATACATATTGTCCAGGTAAAAAAAGTATAAATCGGCCGATTGTGCTGCAACTTAGGCTGTTTAATAGGCGGGTGTATCTGACGCACCAAACCATGTGTGTACGTTCTGAGAGAGCCTAACTCTTCCATACCAGCAGGTGGCAGTAGTCCTTATTTGGCAACCAAACAAGGAAACTGGAAGAGCTAGAAATGTGAATATCTATATCAAGAAGAGTTTACATCTGCCTCAATCATCACGGCAAAAAAAAAACATGTCGACCGACAACCAAAAACAACCCGACTTTGCCCAACGGCCGACGGTCAGCTTGGTGTGTCCTGGGTTTAAGTTCTCATCCTTCATTCTTAAAATTTCATTGGTTGAATATGATGCTAGTTTTGGAAAGAGCAGGAGATTAAGATTTGGAGAGAGAATAAGAGTAACATTTTGGAACTGTTTTGTTAGCGATCCTTCAACCAGCTGTAGTTCAGGCTACAGGTAGACACGGGGACCAAAACCGGCTCTGAATGAACAAGTGCTCTGAATGGAGGCTTGTGTTGTTCAATAAATGTTGAATGAAAGCAATTTTCGAAATCACTTCTTATCAATTAACTGTTAGATTTTATGAGATGAAGGGGAGAAAATAAGAAAATCGACATCTAAATCGGCCAACACTCGGCTGCCCTGATTTCAAAATATCTGCATTGGCATCGGCCAGAGAAAAACCATCAGCACCACCAAGCTGCCACTGCTGAGCCCTTGAGCGAAACCCTTACCCTCAACTGCTCAGTTGTAAATCAGATCAATAGTAGCCTGACTAATGTCAATGTGGCTTAGGCCACGCCCATTTTTTGTTTACATCTGGATACAGAAACGGGTATTTCCAGCACTAACCAGACATTGTGTTGCATTGTGTTGTTAGATGTATGTGTGTGTATGTGTGTGGTGACTGATGTTATATGTTAGTTTTTTCAATCTTCTATAAAAAAAAAGTAAAAACAACAAAATGTATATAATCTGTCGTTCCATAATTGTCCACCTAAACTGCAGGGATCAGATTCATAAAAACTGATATACTGATATCAGCTGCACAACAGATGCTTGTTTTGTGTGTGTGTTTGAGTTGTATTCCACAACACGATCGCTTGTTTGGGGAATGACAAATTGCTGCATTTCATCTCGTCCATGTCTTTGATGCTTTGACTCCTCAGCCTGTGTAATCGTACCATTAGTGGTCCTTTTGTACGCGTGCAGCTCCATTTAATGGCCAGCAAATAGCCTCGAACGCTGCGATTCAAACACTCGGCTTCTCCACTCCTGCTTCATGGTGCCACTGACGCCATCATTCATCTCACACTTCTGACAAAATAAAGATTTATTTCCTCCCCAGAAGAAGACAAATCAAAATATCTCACAGACTGGCAGCACATTAGAAAGTGAGTTCCAATTAACAGAACAATAATATTAATTAAATACCACAATTAACAATAACACTATCTGTAAAGTTTTCCTCCATTCTTTTCTTCTGTCCTTCTCTATTTCCTGCTTTTGACATTTTATTGCTTCGTTTTTTCTTTTTTCTTTTTCATTTCATTTCTTTCTTTAACTCACACTTTTTCAAGACATTAAGTATTTTAAAAACTTCCTCCCATGCTTCATTTCATTTCCCAAACTTTGAGCTTTTCTTTTCTTTTTCTTTTTTCTTATATATTTTTTCTTTCCTTTGTTGATTTATTTCTTCTGAACTACATTTGATTTCTTTCCTTCTTCCTTCTGTCCTTCCTTTCTTCTCTGCTTACATTTATTCCGTTTTCCTACCACACTTTTTAATTCCCCATCCCTAGAGCCTTGCTTTCAATTATTATTATTATTATTTTTTTTTCTTTTCTTTTCTTTTTTCTTTTCTTTCCTTTGTTCATTTATTTCTTTTGAACTGCATATGATTTCCTTCCTTTCTATCTTTCTTCCTTCTGTCCTTCCCTATTTCCTTTTTTTGATTACATTGTATTGCTTTTTATTTATTTATTTATTTTTTTTATTCAGTTATTTAGTCATTTTAGTTCTTTCTTTTTAAGGCATTAACTTTTATTAAATCCATTCTATATTACTTCACACCCATCCTTTCTTCTCTGCTTACATTTCTGCCATCTTTCTACCACGCAATTCCCCAACCTTAGAGCCTTACTTACTTCTTTTTCTATTCTTTTCTTTTCTTTTCTTTTCTTTTCTTTTCTTTTCTGTTTTTCTTAATTTGTAATTTTTTTATGCTTTTTTCTTTTCTGCTTTTCTTTTTTTTTTTGTTTATTCACTTCTTTGTTCCTACTTTTGATTTCCTTTCTTCTTTCATTCCTTTGATTTCAGTTACATAATAAGTTACTTAATTCTGAAATATTTACTTAGTTCCTCACACGCATTCTTTCTTTTATCCTTACGGTTTTCTTCCTGTCTTCCTCCCACCAAACTTTATAACCTTCCTTTCTTTTTTTCCCCTTCCATTCTTTCTTATAACCTTTTTAAAATGTATTTTCCTTCCTTCCTTCCTTCCCTCCTTCCTTCCTTCTTTTTTTTTTTTTATTCCTTCCTTTGTTTGTTTTGTTGATTTTGTTTTTGTAAAAGTTTAAATAAATTTTTTTCCTTCAAAAACATTAACCAAAATAACAAACTGGCAGAACGTTTTAGCTTCATTTGAAAGTTTGTCCTTAATAACAGAATGATTACTTCAATCAAAAAAATTTTAAAAATCCAAAAAAGGATTTTATTCCTCATGATGATTTGTATGTGTAAAGTCATAATTATTGGTATAATTCAGAATTATGAGAAACACCTGGAGATTTTGAAACATTGTTTTATCAAGATGATGCATTTTAGGGTTAAAATTACAATCATGTGAGCTGAGATAACACACTTAAACAAACAGGATGGGTTTTTTTTTTTTAACTGTACAGGATGCGCTGATAGTTTTTCTTCCTTTTCCAGAAACCGCCGAGAGAAATTCTTATGGCGACATGCAGGAGTGTATTTTTAGCATGAAACGCTGCCAACTGAAAGAGGACACATGCGTACACATTCTGGCGAGCGAAAAAAAAAAGGTCCTCACAAACACTCACTAAATCCATTTCCTGTCAGTAACCCAAATCATCCATAACACCATGAATTACAATTAGCTCAGAAATCTCTGCAGGAGACCTGAAATCCCTGTACAGCAGCATGGTCAGTGTTTTATAAAACACACACACACACACACACACACATTTCTCCAAACTACACCAAATTATTATTTTATATTATTCCCCAGATTAAATCTCAATGTAATGGCTAAAAAAAAACCTCTTTAAGATCAGTGGATTGTTGTGCAGTGTGAGGGACGGTGCTCATCCATCTACCTCCCAATAAACAAAAACAGTTGGTCAACTGGTCTTATTTAAACAGCATGCAGAAACGTGTGTGTGTGTGTGTGTGTGTGTGTGTGTGTGTGTGTGTGTGTGTGTGTGTGTGTGTGTGTGTGTGTGTGTGTGTGTGTGTGTCTCACATTGACTTGATCATATTTATTAAGCTCCTTAATAGTGAGTAGGAATCTGAGTGTTAACATGAAGCACAAACGTTCATGTGAACCTGCTGTAACATAACAACTGTTACAATCAGATACATGTATGATCACTACTGCTAGGTGTTTAAATTTACCCAATCACACGTTCATCTATTTACTCAATTCATCTTATTGACACATTCACTTCATTCATATCATTTACACATTCATTTCATTCATACATTTTCTTTATTCACTCATTAACCTCATTTACATATTTACCTCATTCACCCATTCATCTCATGCACATGTTCTGTCCGTTCACTCGTTCACACATTCACCTCATTCATCTTATTCACACATTCACCCCATTCACACATTTACCTCATTCATCTTATTTACACATTCACCTCATTCAAACATTCACCTCATTTACATATTTACCTCATTCACCCATTCATCTCATGCACGTGTTCTTTCTGTTCACTCGTTCACACATTCACCTTATTCACACATTTACTGTATTCACACATTCATCTCATTCACACATTCATCTAATTCACACATTCACCTCATTCACACATTCACCTCATTCATCTCATTCACACATTCCCCTCATTCATCTTATTCACACATATACCTCATTCACACATTCATCTTATTCACACAATCACTTCATTTATTTTATTCACACATATACTTCATTCACACATTCACCTTATTCATCTTATTCACACATTTACCTCATTCATCTTATTCACACATTCACCTCATTCATCTTATTTACACATATACCTCATTCACACATTCACCTCATTCATCTAATTCACACATTCACCTCATTCATCTCATTCACACATATACCTCATTCACACATTCACCTCATTCATCTAATTCACACATTCACCTCATTCACACATTCACCTCATTCATCTCATTCACACATATACCTCATTCACACATTCACCTCATTCATCTTATTCACACATATACCTCATTCACACATTCACCTCATTCATCTTATTCACACATATACCTCATTCACACATTCACCTCATTCATCTTATTCACACATATACCTCATTCACACATTCACCTCATTCATCTTATTCACACATATACCTCATTCACACATTCACCTCATTCATCTTATTCACACATATACCTCATTCACACATTTACCTCATTCATCTTATTCACACATATACCTCATTCACACATTCACCTCATTCATCTTATTCACACATATATACCTCATTCACACATTCACCTCATTCATCTTATTCACACATTCACCTCATTCATCTTATTCACACATATACCTCATTCACACATTCACCTCATTCATCTTATTCACACATTCACCTCATTCACACATTCACCTCATTCATCTCATTCACACATATACCTCATTCACACATTCACCTCATTCATCTTATTCACACATATACCTCATTCACACATTCACCTCATTCATCTTATTCACACATATACCTCATTCACACATTCACCTCATTCATCTTATTCACACATATACCTCATTCACACATTCACCTCATTCATCTTATTCACACATATACCTCATTCACACATTCACCTCATTCATCTTATTCACACATATACCTCATTCACACATTTACCTCATTCATCTTATTCACACATATACCTCATTCACACATTCACCTCATTCATCTTATTCACACATATATACCTCATTCACACATTCACCTCATTCATCTTATTCACACATTCACCTCATTCATCTTATTCACACATATACCTCATTCACACATTCACCTCATTCATCTTATTCACACATTCACCTCATTCACACATTCACCTCATTCATCTCATTCACACATATACCTCATTCACACATTCACCTCATTCATCTTATTCACACATATACCTCATTCACACATTTACCTCATTCATCTTATTCACACATATACCTCATTCACACATTCACCTCATTCATCTTATTCACACATTCACCTCATTCATCTAATTCACACATATACCTCATTCACACATTCACCTCATTCATCTTATTCACACATATACCTCATTCACACATTCACCTCATTCATCTTATTCACACATATACCTCATTCACACATTCACCTCATTCATCTTATTCACACATTCACCTCATTCATCTTATTCACACATATACCTCATTCACACATTCACCTCATTCATCTTATTCACACATTCACCTCATTCATCTTATTCACACATTCACCTCATTCACACATTCACCTCATTTATCTTATTCACACATATACCTCATTCACACATTCACCTCATTCATCTCATTCACACATTCCCCTCATTCATCTTATTCACACATATACCTCATTCACACATTCATCTTATTCACACAATCACTTCATTTATCTTATTCACACATATACCTCATTCACACATTCACCTTATTCATCTTATTCACACATTCACCTCATTCATCTTATTTACACATTCACCTCATTCATCTTATTTACACATATACCTCATTCACACATTCACCTCATTCATCTAATTCACACATTCACCTCATTCATCTCATTCACACATATACCTCATTCACACATTCACCTCATTCATCTAATTCACACATTCACCTCATTCATCTCATTCACACATATACCTCATTCACACATTCACCTCATTCATCTAATTTACACATTCACCTCATTCACACATTCACCTCATTCATCTCATTCACACATGTACCTCATTCACACATTTACCTCATTCATCTTATTCACACATATACCTCATTCACACATTCACCTCATTCATCTTATTCACACATTCACCTCATTCATCTTACTCACACATATACCTCATTCACACATTCACTTCATTCATCTTATTCACACATATACCTCATTCACACATTCACCTCATTTATCTTATTCACACATGTACCTCATTCACACATTCACCTCATTCATCTTATTCACACATTCACCTCATTCATCTTATTCACACATATACCTCATTCACACATTCACCTCATTCATCTTATTCACACATTCACCTCATTCACACATTCACCTCATTCATCTCATTCACACATATACCTCATTCATACATTCACCTCATTCATCTCATTCACACATATACCTCATTCATACATTCACCTCATTCATCTCATTCACACATATACCTCATTCACACATTCACCTCATTCATCTTATTCACACATATACCTCATTCACACATTCACCTCATTCATCTTATTCACACATTCACCTCATTCATCTTATTCACACATATACCTCATTCATCTTATTCACACATATACCTCATTCACACATTCACCTTATTCATCTTATTCACACATTCACCTCATTCACACATTCACCTCATTCACCTCATTCACACATTCATCTCATTCATCTCATTTACACAATCACCTCATTCATCTTAGTCACACATATACCTCATTCACACATTCATCTCATTCATCTCATTCACACATTCACCTCATTCATCTTATTCACACATTCACCTCATTCACACATTCACCTCATTCATCTAATTCACACATTCACCTCATTCACACATTCACCTCATTCATCTTATTCACACATATACCTCATTCACACATTCACCTCATTCATCTTATTCACATATTCACCTCATTCACACATTCACCTCATTCATCTCATTCACACATATACCTCATTCATACATTCACCTCATTCATCTTATTCACACATTCACCTCATTCACACATTCACCTCATTCATCTCATTCACACATATACCTCATTCATACATTCACCTCATTCATCTTATTCACACATATACCTCATTCACACATTCACCTCATTCATCTCATTCACACATTCACCTCATTCATCTTATTCACACATTCACCTCATTCACACATTCACCTCATTCATCTTATTCACACATTCACCTTATTCACACATTCACCTCATTCATCTTATTTACACATTCACCTCATTCACCTCATTCACACATTCACCTCATTTATCTCATTCATCTCATTTACACAATCACCCCATTTATCTCATTCCCCTCATTCATCTAATTCACACATTTACATTATTCATTTTATTCACACATTCATCTCATTCACACATTCACCCCATTCATCTAATTTGCCTCATTCATCCCTTTCATGTATTCACACATTTACTTAATTCACACATTAACCTCATTTACATATTCAACTCATTTACCCATTCATCTTATTCACACATTCATTCCTTTCACTCATTCAACCATTCACCTTATTTGCTACATTCATCTTTTTCATACATACACCTATTCTTTTCATTCACACATTCGTCTCTTTCACTCATTCATCTCATGTACCAATATACTTCATCTCATTCACCCATTCACTAAAGAACCACAGTAAACACTATCTATTTATTACATTTAATTGTATACAATGGACATTGTCTGAAAGCAGCTTTACAGCAGATAAAGCAGTAATATATCTATAGATATTTCTTCAATTCCTACCTTCAATACAAATAGAGAAGGCCCTATTTAGCTCTTTTTCTTCCTTTCTTCCTTCATTTTCCCCTTCCACTCTTCCTTCCTTTCATATCCTTCCCAACATCCTTTCTTCCTTTTGATTTGATTTCCTAAATATATATTTACGTCCTCACATGCATCATTTCTTTTCATCTTACATCCTTTCTATCTGGCTCCCAATCTATTCTCCACCCTTACACCATTCTATCCTACTTTTCCACTTTCCTTATATCCTTTATTATTTTCTCTTCTTTTTTTCCACACTTCCTTTTTTTTTGCTTTTATACTTCTTTATTCTTTAGTCTTTTAATCTATCTTCCTCTGCATTCTTCCTTATTTTCTCCCTTACAGCGTTTGTAAATCCTCTTTTCCATTTTGCTTTACTTGCATTCTTCCTTTCTTTTATTTCATTCTACCCTTCTACAATCTTCCCTTCTTCTCTTTCATTGCTTTTGCCACCATCCTCCCCTTCTTTCTTATTTCCTCAGTTTTTCAATCTGCCTTTCCTGTTTACTTTCCTTCTATACACCCTTTTCCGTCCCTCCATTCTTCCCTATCTTTTTTAGTCCTTCTTTTGTTCATTCTTTTTTTTTAATAGCTGCAACAGGCTGCTATCGTTATAAGCTCTTTTTATTTTAAGAGAAATTCCTAACAGCCTCAGTAGACATAACACAGCTCAGCTAGCAATCTCAGGCAACGAGGTGTTCACTGAATTAATAACTCTGTCAGGCATGTAAACATGCTCAGAGATAAGCCGTGAATATTGTATGGTGAATGTCCAGTGTATGACTTATAATAGATATAATTACTGTTATTATAATTGTCAGCGGTGTGGCAGGAGGATATTAGCCTGCGGCTCGTGTTGTATAGACGCGAGATACGCAATCAATAAAAAGCTCATTATTCAGACCAACTCGAAGTCTGACGGCAGTGCAGGACTCGGATCAGTACATCAGAACATTTCCATAAGCGTGTACACCTCTGCTTCTTCTTTTTTTTTTTTTTTTTAGCTATTATTCATGGTTTGTCTCATGAGACCCGGTGCTCGAGACCCGAGTCACTCGGCCTTCTACAGAACGCACATCACATTTGCATGCGTCTTCAGACTAACGCAGCGTGAGAGGGGGATCAGAGGAGGCTGCTGCCGAGTGCGGCATACAGACCCAGC
The DNA here is from genome assembly GCA_039877035.1 of Silurus lanzhouensis. Lineage (NCBI taxonomy): Eukaryota > Metazoa > Chordata > Actinopteri > Siluriformes > Siluridae > Silurus > Silurus lanzhouensis. Next base: position 3,267,312 of record JBCEWE010000464.1, read on the forward strand.
AGTAAACACCGGGATTACGCTCGAGCCCGAGGCAATGATGAGGCCGCACCCCAGGTTCTGTAGCTTCAGCCGATTTGGAATTGGAGCTGAGAAAAATTAGCTTTTATTTCCCCTCAGAATCCGCACACGCGTTACCTAGCATGTTCGTCGTCCTCCAGTAGCTTTAGGAAACTATAGATGGTGAGGGATTACATCAAAAAGCATGGATCGAATTTGTGTTTGTATTAGGAACAACAAGAAATCTGGATATAAGTCAAAAACACAAGGGGCGTACTTTTAGAGATGAGGGTACGAGTTATAGCGCGCTAAACGCACGTCCTGAATTGTTTACCCTTTATTAATGAGCAGCACATCCTACACTATATAAACAGAAATAATAGGAAACCTGATTTCTTTAGCAATGTGTGGATGAGGCACACAATTGTACATGTCTTGGGATTCAGTAACATAAAATTTGAACTTCACTTGAACTATCAGACCCAAACCTGTTCCCGCATGACAATGCCCCTGTGCACAAAGCAAACTCCATGAAGATATGCTTTGCATGGGTTGGAGTAGAAGATCTCCTGCTATAGAGCTTTTGAGTTATACAATATTTACAATATTTATACAATATTTATACACACACACATATACACATATATGTACACACACACATATATGTATGTTTGTGACCAAACATTCTTTAATGTGTACTGCAAATTGAAATCTCCTCAGTCTGCCTCTAATTATGGTGTGTGTGAGTGTGTGTGTGCGTGTGTTTGCAGTAAAGCTGTCTAACAGCGTTTCAGGCTCATAGCCTGCATTTGGTCATCAGGCTGTTGCTAAGGTAACCTGTTGAGGCGAAGCGAGAATGTCCACCTCTTTACTGCAGGACTTGTTCAGCTTATTTACTTCATCCCTCTTTTCTCTCTCTCTCTCTCTCTCTCTCTCTCTCTCTCTCTCTCTCTCTCTCTCTCTCTCTCTCTTTCTCTTTCTCTGTCTCTATTTCCAATTCTCTTTCTCTCTCTGCTCACACTAACACAATCTCACTATTTCTTTTCTGAATGCAGGATGAGTGTCTCTGATTAGCAGCAGTCACTCATTTAAAAAAAAGAAAGAAAAAAAAGCATCTCTTTCTGGCCTGGAACATGAATATTCCTTCGTTTAAAAATCCAGCTCGAAAAATGCTGCATAATCTCTTAAGGACACGGAGGTGCACTTAATTACATTTTAGCCGAAATTGGGGTTAATTAGTGCCTCGGGTTTCATTTTTTTAACCTGCATGAAGATAACACATGCATGCACTTCCTCTAAGCTCCATTATCTCACTACTACCCCCCCAAACACCCCCCTCCTCCACATCTTCATAATGGAACTGTTGCTAGTAGGAGCACGAAGCCAGAAAATTTTGTCTGCCAAGTAATCAGCGAGTCTTCATTCTACATTCAAATGTTAGTCAGTGTCCAATCTGCACGTCCCTGCTGGACGATCAGGACTTTCGCTCAATCACATGTCAGCTTGTAGAACATTTGTTATCGTTAAACGCTCCACTGTAAGGCTTTACACACACACACCTGATTAAGCACTCGGGTGTGAAATATCTATTGTGCATTGCTTAGAAGTGTGATGATAATCGGTTACAGTGGAGAGAAAAAAGTTTCACAGCCGCATTACTGTGGGGGAAATTAAAATGAAAACACGATAAGGCATTTTAGAACTATTAGACCAAGTAACTGAAAAGATACAACAACCTATTTATGTAAGTGTGCACACCCCTTAACGAAGAAAAAAACATTCCTTTCGATTGCAGTTTCAGCTCTCATCCACTACCAAATGAGCACATTTGGATTTGGCAATTTTATTCCACTCTTCCTTCCTTTGCGGTAATGTTCCAGATCGATCAAATTTCACAGCTGCCTTTAAGTCATTCAACAGAATCTTGATACTAATTTAGATCAAGGATTTGACTGGCTGTTGATCTTCTGAAGCCGATCTTTTGTTTCGTCTTTTGTGCATTGTTTCATTATTGTGCAGTAAGCGTGCTCTTCTTCTGTCAGGAGCTTGCAGGACTTTGTTTTGGGGAGGTGGTAGCTTAGTGGTTAAGGCATTAGATATATTAGATATATATATATAGAAGACCCATCAGATGCTTGACACTATCTGCTGCCAAAACAGTTTTGACCTGTCGAGCATTAACACCATTAACATCTTCAGCAATGTAAGCTACAGGAGCTCATCTGCTGGATGGGACCACACGGACCTACCTTTACTCCCCAACGTGCATAAATGTGCCTCGTGCACCCATGACCCTGTCGCCGGTTCACCACTGTTCCTTCTTTGGAACACTTTTGATAAATACTGACCACTGCAGACCGGGAAAATGCCACAAGAGCTGCAGTTGACCCAGTCGTCTAGACATCACTATTCGGCCCTCGTCAAACTCCTCAAATCCTTACGCTCGCCCATTTTTCCAGCTTCTAACACATTAACTTTGAGGAGAAAATGTTCACTTACTGCCTAATAAATCCCACCCACTAACAGGTGCCATGATGAAGAAATAATCAGTGTTATTTACTTCCCGCTCATAATGTTACAATGCCATCCATCCATCCATCCATCCATCCATCCATCCATCCATCCATTCTTTTAACGATGAGCATTGTCTCAAAGCAGCTTTACACAGATAATGTGGTGATAAAAAATGAATATGTCCTTTATAAGTAAGTTTGTCCCTGATGAGCGAGCCTGTGGCGACTGTGGCAAGGAAAAACTCCCCGAGATGGCATAAGGAAGAAACCTTCAGAGGAACCAGACTCAAGAGGGAACCCATCCTCATCTGGGTTGCACCGAATGTCCATCCATCCATCCATCCATATGTGATTTGCTTTGCATGAACAGGCGATGCTGCTGGGAAAATTTACAGCAAATGACATGAACCTGGCTGGAGAGTTAAGATGTTTGTGGTTTCTTCCACTAAAACCTGTATTTATCCTGCATGAAGTGGTTTGTTGCCTTCTGTCATGAGTATGAGGTGTTTATCTGGTTCCAGAATGTGTTCGGTCATGACGCAGCACCAACGTTTAATCATACGTTATTTCAAGCACAAGGTTTTATCCATGTAATCTTTTACCAAAATATCCGAGTAGAAACAGAAACATTGTTCGGCACCGAACATTATTTAGGGTTCGCCTTGTTTTAAGATGCTCACACAGTAAAACGCATTAATTACTCCTTCTTAGACATTAATTACTGTTACAGCAGATAATCTCCCAAACATTATTCAAAATAATCACAGTTTACTCTCATGGTCATTAACACAGATTTACAGGAAAGCCTTGTGTAAATTAAATGCTTGCGTCAACATTTTTGTTGTTGTTAAGTTGCAGGAATTCAGTGACTTAAAAGTAGACCCGAGTGCATTAGGGAGAAAAAAGAAACATTTTCGATCAGCTTATCGCGAATGTGAATACAAGTGCAGTTTAGTTTGTCGGCACACGGCAACTATTTGTCCTCATGACTGATCCAGTTGTCACAGAGCAATTTGCAACGCGCCGGCTTTGCCCTTCTCGGAGCGAGACAGTAAAAAAGCCGACAAATTATCCCATGCGCCTTTCGATTGACAGCGTAAATGAAGACGGCTCGGGGAGCTGGAGCGATCCCTGTGGATTTGCGCGTGTCAGTTCTGCAATTTCAGCTGATTAGCAAACTGAGACCCTTACAATCCTCCGTTGATCCTCTGTCAAGCCGACCATCCAGTGTACCAGACGCGTCGATACAACGAGCTCGGTGCTGATGGACAATACAAAACTATTGATATCAGCCCTCTGTTTTATAGCCAAGGAACGTTATTGCCTAAAGACCTTTAATGCATTTCGGTGTAATTAGAAATTGCGGTTTCTCGCCGAAATCAATATGAAGCACAGCTATTGAGAGGGACACAATCTTTCGAGGCGCCTGCATCAAATTATTAGCTTTAAATGGAGAAAATTACGCATCCCTGGATAGGGAGCATGAACTCGACGCCCTAAAACACATCAAAATAAGTGCTCTTCTATTGCTGTATAGTGGCTAATGTTTTAATTAGCATGTTCACGAAGAAGTGTTCGGGATCATCTGGTGCTGAATAGACGAATATGTTTGTAGAAAGCTGTGAATTTTGCAAATGAACTGCACGAAAAGCAGATTCCAAGTCAGTTCCAGGCGTAGAGTTGATTGATTTCTTACTCGTGTATGATTGTGACACAGGCTGCAGTGTTATTTCTGTCTATATAAGTCACCGCATGTTAGAGGGGAGTTCAGCGGTTACGGTTTTGCGCAGGTGACTGAATCTGAGCACTGTCCCAACATGAAGACCCATCAGATGCTTTACACTATGGAGAAGGTTGGGAGAAATGAGTCTGTTAGAGATCAAGCCCAAGCAAGCATTCTAATATTAGCAAGATAACATGTGGTGGAGGCAAAGAATACACAGTTTCATGTTTATTTTCCTGATATAAGTACACACATACTTTAGGTGTTTGTTTTCTTATACCATCAGTGTATAGTTAAAAAGGTATATACCTGCAACTGCTTCAGCTTATTTCTGAACTCTGTGGAACCCAGAGGAAAATGGGGTGCCTTAAGAAAACTGGAGAACCCTGAGGAAACTAGGGGACCCCTGTGGGACGTTGAGAAATTTGGGGAATTTTGAAGACACTGGTGAACCTTGAGCAAGTAAAGAACACTGAGGAAACAGGAAAAATTTGACTAAACCAGAAAACACTGAAGAGACTGAGGAACCAAGGAGAAGCCAACTAAAACCACTAGGAAACCCTGGGGAGACTGGGGAATGCTGAGGAAACTAGAAAACCCTAATGTAACTGGAAAACCTGGAGAAACCCTGAGGAAACCTAGAGATTTAGGGCAGCAATTCTTCCCACTGAAATTAAATTTCCCCTCCATGTGTTGAAATGAAACCTGGCTTCTGAATTATTTGATTAATTCTTGTCTAAATGCACCTTTACATTTCACAAGGTTTTATAAACCCCAGCTCTGAAATCATTGCAGTTGTTCTTCATCCTCTATATGGAATTATATAATGGAATCTTATAAGCCCACACTGATTCAGTGTCTGTAATTATGAAGCATCAGAGCAGCACTAGAAGGTTATCACTCCATTAAAAACAAGCGTTGTGCGTCTCCAACTCCACTAGCTGCTCCTTGTAGAACTTGATAAATGGCATTCAGAGTGCACTTCATTGAGACAGAAAGGTTCTCTGCAGCCGATTATACTTCCTCGCTCCAGCACACTGACTCCTGTTTAAGCACGTATCAAATCGCTTTATTTTATAGGAACTTAATTTGTTGCACCACTGAGAGCTCATCTGGGCAGAGCAGCAGGAGGCGTTGGGAAAAATCTGTGCCAGATAGACTTTTGTAGACAAGATCGCAGCTCTGACGTCTCTGCTGGATGCTGGATATCATGTACGTTTTTGGACGACGTGATGGCATCAATTTTTAGCCGCATTCACAGTCCTACTGCTCAAGAAAGTAAAGGCCACCCTGTAAGACAAGCTACTTGTCATATCTTTCGCACATGACTTTCAGTTTATTTAATTTCTATAGCATTTCTTCTGTTTTGGCTTGTGAGTTTGTATGTATGTATGTGTCTGTCTGTTTGTCTGTCTGTCTATCTGTTTATACCACTGGCAAATTTTTGTCTTTCCTTTTCCTTACTGAAAGCATCCTTCCCCTTTTCCTTCCTTCGTTCTTTTGTTCTATCAATTGCATGTTCTTGCGAGGTGCAAGGAAACTGAAGAACTAGGAAATCCTGAGGAAACTAGGGGAACTCAGCAGTGGCTGGGGAGCCCTGGGTAAACAAGAGAACCCTGAAGAAACTAATACATTAAAACCTCTGGAATCCAGAGAACCCTGAGGAAACCAGAGAACCCTGAGGATACTGGAAAATCTTGAGGAAACTGGGAAACCCTGAGGTAACTGGTTAACTCTGAGGAAACTAGGAAATCCTGAGGAAATAGGAAACTCCTGAGGATACTGGAGATCCCTGAGGTAACTAGAGGACCTTATGAAACAGGGACATACTGAGGTAAATGCTTGAAAAATTGTAGAACCCTAAAGAAACTGCATAACCTTGAGGAAACTAGGAAACCCAGGAAAAACTATCTTTGCCTTTTGAGCTGGGATGGTCTACAAAAACAATAAACTTGGAAAGTATGGAAAGCTTGAGTAAACTAAAGAGGAACCAAATAATGTTGAGCTTTATGGCAGCAATTCTTCGCACTGCATCTTACTGGCTTTATTTTTAGGTCTAAATATACCTCTATATTGTACCTTCATCTTTTCCTGCATATTTCTGGATTTTTGAACAGTGGGGGCTAAAAGCAAAGGAAGATATTCATGGCACCTTTTATTGTGTTTCTGTGGTAATTGATTGCTTGTACCATATGTTAGAGACTCATATTGCTCAGATCTTTTTTTGTAATTGTTAGTTGATTTGTCTGGAGCTGATTTCTTGTGGTGAATGTCTAGACATTCTATAGTCTTGTCTTGTAGGATTTTTTTTTTTGTCTGACTTTCTTCTGCAAATTCTTTTGCTTTAATTAAATGGTAATTCAATGGCCACCATGAAGGAGAGTGAATTTTACCTTTGATAAAATATAAATAAAAATGCCCAGATTTTTCTATTTATTTACAATGAACCACTCATTGTAAAAAGAAAATACAGTTGTTTATTTGGTACATTATCTAAACACGATGTTCTTTGTGCTACTTCTATTTGAAGTACTTGTCTAGAGCTCATTTGACAGTGCTCTTTACCATCTCCAGAACATCAGGAAGTGCTAACGTACAAAAGACAACCATCTGTTTCAGTCAGCATGATGAAGCTCATGTGCACAGGCATCTCTCCCCCTGATACGACAGCAGATGCTCGCTCTCCTCAGGAAAAAAGTGTTCATCCAGCTAATATTTCCATCACAGATCTCTGCTTTTCCTGCTTAGTGCCGGATCTTTCCGTTCCTTCTGTGTATGCATCACTGGGCGGGTATTATTCATCTGGCTGGTTTGATCACATCCGCTGCAAATCAAGGCCGAGAATGACATTAATTAAAATTAGGATTTTATACAATGTGCACCTCCATCATTGAATATGAATTACTCTATGAAACACACAATGCTTTGCTATGGGTTTTTGACACTAATAGCCAGTTGTTTGCTACCTTTCCTTTGTTCATGCTAATTACTTGCAAATATTGCTTTCAGTAATAAATGTTTAGAGTTTTGTTTTGTTTCGATTCAAAGGGGTTGCTAATTCCTATAAATGAGTAATATAAAATGAGCCTAATTGCGTTTTGCAATTACCCAGCATTGTGTAACACAAAAATGTATGTATGTTTTGTATAGCAGCATCAGCATGAGAAACCCCACCAACTGTGTCAATCTGAGAAAGCAAAAACTCTGATAAACTCTGACAGTCTCAGAAACTATAACAGTTTGAGAAAGCCAGACACTATAAGGAGCTCAAAAGCTATAACATTCTGAAAAACCCATAAGCTACAGCTATGTCAGTCTCTGAAAAACAGAAGCTGTGCCAATCTCAGAAAGCCAAAAGCAACAACAGTTTGTAAAACTCAAACGCTGCATCAATCTGGGTTTCGGACCGTCACAGCGTAGGGTTCTCAGACTGCCACAGTGACAGTCTGAACACTACATTACAGTACTCTATAACAGTCTGAGAACTCTACACTGTGAGAGTCTGAGAACTCTACACTGTGAGAGTCTGAGAACTCTACTCTGTGATAGTCTGAGAACTCTACACTGTGATAGTCTGAGAACTCTACACTGTGATAGTCTGAGAACTCTACACTGTGATAGTCTGAGAACTCTACTCTGTGATAGTCTGAGAACCTTACTCTTTGATAGTCTGAGAACTCTACACTGTGATAGTCTGAGAACTCTACACTGTGATAGTCTGAGAACCTTACTCTTTGATAGTCTGAGAACTCTACACTGTGATAGTCTGAGAATTCTATACTGTGAGAGTCTGAGAACTTTTCTCTTTGATAGTCTGAGAACTTTACTCTTTGATAGTCTGAGAACTCTACACTGTGATAGTCTGAGAACTCTACACTGTAATAGTCTGAGAACTCTACACTGTGAGAGTCTGAGAACTTTACTCTTTAATAGTCTGAGAACTCTACACTGTGATAGTCTGAGACCTCCACACTGTGAGAGTCTGAGAACTCTACACTGTGATAGTCTGAAAACTCTACACTGTAAGAGTCTGAGAACTTTACTCTTTGATAGTCTGAGAACTCTACACTGTGATAGTCTGAGAACTCTACTCTGTGATAGTCTGAGAACCTTACTCTTTGATAGTCTGAGAACTCTACACTGTGATAGTCTGAGAACTCTATACTGTGAGAGTCTGAGAACTTAACTCTTTGATAGTCTGAGAACTTTACTCTTTGATAGTCTGAGAACTCTACACTGTGATAGTCTGAGAACTCTACACTGTGATAGTCTGAGAAATTTACTCTTTGATAGTCTGAGAACTCTACACTGTGATAGTCTGAGACCTCCCCACTGAGAGTCTGAGAACTCTACACTGTGAGAGTCTGAGAACTCTACACTGTGATAGTCTGAAAACTCTACACTGTAAGAGTCTGAGAACTTTACTCTTTGATAGTCTGAGAACTCTACACTGTGAGAGTCTGAGAACTCTACACTGTGATAGTCTGAAAACTCTACACTGTAAGAGTCTGAGAACTTTACTCTTTGATAGTCTGAGAACTCTACACTGTGATAGTCTGAGAACTCTACTCTGTGATAGTCTGAGAACCTTACCCTTTGATAGTCTGAGAACTCTACACTGTGATAGTCTGAGAACTCTATACTGTGAGAGTCTGAGAACTTTACTCTTTGATAGTCTGAGAACTTTACTCTTTGATAGTCTGAGAACTCTACACTGTGATAGTCTGAGAAATCTACACTGTGATAGTCTGAGACCTCCACACTGTGAGAGTCTGAGAACTCTACACTGTAATAGTCTGAGAACTTTACACTGTAAGAGTCTGAGAACTTTACTCTTTGATAGTCTGAGAACTCTACACTGTGATAGTCTGAGAACTCTACACTGTGATAGTCTGAGAACTCTACACTGTAAACAAAAAGAATAAACCCAAAAGCAATGACTTTATGTACTTAAAAACTCTTCATTTTAAGATTTGCAGCACATGTAAGTGGGCAGCATTCATTTGTGAAATAAATGTATCTGTGTGACCTCTGCCAATCTGACAGAAGCTCTAAAAGCAAGAGAAACCCAGAAGCTACAAAACAGTGAAAACAAACCAGTTAAATGGTTAAAGCTTTTTATCTAGTTTTTTCTTTGTTCAGTAAAGTGAACACACAGATTAAAGTCTTTTGACAAATCCTCAGATTGCAACTTTGCCTTTCTGAGCTGGAATACAAACACTTTCAACAGGTGCGTCTGTAATGAAACAAGAACTTGTGGGTGGTATTAGACTTCTATCTTAACGGATGACCATATTGTTCAAACAATGTTGAGATTTTGTTCTCAAACTTTGAACATTTTATAAATGCTGGTAAATGTTTCCAAATTCGAGACCAGTTTACCGAACCAATCTTTAAACCAAATTCTTCTTTTCCATTCTCTCTCTCTCTCTCTCTCTCTCTCTCTCTCTCTCTCTCTCTCTCTCTCTCTCTCTCTCTCTCTCACACACACACTCCCTCTCTCTCTCTCGCTCTCTCACTCACTCGCTTTCCTTCCATTCCTTCTAAATTCCTGTGATCCTATCAGTCATATCTCATTCCTCTGCTCTTCCAAGTGTGTCTTTAAGCCCCGAATCGTGATGAACAGTACTGGCAGTTTCAGCACCCGACAGATTCAGAAGCAAGGCTTTGGTGGATTCAGAGTGCAGCTGCTTGATTTAAGACCTGTTTCCATCCTACCAGCTTACCTCAGAACAGTTTGCTGAACACATCCTTCAATCGTGATCGCGTGGCTAACGAGTAGGAGTGCAACACCACACTGCGGTCACTGTTGTGTTCGATTTTCAGTATATTTTGCACAAAGTTTGAATGGAGTAAAAATGATGAACCATAAATGATAGAAAACACGGTGCATTTTGAAATAATACAGTATTATTATTTTGAACATGATCAGTTGAATCATGAAGAGCTTAAAGAATTAGAGCTCCAAAGCCGGCTAAAATGACAAATTTCTGTCGGGTAATGGTGTATCATTATCCTATTCCAGCCCGAACCAGGTGGGTGCTGCCTCATTTTTCAGAAGCATGCACAGCAAACTGCTTACTGGCACTTCCTTATTAGTGAGATTAGCATTTCAGACTGCTGCGTTCCTTCAAGGCTAGGCTCCACATACAAGGATCTGTTCTCAGATCAGCGGCGAATGAAACCTACAGCCGAGAAATTGGATAGGGATCCATCTTTGCCTGGTTAAATCCCCGTTTATTAAACAGTGCTATGCGAGGCCCACGGGTCCCAGCCTGAAATGAGGCACGGAGGCAGGCAGATAACAAACAGCACTGTTCTGCTGCTGCCTTTACCCTCTACATTACACCTACTCCATCGCTCTCTCGCTCAGAGGCATTCGCAGGAATCGAGGTGCGCACCAAAATACAGCGGGGGAGTGGAGGAGATTTCGCACCCTGTTTCTGAAATGTTCTAAAACGGCATTCCTGAAATAATGGTTGGTTCGTGTAGGATTGTAGCACTGTGTGTATGTGTGTGTGGTTTTTATTTACGTCTTGTATGGCCTTGCACTAATTAGCTGAGCTGTTCCAGCTTTATTCAACCGTGCACACACAAACCGTACACACACACACACACACACACACACACACACACACACACACACACACACACACACACACACACACACACTCCTCTCTCTGGCACCCTGTTACTGCTTTCCTTAGGGGAAGGTCGTTCAGAGTCACGGCACCACTCTCGATCTCAAGAACACTTTCTCTGAACGTTCTTTCGGCTCCTTTTGCGCCAGCGATGGACGGTAACGATGTAAATGTAATTCGTTACTGTGCTTAAGTGGTTTTTTTTTTTTTTTTGCGTATCTGTACTTTCCTGAAGTATTTCCATTTGTGACACTTTTGTTTGAACTTCACTACATTTCAAAGTCAAATATCTTACTTTTTTACTCAACTACTCAAATTTTGGGAAATCAGTTGTTCCCTTTAATTCATGTGTGGATAAAAAACAGGATAGAGAGCGCGCTCTGTTTTAAACTTGTTTCTTGGTGGCATCTACTTGGCTTCAACATACAGCATCATTTTGCTGAACATTTTGAGTGGAAAAATACAAATAAACCTCAAACCCGAAACTGCCTGCTTTCTAATCCTGTTATATCAATTGGACCTAAAGGAAATTGTTTAGCTTAGGTTTTGTGCTCATGTTCATTTTGATAGGTATCAGTCAGCATTTGACTAAATAATATCATTTATTAACAGATTGGTGTGCTGAGATTGCCATTAGAGTCTTTTCACATCGACTGAATTGATTAAGCGAAGGGATTCTTGTGGCAAAAATGTTAACAGCACGTTCTATCCATAATAAATCAAAGTACTTTGGATACTTAAGTATATTTTAAGGCAAATACATTTGTACTTTTACTCAAGTGTCACTTGTACTGGAGTAATATTTTACCTGGTGTATCTCTAATTTAACTCAAGTACATGGTTTTTGTACTTCGTGCACCACTGTTTCGTGCACCGTTTCACTCACCACATCGTCCTGTGATCTGCTATTCATTAGTTCTGGGCTGTTTCATAAACGAATGATAAACAAGCGAATAAGTAAAGAATCGTTTTCTCTAGTCTCGAATAACATCTGCAATTCTTCTGATGTGGTGTAGCTTCTCAGTTGGGAATGATTTAGTAGGCGAGTAGAGTACATATTCATGTACTTTCTTTTGTTGTTTACTTATCTGTCTCTCTCTCTCTCTCTCTCTCTCACACACACACACACACACACACACACACACACACACACACACACACACACACACACACACACACACACAGAGAGAAAGTTGTCTAAAAAGCTTTCCACTATCGTCCAAATCCGACTTCATATCTCATTCATTAACGTCATGCAGCGACGCTTAATGTCTAAATCAAGCAGAAAGCATTTCCTGCTTCTTTTTTTTCCCAGACTTTTTGCCCTTCTGAACCGCTTTATTATGCCGTGTTGAATTATTTATGGACAAGAAAGACACCCAACCGACCAGCTGACTGAGGTGATGATGATCCAATCAAGCAAGTGTCTGCTATTAATGTGCACTTTGCAGCTCCTCACTCACGCTTTATTGTTTTTTTTTTTCAGTTGCAGTGGGCTTTTGGGAGATGGGGGCAATATTTTCCTTCTGCATTTTCCCCCTGCACTTAAGAAGCCTGATTAAATGGATTATAAGTAATGGATCATGAAGTGATGTTGCAGGCACTGGTGGTTCTCATTCAGTGGTACAATTCAGATCAGCGGGCAGAGTTCTCAATGTTTCACTTCTAATTTAGTTCTCGGTACATTTGAGAGTGGTGCAGACCGTCCATGAAATGGAACACATTGTGTATCTGTGTATCAGCCTCCTCTCGAGGGCTTGCACACCTTGCTTGTTGCTGTGGTCTAGTGAAGCGTTTTTGCCAGATTGAAAACACTCTGTCTGTAGTCACTTGGGCCGACAGAAATCTGGGGTCTAGCTTCCTATTCAAGTACGTGAACCGTGCAGGTTGGAACATTCACAGCTCCAGGGTTCCGGGTTTGATCCCTGAGGTCATGTTTTCTCCAGCTACAAACATCAGGGTTCCAAAAATGAATGAATCCTCAAGTAGGGTTGCAGAGGGGCGGAAAATGTCCGGAGATTTTCCATTGGAACTCCGTCTGGGGAATTTTGGAAATATTAAAAGTTGGGAATTTATGGAAATCAATTAGAAATTTGGGGAATTTTATATAAACCATATCATACACAAACATAAACATTTTATTTGCTCATAAACTGACACGTATGCAAACGTATACAGTTTTTAAAAAATTACATTTAGTTCAATTGTAAGCAGAGCAATTATAGATGTTTCTTTATATATATTTCACAATATTACAATATTGTTTTTTTTTCGATCAAATAAATGCAGGCTTGATAAACATGAGATTTCTTGGCTGGCAAGCTACTGTATAAACACATTTGGTATTTGCTAGTTAAACTGTAATACCGTAGATAAAATATATTCACCCAATTAATATAAAAACGTACTTAAATGAATGTAATCTTTGATATAATATTCCTGTGGTAGTCGGTGGGATTGTTTGTGGGGGATGATCTTTTTTTTGAACAGTTTTCACCTAAATGTCTGCTAATTCAGTGTATTTGTTTTGACAGTTGTATAATGTTGTTGCACAATAGCTGACCCACAGCACATTGAAGTTTTAAACATACATATATGTAATATGTATGTCATTTACGTGAATACTCACCAAGACAGGATTCGAAAAAAACCTTAAGAAGGGTGTGGCCTCAGTTGCCCTGCAGTAAGTGCGCTGTGTACATGTGATTAATGAATGTGCAGGGTAAAGAAATGCAACTAAAATTGTATTAAATCTGGTTTTAAATGAGATTATCCTGCAAGGGTTTTTTTTGCCAACTACATTTAAGTTGCCTGTTATAGGCTAACCTGCAATTTAAATAATTTACAGTTTATTCCTATTAAATCTCACTAATTCCCATATACACTATATTGCCAAAAGTATTGGGTCACCAGTTCATAAGTATTTGATTTTCGAGCATTGCATTCCACATTTAGTCCTAATTTACTCTTCCCTTCACTCTTTTGGAAAGATGTTCCACTAAATTTTGGAGTGTGCTTATGGATATTTGTGTTTATCAGCCACAAGGGTATGAGGAAAGGCAGGTGCTGATGTAGGGTCAGGTGAGAAGGTCTGGGGTGCAGTTCCAATTCATCCCAAAAGGTCATTAGGGATGAGATCAGAGCCCTATAGCAGACCACTCAAGATCTTCCTCTCCAAAGCATGTAAACCCGATCTTCAAGGAGCTCACTTTGTGCACAGGGGCATTGACATGCTGGAACAGGTTTGGGTTTCCAAGTTCAGGTGAATAATAGCACATCTAAAGATGTGCTGTGCAATTGAGTGCCTCCAGCTTTGTGGTAACAGTTTGGAAAAGAACCACATATACCATTGAAGGTCTACCAATGTAACCCAATACTTATGGCAATATAGTGTATATTCCTTTTAATTTCCATATTTTCATTTTAATTCCCATGGAAATTTTCCAGTCTTGAAAATTCCTGGGATTTCATAATCCTAATCTTCATTATCTGCTTTATCAGTCTCAGAGACACCAGTGTGGGGTGGAAATCCACCCAGACACTATTGTCCCCCAGAGAACAGGGTTTTAGCAGAGAATGATGCACAACAGAATTTCTGCATTTTCATTGTTCATGCAAAAGCTGAATGCATTGCTATTGTATCTAGAGGACATGCCATTTCCTTTGAAAGGCTTTAATATAAAGTCTTTTGAAGAAGTTTCCTACGTTTATTAAGAGTGTGAAGAAAGTGAAAGTGGTTTGTTGATTCAAAAGTCATTTTAGCACATGAGAGCTGACAACTCTGTAACCGTTTTTGATTTGATTTCTTCTCTAATAAAACGCACTAAAAGAGCTGTGAAGGTCAAAACGACTCTCGTTATTAACGGAAAAAAAAAAGAGTATAATGATTTTCTATAATTGACCTATCAACGAGCATCCACACACGCTAATAATTTGGCACACTTTCAACTCATTGCTACGTGAAAAGCAGCTCGAAAAGGAAAACAATGTCACAAGCGGTCGAACCGTAGTGCGGGCTTTAGCAAAACCAGCTTCTGCAAACAGCTTCGCCATGCCAACTAATAGGGACGGGACCGGTTGTTCTTGTTGTAATTAATATTTGCGATATTCCGATGCCTGGCATTTTCACGAGAGAAGATATGTATAACAATATTTAGTTTTGGCTGAGGATTTGGAACACCTGAAAGGAGAGACTCTTTATCGGAAATGTATTCGTTCAAATTAGTTATTGAATTTGTTAGGTTTTTTTACACAATTTTTAATTTTTCACCTTTAATAATTTGTTTATTACAAAGGTACTGCATTAATTAAGTATACTACCGTAATTTCCGGACTATGAAACGCACCCAAATATAAGCCGCACCCACTGAATTTGACAAAGATTTGTATTTTGGACATAAATACTCCGCACCTGTCTATAAGCCGCAGGTGTCTACATTGAAATTAATGAACAATACACAGGCTTTAATGAAAGACAGTGTCTGTTACACGTCTTGTATCTAAACAGTAGCCTACCAAGAAAGTCATTGTTCACTGTCTTCCTCCACCTTTCACAACTATTTCTCTCGGGAGTTTATCTTTTGGCATCGTTGTGCGTTTAAAAATCACCGTCGGTGAAGCTTTTCTCCCGATGCCGTGCAGCTCAGAACACAGGTGAAGTGTGTTTTTTCATGCCCGGTTGTTTTCAGCGTGATGAATGATTCGCATTTCCTGTAGACAGTCCGAGTGAGCGGCAGGTCAAACGTCAGAGGAACATCATCCATATTTATGATGTGGTGCGGCCCGATTCAGTGGGAGCGCATCTGATTTAATATAAAGAATTTCATTGGTTCACCTTAACTTGTACAATTTCATTGGTCTAATGTTACAGGGCTCAGTTTTTTGGCTTGAAGCTTGTGAAACCGGGAAAAACCCAGGAAAAATCCATATATTAGCCGCTTCATTGTTTAAGCTGCGGGGTTCAAAGCGTGGGGGAAAAGTAGCGGCTTATAGTCCGGAAAATACGGTAATTTGTTACAGTTTTTAAAATTTTTAATGTATTCTGTATTACGAGGTGGTATCAAAAGGTTTGGAGACTCTGTTTCCAAGAAAGTGCTTTATTAATTTACGTTTACACATTACCACCTTTAAATTAGTCCCCTTGCACAGCAACACAGCGCTCCCAGCGTTCCTGCCACTTCTGGAATGTGTCCTGGCAAAGTCCGCAGGAGCCAAATCTGGATCGTTCTCTGATGATCATCATGCACACATTGGCAAATGGTTTCAACATTTTGAGGTGTCGAGCTTCCTCATCGTATGTCAAACGTACGCCGTGTCAACCGCCTCTGTGGCAGATTTGCCCAGTTTCACTCAGGATTTCACGTTTGCTTTTTGTTCTTACTTGCTGTCCACGATGAAATCGCAGGCGTGGTCTGAATACCACCAGTAAGTACCATTAGTCTTTAAACTTTTTGATAAAATCTCGTATTTCTCTCTTATAATAAGCTCCACTCTTCTGGGAGGGCTTTTCACTAGATTTTGGAGAATGTATGTGTCGTGGTTTGATGATCATTCAGGTATAAGAGCACTAATGCTGAGTGAGAAAGTGTCTGTGGTGCATTCAGCATTACAATGCATCACAAAGGTGTTCAGTGGGGTTGAGGTTCAGAAAATGTACATGTATGGCATTTGGTAGTCCATTATCCAGAACGGCTTACAGTTAACTCATTTATACAACTGAGCAGTTAAAGGTTAAGGGCCTTGCTCTTGGGATATGAACTCACAAAGATGTCTTGAACACTATTTCACAGGACTCTTTAGGCAGGTGAACACTGTGCGATTTGGCCACATTTTGGTCGTCTGAGACAAATCCTAAAAGATTCCTATAATCCTGGGCTAAAGTCTGTGGTCTTTGATCGCTGGTTTGACGTGTTCGCCGACATCGTTTCTTTCCTCTGATGCAATTCTGCCAGTGTCAGAAGATTTCAGACTCGTTCCTGCAGTGTGACTTGTCCTACAACGACCGTCAAACCAAGAACCAATAGGAGCGATGAACCCGAGGACGCAATTAGCGCGACAACTCCAAAGCACCTCGGGAAAAAACGTGAAAGCGAGTAGGTGGACAGGACAGCTAAAAAAGAAACTTATTGAGTTCTGGAGGGTAAAGGAGGACATTTTTATTATTAAGGCAAGAAACAAAATGAACACTACAGATTGTTTTTGTCTGCCATTAGCAAGAGAGCGTTTGTTTGTACGTGTCACGGATTAATGACGAGCCTATTTCTTGTGCGCATCAGTTTTTGACTGTCGTACAGTCTGACATTATGACAACAGATCCTACAGTGTGGCATGGGGATCATGTTCGTACAGTCTGACAAGCAACAATCGCAAAGGACTATAAAAAATATAGCACAGTGCGCATCAGGGATTACTTTTTTTTTCCCACTTCAGTCTTTGTAAATCATGTCTTCATGGATCTCGCTTTGTGCAACAGGGCATTCTCAAGCGTGTCACACTTCTTGGGTTCAGTGAAGGGAAATCCAGGATTGTAGAAAAGGGTTAGGGATGCCTAATAACTGCTACGTTTGCAGGTGTCCACATACTGATGGCTGTATAGTATATTATTAGGACTGTTGGTGGATAATAATAGAATACTAACATTGAGAAGTTTCCTAATAAGAAGGTCTAGACGATACTTCTCTACTATAATCTTTATTTACTGTTCTGTTCGGTGTACAATAGCTCCTCGGACGAAAACATGAATAAAAGTAGAAAATAGAACATTTCAATTTACTTAGGATTAAAAAGAACATCTGTGAGAACTTTAAGTTTTTTTAACAATTCAGGAAGTTGCGGGTTCTGTTTTCCTGCGCATCAGACCTATAAGAAGAGCTTTCTACAGTTACAGGTCAGTGTTGGATGAGGTACACCAACCACGTAGATACACTAGGTAAAATAACACTTCAGTAAACGTGAAAATACTCCCTTTTAACTGTAAAAGTACCAAAGTATTTGCTTTGAAATGTACTTAAGTATCCAAGGTGCTATGATTTATTGTGGATATAATGTTCTTATCATTTTTGTCACAAGACTTAATCAATTCAGTTTATGTGAAAAGACTCTAATGTTACTCTTGGCACACCAATAGAATGATATTAATGAGTCAAACACTGATTGATATCTAAAAAATTATCATGAGCCCAAAACCTTCTTTTTAACTTCAAATAAGTCAAGTTTATTTCTATAGCGCTTTTCACAACGGACATTGTCTCAAAGCAGCTTTAAAGGATGTAACAGTTAAGGTGAGCGATCTGTATTTACCACATGAGCAGCCATGGCGACTGTGGAAAGGAAAAACTCCCTTTGATGATATGAGGAAGAAACCTTAAGAGGAACCAGACTCAAGGGGAACCCATCCTCATTTGGGTTATATCAAGAGTGTGATTATAGTCTTTAAAACAATACAGAACACTGGAGAGTAAAAACTTACATGAGCACTGGTTGTAAGAATATGAGTAATGTCCTTTCTACAGTCTTATACAGTCATTTGAGGCTATGGAACCAGGAGCTACTGAGCAACTCATAAAATAGCTCAACATTTAAGATGATCATAAATCCAACACCCACCAACACCTCCATTCCAGAGCCTGTAAACACTCAAAGAGGTCCAATGTCCAAACTCTACATGAAGTGGAATCCAAATGGCGCTTGTTCGTTTTTAGATGGTTCGGGATGTTTGCTTGTTCGGCATCTACTTCTTTAAAGGTCCACAATCTTCATGATGTGGGTGTTCAAATAAGGCCACGGGTGTTGTGGCGAGTTGAAGTGAGGAGTTTCTTCTATCATTTACATATTTTTCTTAAAATGTTGTGCTTGCTGTTGAATTGACTCTAAACTGTATGTCGGTGATGAGTCAAGCGGTGATCAAAACAAGTTCAAAAAAGAACACGCGCTCGACCCTGATTGGTGGATTGCTGAGTGCTTGACCAGTTAAGATTTTATCCGCTCATAAATAAAAGGGAACGACTGATTTCCGAAAATGTAGATATAAGAATATGTAATATATTTGACTTTGAAATGTAGTAAAGTTAAAGTAAATGTCTCCTCGAACAGGAAATACTTCAGTAAAGTACAGACACGTGAAGAAGCTACTTAAGTAGAGAACACTTACTCCACACACTCTCACCAGAACAATAAGTTACGCTCCTGATCTTTTCATTCAATGCAATTTATGTCTTCCCTTTGAAGTAGTAAAGGATTTTTTCGGAAATATTAATGAAGGAACAAGCAAGATGTTATACATTAAAATGTAGTGAAAAGTTTCCCCAAATGAAAAAGTTGTCCGATTTTTATTGACAACTTAAAAACCCAAGGCTACATTTTGTGCTGCAGTGACATTCTTGTCTCCAGTGCAGAACACAATCCGCTCAAGGATGACGTTGATGTCGACACTGATGTTCCAGGATGACAACTACTAAGGTGCACAGGGCCACATCTGTGTGCAAGTTGTTTGACGAGCATGATGAAATACCGAGACACTTTTGACTGGCCTGCAAAATCGTGTTATCGGTTAGGAAACTTATTTGGAACAGCAGGTAGAATAGGCAGAATAGCCACACGCGCACACACACACACACACACACACACACACACACACACACACACACACACACACACACACACACACACACAAAACAGACACACTAGTTGGAGGAGTGGACTAAACCTGACAGGAAGACGCTAACCTGTTATGATTGGTTCTGTCGTTATAAAAGACTTGTGACTAATATGTTGTCCTCTTTTTTTTTTTTTTTTTTTTGCCTCCGTCGTGGTTCAGGTGTTTGACCTGTTCCCCTTGTACAGTTCACAAGCAGAGATGTTGATGCGGATGGAACACTGCAGCTGAAACTCACAGCACGATACTGAGCTTCTCCACACCGGCTGCATTGCTGCGCTCTGAAAACCACACACACACACACACACACACACACACACACACACACACCCAGTTCTGTTCCATTTCTATATGGAACGGACTCCACATGCCCTGCAGCACCGTGTGCCATGCTGGGAAACTAGTGTACCACTCAAATGCTATTAGTGTGTTCAATCAAAGCAAATGTGCTTCCTAATCCACCACCATGTGATGCAGCTTTCGCATCTTTCTCATACTGTAGATCCTTTTTTTCCAAACGCTGTCTGTCTAAGCTTTATAAAGTCTGTGTGGTAATGCCAACACCGTAATGTGGGGGGAAACTCTGGAAAAGTGAAGCTAAAGGAAATGATAGCTCAATGGTTAAGATGGTAGAGAAGGTGGTGAGTTCAAATCCCAGCATCATGTAGACCCTATTTCTGGGCCCTTGAGCAAGGCCCTTATCCCTCAGTTGTGACAATGAGGAAATTGAATGTCACTCTTGGTAAGGAAATCTGCCTGATGCAATGACTAAATGTTTTTATTTTACAGTAGAAATAGAAAAAGTTTACTCAAAAATTCCGAAAGTTATTACGATAAAAAAAAGAATTTCCTCACCATAAAATACCAGGATACAATGCAACATTTTTTTTATTACAACAGAAAATATTTCTCATAACTGTCTTCTTACAATGACTTTGCCTCATCTAAATATTTAGGCTTTTTTCAAGCAGTAGTTTTCTCCTAACAAATATTATCATTCTGCAAACTTTTTCTCTGAAAAAACCCAACAAAAAATAGGAATAAAGCAAAACTTTTTTTTTTTTTTACTCATAAAATAAACGTTACATTTTCCTTTCACATTTCCAGCAGGAATAATTTTTTTTTAGATGGAAACACTTTTTTCTAACAGCACAATTATTTCCACACAGAGGAAAAAGTTCCCTTAAAACACAAATGGCAAAGGTTCGCTTAAAATTCGTAAAAGAATCCGAAACAATTTTCCGGAACGGAAATGGTTTCCCACAATGGAAAAAACAAAATAATTTTCTCACTTCCGGTTTACATCACAACGCCAGTATTTTCCAACAAACAAAGTGCTTTTTATTAGTTGTTATAACAGTTATCCATCCTGTTTCTCCTGCTGCAGAGAAAAATCTCCAAAGGCAACACATTTTCTATTATTTTTTGGTATTAAAATCATATCTTGTCGCTGAACTGTAGCACATCCAGCTGTCGGATTAACAGTCAATCCCCTTTTCACTTTTTTGTGGGCGGGGCTTAGGTGAAGGCAGAAAGTCGTCCCTGATTGCTTTACTAACTCTCGCTATTACGTTTTGTTAGATTGTTGTTTTTTTAAACAATGAATGGTCAAAATCTATGTAAGGTCGCTCACTGCCGAACCGTCCACAGAATAAGCAGTGCAGTAGCCAGCGGTGGACAGTAACAAAGTAAATGTAATTCGTTACAGTAC
Source organism: Silurus lanzhouensis (assembly GCA_039877035.1). Classification (NCBI taxonomy): domain Eukaryota; kingdom Metazoa; phylum Chordata; class Actinopteri; order Siluriformes; family Siluridae; genus Silurus; species Silurus lanzhouensis. The sequence goes on from JBCEWE010000464.1 coordinate 3,288,550, forward strand.
TTAAGTAGCTTTTTTGCGTATTTGTACTTTACTGAAGTATTTCCATTTGGGGAGACTTTTACTTTAATGTCAAAATTACTCAATTGCTACATTTCTCAACTTTATATCATGAACTTTTCACTCAACTACGTTTTTGTAAACATTTTGTTTTTTATTTAGGATCGGATAAAAACTGGTCAAGCATGCAGCAACCAACCAATCAGGGTAGAGCATGCGCTCTTTTTTAAACACCTGATTGCCGCTTGGTCGTATCTACTCATCACAAACATACAGATCAGCATCCGTTTAACAGCAAGCAGAACATTTTCAGAGGAATAAATGATGGAAGAAACTCCTGACTTAAACTCAACACAACACAACACCCATTGCCTTATTTTTGTTAAATAGTTTAAAAGAAGGTTTTGGGCTCATTAATAGATAATCAGTGTTTAACTCATTAATATCATTCTATTAATAGATCAGTGTGCTGAGAGTAACATTAGAATCTTTTCACATAAACTGAGTTGATTAAGCAAAGAGTACTTGAACACACACCTAACACATAACATGGGCCTGTTCACAGTTAACCTCTCCCTTTTTACATTTGCCATAAAACACGGTTTCCTTCATGTTTAGTCTCTGGTCGTTAGCTAGCAGTTAGCTAACATACGCTTATAGGTTAGTGTTACAAGATAAATCAAATCACTGGCTCCCCGATTTCTCATTAGGTGCGCATGCATGAGAAACCTTTAGACACTATAAACCATATCAACAAAAGACGATAGAAAGACCTGATATGAAGCGTGTGCTGCAAACACAAGCATTTGTGTTAATCATTTCCCTCCGGTCCGCTGGTTTTATTGCATTTAACCACAGCTGTCAGCAGGTACAATTTCAAATTGGAGCCTGAAATCCGTCGATTCTGGAATCCAACAACACAACAAGAAGACGTTTGTGTTGCCGACTCTGTGCTGGTTTGTATCGGCCGCCCCCAGTTTTCTAATTCAATTCAATGCGATTAATTTGTATTTGTATAGCGCTTTTAACAATGAACATTGTCTCAAAGCAGCTTTACACAGATAATGTGGTGATTAAAAGTAAATATGTTCTTAAGGAAAAACTCCCCGAGATGGCAGAAACCTTGAGAGGAACCAGACATGTGGCCAAACAAATGAACATAATCCATAAACAAAATAACAAATCGGAAAACACAACAAATCCAAAAATATATTAACAAATCTGAAAACACGACGACAATTCAGACAAACCGAAAAAAGTTCAGTATAGTTTGTGACTCAAATACTTAACGCTGATTGGACGAGACACTTGTTCCTTCCTTTCACTGTTCCTCCACCACTTTTGATGACCACTGAAGACCAGGAACATCTCGTCTATCTCTCGTCAAATCCTTATACTTGCCAATTTCTCTTGCTTCTAAACATATATATATAGTATGTAGTACATATATATATATATATATATATATATGGTAGGGGATTAAATACTTATTTTACTCAATCAAATACAACTTAATTTATGTATATTAATCTTTAATTATTTTATTCAGGATTTTTTTTTTTTATTCCTTTTTCTCTCTGATAAAATAAACCTACCATTAAATTCTAGACTGTTCATTTCTTTGGAAATAAATGGATGATTTTTTTTTTTTTTTTCACTTTCCACTGGCTCACTTTTGAACTTGTTCTTCTCCGAGTTCAGCAGCACCAGCGTAGAGTACGTCCCTCTTTGGGGGATATTATCCATCACGGTAATTTGTCTTGATTTGAGGTAGTAGGACTTGTTAATTAGCCCAGATTTCCCTTTAGTCTTTAAGCTGTCATGCCATCATAGGCTTCTAGCTTTATCCCAGAAATAGTATCTTCAGCATGGAGTTTTTTAATTACAGCACTATAACCCTGTATGTGAGTGTGCAAACAACTTCACCGGTGTTTTACTATCTGATGCATCCTGCTGTGAGGGATATTTCCAGGTGAGATAAACTTCCTGACAATCAATCAATAATTCTGAACAAATATGTAGACGACGTAATCCTAATTATTTTAATTGTTTGTGTCATGAATTAATTAGCATCTTTGTTTTGAAAGTCTTTAGTGCTTTGAGTTGAAGAGCCGCTGTAACTGTAGCGTTGTTATTTGTTTGCCTTTCAGTGTCAGTAAAGGGGGTGTGGCCTATGTAATTGCCATTCTGAATTATTATGTAGCAGTTGTGCTTTAAGTTCATTTTAGTGAAGGGGTGTGGCTTCTGATTCTTTCATATTCAGTAAAGGGGGAGTGTCTTCTGTGCTTCTGTGAGTGTGGCCTTTGTGTTTTGTTAGTCTCAGTGAACCAGGTGTGATCTATCTGTCGTTTTCATGAAGGGGGTATGGTCTAGCTGTCAGTTTTAATGCCTCAGGTGTGGTCTATCGGTCAGTTTTAATGAAGAAGGCAGGGTCTATCTGTCAGTTTTAATGAAGGGGCGGGATCTATCTGTCAATATTAATGATTTCATGGTCTATTTGTTTTTCCTTTTCTAACAAGTGGGTGTGGTCTATCTGTCAGTTTTAATGAAGGAGGTGTGCTCTATCTGTCAGTTTTAATGAAGGAGGTGTGGTCTATCTGTCCATTTTAATGAAGGAGGAGTGGTCTATCTGTCTTTATTTTTCTTGGTGAAGAAGGTGTGGTCTTTATGTCTATAAGTCTTGTGTCTTAACTCGCAATATGTAGCCTCTGCGCTATGATTCTTTGATTAAGGTGTTTTAATATAAAATGAGAAAACTCTAAAAGAAAAAAAAACCTCATTTTAAATCTTTACCTGTAGATCCCTTTTGCTCTTTTTAACTATAATGAGCAATATAAATGATGGAACAGAAAGTGTTCTGTGTATTATTAATACCCAAACCGGCTCGTATTCATCAGTGAGTTTTTGTGTTTCAGCTCCTGCATTGATTGATTTCTCAGAGAAACTGTTGGCCTGCAACAACTGAGTGTATGCGTGGTGTACTACGGTAGCGTGTGCACATCTCATAAACTGTAATTTCGTCATCTTCGCTGAAGTGTCAGCTGGGAAAAAAGGCGTTCGGAACAGCCGCAGTTTCTCAGAAGGAGCCTGATTTTTATTTTCAGGAAGGCTGCGCGAAAACCACGGCGCTCTGCGTGCACTTAGAGCCGCCGGTGCTGTTAGCGAGCCGTGTGTGGTATCCAGGCTTTCATAAAATATTCAATTAATTCACTTTAAGATCTCGCAGACTGCTTGCGTGTCAGCAGGAACAGGTAACGTTCAAACCTCTCGGAGTCTGCAGGCAAACAGAGCACCGCACGGTGCAGCCATGACACGGGATATATGTGCTTTAATTACGCTTTTATTTACCTTTTTTCGAATGGACGTTTCATCTTTCCTGGAACGGATACTAGTTTTTGCTTCGCACTATATATATCTTATATATATAAATATCTGTTATACATTCTTCACACTCTTTAGGGAATAATCTAATAAACGATAAAATGAGTTCATTGTTTTTTTAAGCAGTCTAAATCAATTTGATTGATTATTTATTATGTTAGCATTTTATTTACCATTTTATCGTTGAATTTTATTGAATAGGGTAAATGTTCATATATATATATAATAGCCTTATCTTTAGCAACACACGGGTTGTTGATTTTAGCACAGAATATCTCTCCTTCGACATTTAAAAAGCCTTAAAGGACGGCCTTCCCCTCAGCTTTTGACGCCGCTTAAAGCTCTCTCTCACACACACACACACACACACACACACAAGCACACACACTCTGGGCTCTGATTCTGGCCCTGCCTTTTCTATAGGCTCTCCACAGGTGTGCAGTTGCCAAGGAGACTTGTGTTCGAGGCTTGTCCTCCCACATGCGTAAACTCCTCACACCATTATGAAACCCTCTTTCAGCTATTTTGCTTTTAAACACCAGGAAATGAAAAGATTTTTTTTTTGTTTATTTGTTTTTGTTTTTTGAGTGGAGTGAATTTCCACATTTTGTTATGTTACAGCTTTATTTCAAAATGGATTTAAGTTCATTAATTTCCTCAAAATTCTACAAACAATACCCAACGTTAAAGGTTTGTTTGAATTCTTACACTGTTCATCCTCGAGATGTTTCTACAACTTGATTGGAGTCCACCTGTGGTAAATTTAGTTAATTGGACATTATTTGGAAAGGCACACACTTGTCTATATAAGATCCCACAGTTACAGTGGATGTCAGAGCACAAACCAAGCCATGTAGTCCAAGAAATTGTCTGTAGACCTTTAGAGACAGGATTGTATCTAGGCACAGATCTGGGGAAGGATACAGAGAAAATTCTGCATCATTGAAGGTCCCAATGAGCACAGTGGCCTCCATCATCCGTAAATGGAAGAAGACCATCAGGACTCTTCCTAAAAAAGGCCACCTGGAAAAACTAAGCGATTGAGGGATAAGGGGCCTTAGTCAGGGACCTGCTGCTTCTAATAAAAAGAATAAAAAAATACACACACACACACATTATATATATATATATATATATATATTTATATTTTATTATTATTTATATTTATATTTTTTATTTATATTAGCTACAAAAAAAATGTGTGTGTGTGTGTGTGTGTGTGTGTGTGTGTATATATACAGTGCCCTCCACAATTATTGGCACCCCTGTTTAAGATGTGGTCGTGGACTTCTAAAAATTCTCCTTTTTTTTAAAACAACATAGAACCCAAATGCAAAAAAAGAGAAAAATCCAACCTTTCATTTAAGTACATTACTTTGGTGGTAAAAAAATCACACATTTAAAAAAAAAAAAAAAACTTGAAATCATGTGTGCCACAATTATTGGCACCCCTAACAATTCCTCTGAAAAATTTAATTGTTTTTTTTGTTTAATATATTTTTCTGTAGTTGCTAAGGTTGGTCAGGGTATCTAGGGACTTTTAATTAGTAATTCATGATTTCCTGTTTCCCTGGGGTATAAATATGATGTGACACAGAGGCCTAATTCTCTTACCAATTTGTCAACATGGCAAAGACAAGAGAACACACCATTCAAGTAAGGCAGATGTGTGTCGACCTTCATAAGTCAGGCAATGGCTACAAGAAAATAGCCACTCGCCTTAACTTGCCGGTATCTACAGTCAGAGGAATCATTAAGAAGTTTAAAACAACTGGAACAGTGACAAACAAGGCTGGAAGAGGTCCCAAGTTTATCTTGCCACAACGTACAGTGAGGAGGATGGTAAGAGAAGTAAAAAAATTTCCCAAGCTCCCGTCACAGAATTGCATCAAAGAGTGGCATCTTGGGGTCACAGAGTCTCCAAAACAACCATCAGACGCTTCTACATGCCAACAAGCTGTTTGGAAGGCATGCAAGGAAAAAGCCTTTTCTCACTAACACTCACAAACGTAAACGTCTGGAGTTTGCTAAGCGGTACTGGGACTTCAACTGGGATCGTGTGCTTTGGTCAGATGAGACTAAGATTGAGCTTTTTGGCAACAAACACTCTAAGTGGGTCTGGCGTAAAACAAAAGATGAGTATGCCGAAAAGCACCTCATGCCCACCGTGAAGTATGGTGGAGGATCTGTGATGCTGTGGGCCTGTTTCTCTTCCAAAGGCCCTGGGAACCTTGTTAGGGTGCATGGCATTATGAACGCTTTGAAGTACCAGGATATTTTAAATAAAAACCTGATGGCCTCTGCCAGAAAGCTGAAGATGGGTCGTCATTGGGTCTTTCAGCAGGATAATGATCCAAAACATGTGGCAAAATCTACACAAAAGTGGTTCAGCAGTCACAAACTCAAGGTCCTCCCATGGCCATCTCAGTCCCCAGACCTCAACCCAATCGAAAACCTGTGGGGCGAGCTAAAGAGAAGAGTGCATAAGAGAGGACCCAGGACACTGGATGATCTAGAAAGATTGTGCAAAGAAGAATGGTCAAAAATCCCTCTCTCTGTGTTCTCCAATCTTGTGAAATGTTATAGGAGGAGATTAAGTGCTGTCTTGTTGGCAAAAGGAGGTTGTACAAAGTATTAACATCAGGGGTGCCAATAATTGTGGCACACATGATTTCAAGTTTTTTTTTTTTTTCTTTCTAAATGTGTGATTTTTTTTACCACCAAAGCAATGTACTTAAATGAAAGGTTGGATTTTTCTCTTTTTTTGCATTTGGGTTCTATGTTGTTTTAAAAAAAAGGAGAATTTTTAGAAGTCCACGACCACATCTTAAACAGGGGTGCCAATAATTGTGGAGGGCACTGTGTATATATATATACACACACACACACACATTTTTTTTGTAGCTAATATAAATATATATATATATATAATGGCCAGGCACATCACACAGTCCCTTCATTAACAATTTCCCTTTGAGCAGCTGTCAGGCTGGAAGGACGAGCAGAAGCCGAAGTTCAACAGAACAAAGATTTGTTTAATGATGTAGGGAATGTAGACAAACCAACACAGCAGTAAGCACAGGATCACTGAAGGCACAGGCAAAGAGCAGTTCATAAGATATATCCACAGACTAGAACCACAATGAGATAAGTCCTTGGTGACAATCCACAAAGAGGTAGTCCATAGAGAGAGCAGTCAGAAGGTCCAGTGAAGTTCTCCAGACTAACTGGTAGAACAGACGGGGAGCGTTTGGAAGTGTGTGCTTATGTAGTGTGAGCTGATGAGAGACAGGTGTTTGATTAGTAGGACGGGGAGCTGCTAGGAGGAATGTGTGGCTCAAGAGAGGGTGTGGCTGGTGGATCCCTGACAGCAGCACACCTTATTGTGTTTTATTCTTTACATGCATCTGGAAGCAATCTGTTTTCTCTTGAAAGTGAGACTGTTCTTATAATATTATAATATTTCATATAATATAATGTAATTATATTCTCCATGTTGGTCCACGCTTCCTTCAGACGACATAGGCCAGCTTCGTAATCATATTTAAAAATAATAATCGTATAAATTATCATGTATGGTGCATGTTTGCCAAAATAAAAGTAAAAAAATCAAAGTGCATTTATTTTGTTGTCTGAAATCTCTCCAGGTTTCGCGTGGTATTCCAGCAGGGCCTAGAGAGTAAAATAAAAATATTATGTGCTAATGAAAAAGACCTTTTTGTTTTTTCCAGCTGGCTGCATCTTACACTATGAGGTGCTGTTGATGTTTACATATCGCAGTAAATTATGTTTTATCTGTATAAATATGTGGTTAGATGTTCTCATAGATGACGAGAATAAACAAGTATTCTGTCACGATCGCGCGTGTTTCTGCGAGGTCTGGGATGTTTGACATGGTACGGGTGGGCGAACAGCTGGTTCTCATAGCTGCCTTGTTTGTGTGGAGTGCAGGTGGTCAGCAGTGGGGAGTACAGGTGCGAGGAGGGACAAACTACAAACTAGCGACAAGTCTCACTGATGCATGAGGCCAACGAAGGTTATTCCATCTGGTCCGTACTGACAGAACGACTACTGTGACACAAGTCACATAAAATTTTAATTATGGTTAGAGGACGAGTGTCACAGCACACGGTGCATCACACCTTGCTGTGTCCATGCTGACCTCCACAGCACACAGTCAAAAGCATTTACAACTGGAATGTCAACATCTGAACCTGGACCTCAGAAGAACGTTGTCCAGTATATCCTATTTTCTTTGCGCCATTAACCTGAATGCACCGTAGTAAGAAGACAAGACAATGGATGGCGTTAGGCATGTACAAGAATTTCAGCTGGAGTCTAACTGTTCTTATTGATGTCTATTTGACACGTGCAGCTTAGGCTACGTCTACACTAATCCTTATAAAGTTGAAAAGGGCTTTTTTGTGTAAACAACGCTACGTGTCCACACTTTCATTTTCTCTGGAGAAAGGGTGTCTGAATAATGCTTTAAATGTAAATATTGTGTAATGTAATATATACACGTAGACCCTGAGGTGCAATGGTTCATCTTACGATAGCGATATGAAAATATTTTTCAAAATATTGAAATGTTCGTACTATACTTTGGCACGCTGCCAGGATGTACGCATTTTCCACCTTGTGAGATGCTTTACTCTCGCCAGGGGTCGACAGAGTTCAGTTGTTCTTGTGTTTTTGGTGTTTCAAAGCCCAGTTTATCTCTTGTCTCTCTCTTTTTTTGCCTAGTCCGATTTGTTCGTTCTTTAATCACGTGACTCCCATATGTGCTATGCAGTTATGTGTACATATATATACTTTTGGAACTATAGCTAAAGTACGTGTATGTAGAAGTGTCGGGAGATCTGCTAATTGAAAAGATTACATATTATTTTATTTCCGGTCGAATGAACGAAATTACCTAAATGACTCAATAAAGGATTAGTTCATTTTGATGTATTTGATTCCAAGAACCAATTCACTAAAATGACCCGATCTCCCCATCACTAGTGTAAATTGCTCTGTTTTGCTAAATTATGTACTGTAATTTCCGGACTATAAAGCGCACCCATATATAAGCCACTGAATTTTACAAATATTTTTATTTTTAACATAAATAAGCCGCACCTGTCTATAAGCCGCATGTCTACACTGAAACTAATGAACTTTACACAGGCTTTAACGAAAGACACGTTACACACGGTTCCTTGACTAACCCGTAACTCTGTTGCAAAGAAAAATAAAAAAACAAGAGTTTTGGAAACCTGTGCTTATATGATTTCTGTTGCAACTGACTGAAGCTCTCCGTTCACCCAGACTCAACGCGCTACAACGGCTTGTATCTAAACAGTAGCCGACCAAAAAAGTCATTGTTCACTGTCTTTCTTCTTCCTTTCACAACTATTTCTCTCGGGAGTTTATCTTTTGGCATCGTCGTGCGTTTAAAAATCACCCGATGGAAGTTTTTTCTCCCGAAGCCGTGCAGCTCAGAACAGAGGTGAGGTGCGTTTTTTCGTTTCTGTTCGGAAATTTCATTGGTCTAATGTTATAGGGCTCAGTTTTTTAGCTTGAAGTTTGTGAAACCGGGAAAAACCCAGGAAAAATTCATGAATTAGCCGCTTCATTGTTTAAGACGCGGGGTAAAAAACGTGGGAAAAAAGTATTCAATTCAATTCAATTCATTTTTATTTGTATAGCGCTTTTAACAATGAACATTGTCTCAAAGCAGCTTTACACAGATAATGTGGTGATTAAATGTAAATATGTTCTTTGTAAGTATGTTTGTCCCTGATGAGCAACTGTGGCAAGGAAAAACTCCCCGAAATGGCATAAGGAAGAAACCTTGAGAGGAACCAGACTCAAGAGGGAACCCATCCTCATCTGGGTTGCACCAAATGTCCATTTGAAGCATATATACAAAGTTGCGGGGTACAGTGATGATGATCAGAAGCAAACTGCACTCCCGAGTCAGTGCAGCAGACCGCCGACACCAACTACAGTCCAATCCATCCTCAAAGCACCCGTTCTACTCCGGAATTTTATGGAACCACCCAAGGAGCATGTTTAACTCGATCGAGAGAGAGAGAGAGAGAGAGAGAGAGAGAGAGAGAGAGAGAGAGAGAGAGTGACGGGAAGAGAAGGATATGGATTATTAAGTGTAACTATTGGTGTATGAAAGTTAATGTCACTGTGCAGTTTGGACTCCGGCAAGACTCGCTATGGCAGCATAACTAAAAGGGAGAACCAGAAGGTAACACAGACATGAGGGATCTCTGGGATAAGAGACGACCCACCACACCACCGTCAACAAACCTGAGTGACCGTGTGAATGTGAGGGGACGACAGCATACAAATATACCACTTCACCAAACACTCTATATCCATGCTCCCTCCAGATCTGAGCCTTTACCTAAGAAAAAAAAAAAAATCTACTGATAAAAGGCTTGACTAAGTAAATACGTTTTCAACCTCGACTTGAACACTGAGACCGTGTCTGAGTCCCGAACACTGATTGGAAGGCTGTTCCATAACTGTGGGGCTTTATAAGAGAAAGATCTGCCCCCTGCGGTAGTCTTCATTATTTGAGGAACCAACAGATAGCCAGCACCTTTTGATCTAAGTAGGCGTGGAGGATCATACTGGTACAGAAGTTCACTCAGATACTGCGGTGCGAGACCGTTAAGTGCTTTATACGTCAGTAGTAATATTTTATAATCAATGCGAGATTTGATTGGGAGCCAGTGTAGACTGATTAAAACAGGGGTGATGTGGTCGTATTTCCTAGATCTAGTGAGGACTCTTGCTGCTGCATTCTGGACTAACTGAAGCTTATTTATGCACTTACTCGCACACCCAGACAGTAAAGCGTTACAGTAGTCCAATCTAGAAGTAACAAAAGCATGAACTAGTTTTTCTGCATCCTGTAACGACATCATATTTCTAATTTTAGCAATATTTCTTAGGTGAAAGAAGGCGATCCTGGTGATATTATTCACGTGAGACTCAAAGGAAAGACTCGGGTCAATAATCACACCAAGGTCTTTGACAGCCGTACATGCTGAAACAGAAACACCATCCAGAGATGCTACGTAATCAGAAAGTTTGCTTCTAGCTGCATGTGGTCCTAGTAAGAGTACTTCCGTCTTATCTGAGTTGAGCAGAAGAAAGTTATTAAGCATCCACTGTCTAATGTCCTTTACACACTTCTCAACACTGTTTAGCTGATCTCTCTCATCTGGCTTTGCTGAAATATACAGCTGTGTGTCATCAGCATAGCAATGGAAGCGAATCCCATGTTTATGAATGATTTCACCAAGAGGCAGCATATATAAAGAGAAAAGCAGTGGGCCTAAGACAGATCCTTGAGGAACACCAAACTTTACCTCATAGAGTGTGGAGAACTCACTATTTACATCCACAAACTGATAGCGATCAGTCAAATAAGACCTGAGCCAAGAGAGAGCTGTTCCCTTTATTCCTACAACGTTCTCAAGTCTAGCAAGCAGTATAGTGTGATCAATGGTGTCAAAAGCTGCACTAAGGTCGAGCAAAACAAGTAAGGAGACAAAACCCTGATCAGAGGCCAATAACAGGTCATTTACCACCTTAACTAGCGCCGTCTCTGTGCTATGATGAGGCCGAAATCCTGACTGATACACTTCAAAAATGTTATTCATAAGTAGGTGTGAGCATAACTGCTGTGCTACAACCTTTTCTAAAATTTTGGATATAAAGGGGAGATTTGATATCGGTCTGTAGTTGGACAACTGACATGGGTCAAGGTCAGGTTTCTTAATAAGGGGGTGGATAACTGCCAGTTTGAAGGATTTAGGTACATAACCAGTGCTAATGGAAGAGTTAATTATTTTTAAAACTGGTTTGATTACCTCTGGAGTTATCTGTTTAAAGAAACTAGTAGGCAATGGATCGAGAATGCAGGTTGATGATTTTGATGAGGAGATTAATGAAATTAAGTCCTTCTCATGAATAGGAGTGAAGCTTTGTAGTTGATTGTCCGTTATAATTACACTGCTGTCTACAGGGTTATTTGTAAAATAATTTGGATTTATATTAACCGTCTGGATTTCTTGCCTGATGTTTTCAATTTTATTATTAAAAAAGTTCATGAAATCATTACTACCTATTGATGGTGTGCATGTGAGTGCAGTGCTTTTATTCCCTGTTAATTTTGCTACCGTGCTGAATAAAAATCTAGGATTATGCTTGTTATTTTCTATGAGGGTGGAGAAATATGCTGATCTAGCCGCACTAAGAGATTTTCTATATTTTAGGAGGCTCTCCTTCCATGCAATTTGAAATACTGTTAATTTTGTTTGACGCCATTTACGTTCTAATTTTCGAGTGGTCTGTTTTAAGGTGCGTGTATGATCAGTATACCACGTGCTAATTTTTTCTCCCTGTTCATTTTGGTCTTAAGGGGAGCTACATCATCTAGAGTGTAACGTAACGTTGTTTCTAGATGTTCAGTGGCCCAATCGAGCTCTGCGGGGTCTGACGGAGATCTATCTAATATCGTAATTTCGGGAAGATTATTAATAAAACGCGCTGCTGTAGCTGACGTGAAAGTACGCTTAACACGGTAACGTGGTGAGGTAGAAATGCAATGACTTAGGCAAATTTTAAACGAGATTAGATAATGGTCTGAAATAGCTTCAGACTGTGGAATTATGACTAAGTTTTTTATTTTCAATCCAAATGTTAACAACAAATCGAGAGTGTGTCCACCACTATGAGTGGGTCCTATAACATTCTGATTAATTCCAACTGAATCTAGAATGGACACAACTGCTGCTCTTAAGGAGTCTTCCTGATTATCAAAATGAATATTAAAGTCTCCAACAATTAATGCTTTGTCTAAAGAAGTAGCTAAATTTGTAATGAAATCTGCAAATTCTATCAGAAAATCAGAGTAGGGCCCTGGGGGTCTATAAATAATAATTAGTGGAATTAACTGGCTTGACCTGCTTTCGGACACTGAACATTTTATGTTGGTGTAAAGAACTTCAAATGTTTTACATTTGTATTTAGTCTTTTGTGTGACATTTAGATTATTATTATAAATAGCTGCTACTCCACCTCCTCTGCCATTTAGACGGGGTTGGTGTATGTAACTATACCCAGGAGGACTCGCCTCATTTAATGCTACATATTCATTCGATTTAATCCACGTTTCTGTCAAACACATTATATTAAACTCCTGGTCGGTAATAATTTCGTTTATAGTCAGCGCTTTAAGTAGCAGCTTATAGTCCGAAAAATACGGTACTGTAATTTGTTCAATTATTAACCAATTACAGTATAATACCCTATACTGATCATTCTTTAAGAGTCCTGGGTAGGCCATGTCTTGACTTACGACACTTTCAAGTTACGATGATATCATTGTAATGCATCTCCATCATAATTTTGGGACTACATGTATACAATTGGGTGATTGCTTGTTAGCTGCATTTGTATGTAAAATAAATTCAGACATTGAGCATTTCAAATTTCACTTTCAGCCAAACTGTTGCTACAGTCAATCCTAGAGTGTTGAACTTAAGTGGCAATGACTCCATTTAAGACAGAGACATCCTGCCTGTCACCCAGCCATCATCCTGTGTGGTTCACACACAATTACACACTGTCACCCTCCTGTCACTGTTAATGTGGTTTTATCCTGGAGTGAGAGATCCTGGAGTGAGACTCCTTCAGAGTAATGGTGATTTTGTTGTTTTACACTTTCCTTATGTAATGTCAGTGATCAGATCATTCTGTTGGCATGTGAGAGTCTTACATGTGTGTGTGTTGGGGGGGGGATTCTCTGTGTCAAGGTTTCTCAGGTTCGTTTGCTTGAATTGGCTCTGTGGAATAAAATGAAATGCCTCAAGGACAGCTCACCATGGAATCGGCTTAAAATCACGCTTACACTTGTAAATGCATAAAAAGTGCTGCTCTGTACATACACACTAGAGAGAGAGAGAGAGAGAGAGAGAGAGAGAGAGAGAGAGAGCAAAAGACTGACTGAGAACCTCAGTGATGTTTCAACATCTAAGAAACGCTAAAGGAAATGTCACAGCTTTGGTATTCGGAGTCATGAAATAAAGTGAATTGCTATCCAGTTCATTACATTACTGAAGAAGAAAGAGCTCTGTGTGTGTTTGTGTGTGTGTGTGAGAGTGTGAGTGTGTAAAATGTACATGCTCAATATTTCATTTCAGATGGAGTTCCAAGCCAAAAACCTATTTACTGTTCAATTATTTACAGACTGTTCTGTAATTCAATTTTTTATGGCGATCTAAAAATGAAGCTTGGGTTCATATTCGTCTCTATTTAGCACTGACATATTTGTAACGTGTGTGTGTGTGTGTGTGTGTGTGTGTGTGTGTGTGTGTGTGTGTGTGTGTGTGTGTGTGTGTGTTGGTGTTGAGTTTGTGACGACCTGCTTTACACCTCCAATGAGGTATTTACTTTAAGCCTGGACGGATTAGCTGGAGTCTATCAGACCTAAAGCTGTAATTAAACCCTGTGAGAAATCAGGACAGACACTGCTGCTTCTGCCTCACGCAGCCAGGACGAAACTACCGATCAACATCAGAGCGTACAAGTTGCTCTGAGATGCCATTAATCTCTTCACAGCACGCAGCCCAAAGTACATCCATGCTGTACTTACTTTTGAAGTGTTGTGGGTGTTAAAAGAACAGGGCATGTTTTTTTTTCTTACCAAAAATGACCTACAAATGAGGTGGATTCAGCTAAGTACAACAGAGCACAGAAAGAACGGCTCTGTCATGGGATTTGAACTTGCAGCCTGTTTGCCGTAGACATTCTAATTTAATTTGGGTTGAAGTGGTGTAGTAAAAGTTGCTTGTATTCAGAATATGGTTACACACCGGCTTGAAATGCCCAAGAGGCTGTTTCTGACAAAGATTTGGTTTCCTCTAATCGCTACAGTAGGAAAAAATTGTGATCATTAAAGGAACTCACAGTTTATTTGTTTTATTTTCATTATTTGCCAGTGGTGGCTCACTTTATAAGGTTCTGGTTTCCTGATCGGGAGGTCAGATGTTTAAGCCCCAGCCAATGTTCACTGTTGGACCCTTAACTAAAAAACTGCATTTTTTAAATTGTATCTACATTTCATAGTAGTACTTATAGATGTGGCAACATTAACAATACTAGTAATAGTAAGCAGTGTTAGTAGAAGAAGCAGAAGTAATAGTTATAGTAATAGAAGTATTATTTTTAGTAGCAGCAGCAACTGTAGTAGTAAACCAGTTGTAGTACTAGTAGTAGATGTAGTAATATTGTGAATTTAGTGATTGTAGTAGTAGTAAAATAGTGGTAGTAACAGTAGTAGGAGATGTATCAGTATTAAAAGTCATAAATATTAATAAACAAGCTTCAGTTAGTCCAGAATGCAGCAGCCAGAGTTCTTACAAGGGCAAGAAAATATGATCACATAACCCCGATCTTATCGTCCCTACATTGGCTTCCTGTTAAGTTTCGAATAGACTACAAACTATTACTTCTCACTTATAAAGCACTAAATGGTTTGGCTCCCATGTATCTATCCAGTCTTTTAACACGCTACAATCCGCCACGCTCCCTAAGATCTCAAAACTCTGGGCTTCTAGTAGTTCGTAGAATAGCAAAGTCCACTAAAGGTGGTAGAGCATTTTCACATTTAGCTCCTAAACTCTGGAATAGTCTTCCTGACGGTGTTCGGGGCTCAGACACACTCACCCAGTTTAAGTGTAGATTAAAAACATATCTTTTTAGCAAAGCCTACACATAACATACGTCTCACATCATAACCGTGTGCTCCAGAACATCTGATCACATGCACATTATCAACTTGTGCTGTTAATATCATGAACAGCAGCTACGCTAATTCCTCTCCACTGCTTCTCTTTCTCTCCCCATCCCGAGACACCCTGAGGTTTGGCCAGCTTCAGTCACCTCCCACCTCATGATGATTACGGACCTTTGAAGAAGTTGATGCCGAACTCGCAAACATCCCGAACCATCTAGAGACGTACCAGTGCCATTTGGATCCCGCTACATGTGTGGAGTTTTGACATTGGACCTCCTGGAGTGTTTAAAGGCTCTGGCATGGAGAAGCTGATGCTGGATCTGTGATGATCACAAATGCTGAGCTCATAAAACTAGGAGCTACTAACCATATAGACTGTATAAGACTGTAGAAAGAACATCACTTATAATCTTATACTCCAGTGCTCATGTTAGTCCTCACTCTCCAGTGTTCTGTATTGTTGAAAGATTTATGATCAAACTCTTGATGTCACCCAGATGAGGATGGGTTCCCCTTTTGAGTCTGGTTCCTCTCAAGGTTTCTTCCTCATAACATCTAAGGGAGTTTTTCCTTGCCACAGTCGCCACGGCTGCTCATCAGGGACAAATTCACACCATTCACCATCACTGTTGATTTCTGTAAAGCTGCTTTGAGACAATGTCTGTTGTGAAAAGCGCTATACAAAAAACAAAGAAAAAAACAAAAGAAAAAAAAAGTCATAGAACAGGTAGCAGTAGTAATTGTATTTGATGTCATACTAGTAGTAGTAAATGTATAGTAGTAACAGTAGTAGTAGATGGAGCAGTAGTAATAGTTGTAGTAGTTGGAGCAGTAGTAACAGTAGTAGTAGATGTAGCAGTAGTAACAGTAGTAGTAGATGGAGCAGTAGTAACAGTAGTAGTAGATGTAACAGTAGTAACAGTAGTAGAAGATGTAGCAGTAGTAACAGTAGTAGTAGCTGTAGCAGTAGTAATAGTAGTAGTAGATGTAACAGTAGTAACAGTAGAAGATGTAGCAGTAGTAACAGTAGTAGTAATAGTAGTAGTAGATGTAGCAGTAGTAATAGTAGTAGTAGATGTAGCAGTAGTAATAGTTGTAGTAGATGTAACAGTAGTAACAGTAGTAGTAGATGTAGCAGTAGTAACAGTAGTAGTAATAGTAGTAGTAGATGTAGCAGTAGTAACAGTAGTAGTAATAGTAGTAGTATATGTAGCAGTAGTAACAGTAGTAGTAATAGTAGTAGTATATGTAGCAGTAGTAATAGTAGTAGTAGATGTAGCAGTAGTAATAGTTGTAGTAGATGTAACAGTAGTAACAGTAGTAGTAGCTGTAGCAGTAGTAACAGTAGTAGTAGATGTAACAGTAGTAACAGTAGTAGTAGATGTAGATGTAGCAGTAGTAATAGTTGTAGTATATGTAACAGTAGTAACAGTAGTAGTAGCTGTAGCAGTAGTAACAGTAGTAGAAGATGTAGCAGTAGTAAAAGTAGTAGTAGATGTAACAGTAGTAGTAGCTGTAGCAGTAGTAACAGTTGTAGTAGATGTAGCAGTAGTAATAGTTGTGGTAGTAGACGGAGCAGTAGTAACAGTAGTAGTAGCTGTAGCAGTAGTAAGAGAAGTAGTACATGTAGCAGTAGTAAAAGTCATAGATGTATTTGTTGTAGTTTTATTATTATTATTATTATTATTATTATTATTATTATTATTAGTTAGTAGTTAGTAGTAGTATTATTATTATCACTTCCTTTACTTTACTATAATGGGAAACCATAAAGAACCCTTTATTTGAATGCTGTAGATTTAACACTTTAATGAAACAAAACGAATAAGACCTTGATGCTCAAACTATGACTTTATAGCGTATAACCGCGGAGGGGTAATGGCTCCTGATCAGTTTATCTGCTGTCTCCCTGAAGAGAACAGGTTTCATTTGGAGTCTCAAGGTTTCTTCCTTGTGTTGTCTCAAGGAGGTTTTCTTACACCTGTTACTTGGGGCTTGCAGATTAGAGATCTAAATCTAAATATTTGGAAAGCTGCTTTGTGACAATGCCTATTTTCATAAGTGGTATATATACAGTATATTGGAAATGAAGCATTTCATTTATCACTATAGAGCTGAAAAGCAGCATGACATGTTTTTGTAGAAAAAGGTCAAATTTTTATGTATATTGTGTTTTATTTCCTGTTTTGTGTAGTCCATGAGAATGTAGTGTATCTTGACTAGACTGGCAAAAGCTGTTCATATAACCATTTAACACTTTTTTTATCCGCTGTCCCCCCAGCCTTCTCCACACTGTTCAATTTAGTTGTTTTATTTCCAGCTGTCAGCATCTGGAGTGTGCATTCACCCATTTTTCATTCGATTTGAGGCTGCCAAAACTGTAACGCATGCAAAGTGTTTAATATTATACGGCATATAATAAACGGCAACGATGGAATAATATGTATGGAAATAATGCTGAATTATTTCTCATAAACAGCGTTTCTAGCATGACATCTCTGAAAATTGTATCGCATAAATGTTCAAACGAGTAGAACGTTGCTTGTGCCTTGACAGAAGTAAGATGCAAGTAATTTCACTTCCCCCTTGCCAGGGAGACACTAGACAGCCTGTAGATATAAAGATCTGGAGTCACGCCTTCCTTTGAGTGGAAAACAGACCACTTCCTCCTCCAGTATGGTGCCAAGCCAAATGGCTGCCATGTGTCCAACAAGAAGCCAATAATATGTAACTGACAAATGCTACAGTTACTCCTTGTACCATTGCGGGATTATTATTTGTTATTTCCGTCTTGTGCAAGTGAAGGTTAACTGACAAATTCTACAGCTACAGTGAGCAATAACGTTTTAAAGCTGTTCCGATGCTTATGTGCATGGCAAGTGTAATCCAAGTGCAACTGTGTGGTGATTTTACATTTATTGGGCTGACACCTAAAAACTTCCTGTCATTTTTTTGTGTCCTGTTAAAAGACTGATCCCAACACACCATTTGATTGAACTCCAGCTTTAAAAGTTTGTTTTTGTCATCAGAATCTAACGCACAAAAAGTAGCTCCTACTTATACTCCAGTACTCATGTTAGTTCTCTCTCTCCAGTGTTCTGTATTGTTGAAAGATTTATGATCAAACTCTTGATGTCACCCAAATGAGGATGGGTTCCCCTTTTGAGTCTGGTTTCTCTCAAGGTTTCTTCCTCATAACATCTAAGGTAGTTTTTCCTTGCCACAGTCGCCAAGGCTGCTCATCAGGGATAAATGCACACCATTCACCTTCACTGTTGATTTCTGTAAAGCTGCTTTGAGACAATGTCTGTTGTGAAAAGCGCTATAGAAATAAACTTGACTTGACTTGACAAACATGTGAACTGTTTCAATCCTGAAGCTTGTGGATTTGAACTCACAACCTTCCAATCCAAGTCCAACACCTTAACTGCCAAGCTACCTTTTTGCCCATGGTAGGTTTAGAGAATGAATAATGATAATCATGGCCAGGGGAAAGAATCTGAAAGCGTTTCGATAAGAAACTTTTCTTTATCAGACTTTAAAACTAGTTTTATAAAAGGAGTTATAAAAAGGACTTTTGTCAGTTCCTGCTGACTTTCCAACTTCACAATCATCCCCCCCCCCCCCACCCCAAAAAAAACCCAAAAACTACTGCTAAAGGTAAAGCTGGATCTTTGTATATTTTAGCTACATTATAGTATGTTTTGTCAATCTGCTTAGGTTTGAGGCTGCTGAGATCTCAGCTTCAATATTGACCCTAATTAGGTTGCTGCTTCAGGTAGTTAAAAATACTCTTTTATCATATTCTCATCTGGAGCAGTACAGGACATCAATGCAGACCCAAAAGGCATAGCAGACATTTTTCTGTGTGGCTAATTAAGAGCCGAGCAGTTGACGCGTGTCTGCTGTCCTTCTCCAGATGCCTCAATTTATAATGAACAGGTTTTATGATGAATGTGTGTTCAGTGCTTGTGTGTGTCTCTGATCTGCCAGAACTAAACTTAATAAAACTGTCTTCGTTTTATCTACTTTTCTCGGAGTGTGTGTGTGTGTGTGTGTGTGTGTGTGTGTTTCAGTATGGGTTTTATACATTCTAATTAACAATTATATTTCACAAATAGTTAGAGTCAGTCAAAAAAACCTGGTGGGATAAAAGGTTTTATACAGTAAGTAAAGCAGGATTCCATGGCATTCCACCTTGAATATAGATCTTGTAGTTAAGATTTCCGAATGTGTTCATGATTTTATTTAAATCGGACAAAATAAAAATCCTTCCATATTTACAACGATTTTGCCAAATGAATTTCTTTACTGTGTTGGTCCCTCTTTTGCTGCCAAAACAGTTTTGACCTGTCAAGCTTTAACAGCATTAACTCCTTCACCACTTTAAACTCCAGGTGCTGGTCTGTTGCTGCTACACAAACCAGCCTTCACTCCCCACGTGCCTCAATGAGCCTTGGCCCCCCATGACCCTGTCACCGGTTCACCACTGTTCCTTCCTTGGTGCACTTTTGATAAACACTGAGCACTGCAGACCAGGAACATCCCACAAGAGCTGAAGTTTTGGAGATGCTAGACATAACAATTTAACCCTTGTCAAACTAATTTTTCCTGCTTCTAACATGTCTACTTTAAAGACAAAGTGTTAATGGAAGGAAGCAGCCATGACATGCTTTCTTTTCTTTTTAGTCTAACCTGAGTATATCGTTTCAAGAGATCTGATTTCTCAGGAGGACCCTAGTGTGAGGTGCATTAACAGAAATGTGGTGCAGTTCATTGCGTATTGGTTTCTGTATAACCACTGGTTCATGCACCTTTCAGGTCGTCCTGCAACTCTTTTTATTTTTTTTTTGTAAGTGACTACTGGCTTTATTTTTACTTTTCTTATTATTAGTCTGAAAGTGCGTTGTGAGAGCTCTCATGCCGAGGAGTGAAGGAAATACCCATTCCTGTAGTTAAAATACATATATCCTTCTTAGGTGTTCCAGTACAATAAAATACTCTTTTTACATTTCAACTTGAGTAACAGAATGATACTTTCTTTTGAATGGACATAAGTTTTAGAAGTAAAAGTGCTGATCGGTCAAAACTCTACTCTAATAGTTTATGTATGTCAAGGTTTCATTCTCTTGTACATCAGACCTTTTTAAAGAGAGAGTTTTCTATAGATACAGAGACACAGTGGGTGAACCCTTAATCCACACACTGTCCACCAGACATCAGCTCTCTTCATAGATAGATAGATAGATAGATAGATAGATAGATAGATAGATAGATAGATAGATAGATAGATAGATAGATAGATAGATAGATAGATAGATAGATAGATAGATAGATAGGGAGGCAGACAGATAGACAGATAGATAGATAGATAGATACATAGATAGATAGATAGATAGATAGATAGATAGATAGATAGATAGATAGATAGATAGATAGATAGATAGATAGATAGATAGGAGGCATACAGACAGATAGATAGATAGATAGATAGATAGATAGATAGATAGATAGATAGATAGATAGATAGATAGATAGATAGATAGATAGATAGGGAGGCAGACAGACAGACAGACAGACAGACAGACAGACAGACAGACAGACAGACAGACAGACAGACAGAGAAATGAAAATTCTCCAATGGAGTGCAGATATTCAAAGTGTACTTGAATAAAAAGAAAAATTCTTCTTTGCTGTCCTCCACTGGCTGCACCTGTCCAGGGATGATTAGTTACGGTTCATAAAATTTTCCATTTGTACTGATAGGGACATTGAAGTTCTTTATGACTCTGTAGCTTTTTTCGTTTGAGTGTTGTTTAATCTCCTTGAGCTCCTTGACCTTCACCATGATTGCTACTTGTGTGAAATTTTCCGGAACCAACATCTTTTTATTTGCGTTTTTTTTTTTTTTTTTTTGGGGGGGGGGGGGGTATTATATATATATATCTACTGTAGCTCTTTATTTTATTATATGTTTCTTTTACATATATATTTTAATAAAGTACCCCAATAATCAATTTTTCCTTTCACTGTACATCCGGAGACAGGGACATTGGGTCGCTTCTTTTGTGAGTTTTTCCTTATAATTCCTCCTCTATTCATTCTGAGGCCTTGAGTTCATTCTATTGTGCTTGTGTTAGCTGCTCAGTGGGGTAAAGCCGCCACGCCACGTTACAGGTTCTACACCTTCTAAATCCCTCGCCATTGGCCACTTAACCCTGCGTTTCAGGTTCCCTGCACCCGAAAAGAGCCCCTCTGGAGCAGCAAACTCTGCAGCCATGGCAGGATTAAATAAAGGTTATGAAAAGCATGCCCGGCCAGAGACTATTGATTGATGGAGATAATGCTTATCTGATGTCTTGATGGCCCACCTTTTCGGGCCTTTAAATGTCCTTGGAGATAAAAGGAAAACTAACGATTGCTGTCTGCTTGCTCCATTCCTGCAGAGCACGCAGGAAATGCTCTCTGACTGAATAACAGGAATCCATACGCTCCATCTGCAGAGATTGAAAGAGCGTACTGAATTGGACACAAGCGTTTATGGATGTGTGACTATACAGAAAATTGCAGCTGTGTAAGGTTGTGCAAAGAGAACTATCAGGTGTAAACAGTCTTATTGGTTCTAAACAGGATACAGTACGATGTGTGACAATGATAGAATGTGGGAATGTACACAAAACCAGAAGCAAATGTCACACAGCAAAAAATTACAGCAAATTGAAAAGACCCTTGAATATACACTATATTAACAAAAGTCTGTGGACCTCTGATCATCAGATTGATGCTTTTTGAGCATCAATTTCTAATGGGTTTAATCCCCATTGCTAGTTATAGGAACCTTCACTCTTCTGGGAAGATGTTCCACTAGATTACTGATGTAGATGAGTTGAGGAGGCCTGAGGTCAGAGCTCTGTAGCAAGATCTTCCCCATCTTTCTATCCATGCAAAGCATATCTTCATGGAATACACTGCAAAAACTTCTCATCTAGGCAAGACTTTCTTATTTCTAGCCATAAAAATCGTATCGATATTATTTTAAGAATAAAATGCTTTGCAAGGTATTGTTTGAAGGTAATTTCAATTTTTTTCCTTAAATTGTAAAATGTAAAACATTCAAATTAGTTATTTTACCTGCAAATTGCGTTTAATTACCATCAGATATATCATTTGAGACGTTGTATCTTTGTAGACTTTATTTTTATATGTAATACCTGGTTTTAAGGTTGGAAGTAAAAAAATATCACAATTAGGACTTGTTCATTAGTATTATTATTCTATATTATTATTCTATATTATTATTCTATATTATTATTATTCTATATTATTATTCTATATTAGCTCGTTTTATGTCAATACCAACACATTTATTTACAACCTAATAGCAAACTATAAGAGTCTGCAGTATTAAGTCAGCACATTATCCAGTATAGTTAAGATTTTATACTTAATACAGAGTACTTTTAGCTTTTTACTAAGTTGTTCTGTAGCTTGATTTCAGTTTCTCAAGATGAATATCACAGTTTTCACTGATGACAAAATACATTCAATAATGTTTCATGTTGCGATAAGTTTAAGTATTTTGAGAAGCAGCAGATAATGATTTCGCTTTGTTTTTGCATCGTAACTACTGTGTGTTACAAGACACTTTTCATTTGAATAAATAACCATTGACAATATGTCAATGCGTGATCTTGATTTTAATAGTAATCTTGTTTTTTTGTTTAAATGCTTTTTCTCATTTTAAGACATAATATATAATGATGATTCTTTAATTTGGAGGAATTCTTTAAATTAAGTAGCTCTGGTTTTTAGATCTTTTCACATAAATAAAGAGCTTAAAGTTTGAAAAAATAATTAACAAGCTAGTTTTATGTTGAATGAAATGAAACTAAATCGACTTTTTGGAATAAATGTTTTAATGCTCATTTTAAGACAATTTAAGAAATCTTACTAGGTGTAATTATTTTACTACACTGGCAAATCATTTGACATGTTTCCAGTTTGTATTTTCTGAAATCATGCATTTATTTCTTATATTGAGCTGGTTATTTCTTGCAGGGTAAATGTGGAATGGGATGTTTAAAAAGTACATGCCAGTCTTACAAACTTTTCTCTTTATAGAATAGTTTTACCGCTATAGTTAACATGTAATCGGAGTGTGATCGCTATGTGAAAGCTTTCATTTTGTTGCATTCAGGGTCTTCGTGAAGGTTGTTTTTAAACGATATTCAATGTCCGTGTCATCTACACAAACGCCCTGGAGTGTTTCTTTTCAGCACTACAGACCTATTATTTACGCCATATCTTTGTCAATATGCCACCCAATTGTTTTGGATTTCACGCTAACGGCCAGAGATGTAGGCGACGTGCAAATGTTTAATGTGTGGTTTCTTTAAAAAAAAGAAAGGACAGCTTGTACAGGCTGCAAAACAACAGAAGGACTCGAGCACAATTAACTGTATCTGTTTGTTCTCGGTTCTGATCAGCCGAGGTATTTTTTTGTATTTTTTTATTTTTTTTTACCACTCTCTATAAATAAGTTTCTATTCACTTTTATTTTGGTCCTGTACGCTAGACACGCTAGATACCTTTGTTGTTCGAGATCGTTTTGGCAAACACCTAATTTTTTTTTTATTCTGTATATTAGCGTTATGTTGTGACGTGAAAGACTGTAAACTCATCGTTCCATTAATAGCATCTCTTTCAGGCCTCCCTTTATGAATCAGGGGTGTTGCTGAAGTGGAGTGAATCACTATGAGACAAATTAAAATGACACGACTAGACAACGGCTGTACAAAATGAAATGACTAAACAAAGATTCTGCGACGTCCAATTTTTCAGACAGGAGCTGGAAGGATCGAGCTTTGCTTAGGCAAACACTTTTGCTCTACAGCGCAGCTAATTAGAGAGAAGATCCGCCGGACAAATACGCTGTAGTTTAAGCAGTCAAACTTTTTAATTTTGCAGTGAATCAGGGCTTTTTTTTTTTCTCCTTTGGCTTTCCGTTCCTGAGTATCGGATCCAGGCGTTTTTACAGGGTTTGTATCTCTACTGCTAGAATCTAAACCAGAATTTGAGTGACTCATTCAGTTACTCATCCACAGATTTTTTTTTTCCCCCCCTCCATTGGCTTCTGCTGTACTGACATAATATTCCTTGAGCATAAAGAAAATGCTGCAATCCGGATATGTGGGCAGGGAGAAAGGCCTTTTCAGAGCAGCGAGGAGGAAGTTTTCTGTTCATTCCTTTCTAAAAGGCCATGAAAAAAAAGCAGCTGTGCATTTGGCAAAGCTTTTTTTTATTTTTTTTTTTTTTACTTACCCATCTTCTCTTTGCCTCTGCTTCTCCACCTCTTCACTCCTTTCACACATCATCTGAGTCAGATATTTAGTGTAGGTGCAGTCCTGCAGGTCCGTAATCTTTTTATCGTCACGCTCCGCACGATGAATCACCCGACGGCAGCAAGAGCAGGCCTCGCACCCGACCGTGAAGTTTTCCATAAATTCAAATAAGAACTGGGTCTCCACAAACAGCAGAGAGAGCCGAGTGACGCTCAAAGGCTGTAAAATGATTTGGAGAGCCTCCATTGTAGATCAGAATGTAAGCTTTAGGATTACTGGAGAGTCAAGCAGCAGTGATGGATGAGTTTGAACTCCTGAGCTGGAGTCCGGATATGCAAAAATTCACGAAAAAGTATTGCACGAGGAGCTTTCGTGAAATACCAAACACAGAAGACTGATAGAATGAATGGCATGTGTTCCTCATAAAATAATGTCCATTTTTTGGGAAGATGTTTCACTAGATTTTTCAGTGTCCTTTTGGAGATTTGTGTTTATTCAGCCAAAAGGTTGTTAGCAAAGCAAGGTGCTGATCAGGTGCACTGCAAATAATTAGCGTCAAGTCTAATGATCTGCCAGTGCAGTAAGATAATTACACTTGGTAATATTTCTTGAATCAAGAAACCATATCTAGGCTTTAGAAAAACAAAAATAGCATTAAAACCCTTATTTCAAGCAGTCGATTTAGTTTCTTTAACTTAAAACTAGCTTGTTTATTATTTCTTCTTTAAGCTCTTTATTTGTGTAAAAAGAACTTAAAACCAGAGCTACTGAACAAGAGAATTTCTCTTAATTTAAAAATGATCATTATTATATATTCTGTCTTAAAATGAGAAAAAGCATTTCAACAAAAAACAAGATTACTATTAAAATCAAGATCACACATTGGCGTATTGTCAACAGTTATTTATTCAAATGAAAAGTGTCTTGTAACACACAGTAGTTACGATGTAAAAACAAAGCGAAATCTGCTTCTTAAAATACTTATTGCAACATGAAACATTATTGGATGTGAAGTTAGAGGGACAGCGCATGTAGGACGTTTTGGAGACAAGGTGAGGGAGGCGAGATTGAGATGGTTTGGACATGTGCAGAGGAGGGACATGGTGTATATCAGTAGGAGAATGCTGAGAATGGAACCACCAGGAAGGAGGAAAAGAGGAAGGCCAAGGAGGCGGTTTATGGATGTGGTGAGGGAAGACATGCAGGTGGTTGGTTTGAAAGAGGCAGATGTAGAGGACAGGGGGTATGGAGACGGATGATCCGCTGTGGCGACCACTAATGGGAGAAGCCGAAAGAAGAAGAAGAAACATTATTGGATGTTTTTTTGTCATCAGTAAAAACTGTGATATTTAGCGTGAGAAACTGAAATCAAGCTACAGAACAACTTAGTAAAAAGTACAAGAAGTTTGTATTAAGAACAAAGTTCTAAAAAATCATAACTATACTGGATAATGTTTGGAAAGCGTGTGCTGACTTGATATTGTAGACTCTTACAGGTTGTAAATAAATGTGTTGGAGCATTTGAATTAAATAATACTAATGAACAAGTCATTTTGATCATTGAGCATTTTTGACTGGGCAACTTTAAAACCATTACAGCTAAAATAAGTCCTCGAATGATGTCTCTGACGCTAAATAAGCTCAATTTGCAGGCAAACGAACTAACTTTATGCTTCGCTAACCAAATAAGAAAAAAAATCTTCAAACAGTCTTAATAATCTTACACAATCTGCTCTTGTATTATTTTATCCTTAAAATAAGATCATTAAGAATTTTATGGTTAGAAATAAGATTGCGCTGAATGTCTTGACAAGATGGAGGAGTTTTTGATGTGTGAGATGCGGAAGCCTGAGATTTCAATTAATTTCGAAGGTAATCAGTGGAGTTGAGGTCAGAGCTCTATAGCAGGCCACTCAAGATCTCCCATTCCATCCTATGTAAAGTAAATCTTCATGGAGCTGCCTTTGCGCAAAGGGGTTCGAGTGAAGAAAAAAAAATAATATGCTACTGCACCCATTACATAATTGTGTGCTTTGAAATTTGTGATAACAGTTTGGGAAAGAAGCACAAATGGCACACCACATATTTAGTCCATACAGTGCACTTCAGGAGCAATCAGACCAAACTTCTATAAGTACAGAGAATCCCCTAAAGGCAAATAACAACGACAAGGCAGCAACGGCGCAGTAAAAACAGTTTCGGCGGATGTTAGGTCCGTTCGCCGTTTGTTTATTGCGACCGTAGATAGAATGGCAATAAGGGAAGCTGACACGACGCCCCAGTGGTCCATTTGAGAGTTCATCCCCTTCTCTCTTAATGCACCCCCCCTGTTTCTAATATAAAGCTTTGGCTCGACTTCCATCGCTCGTTTGTTTATCCATTCACCACTTAATAGCTCGCCGCTCCATTGTTGGACGCTCGCATTCACAAATGGCAGGGTTTAGACGTTTGCGGGGCCGAGCTCACTCAAATCAGGGACGGCAATTGATCCCAGATTGTCTATTCTTTTGTGTCTACTGACTCCAGTCCAATTTGGGAGAGGAGGAGCAGAATCGAAGAGTGCGAAGCATTGAAGACAGGCAGCTAAAAAGGAATTCGACACAAAACATTATCGAGCGGACAGAAATAACTGTCAGGCTTGTCAAGGATTGAAAAAAAAGATGTGCTTCATTTTCTCACAAAGTGACTTTTTTTTATCTACCGGTCGCTCGGACTGTTTTAGAATAAATGTCTTTATATTATGTGAGATGATGTAGACAAGCTAAAATCAGGGTAATCTGGGAATAATCTTTACCTCAGGGTTGGATGTAATTTACTTGTGAGACTTTGTTTTAGGTAAATTGCCAATACAAGTCCTGAGAAATTCACTTATTAGGTACACAACAGATATTTTATTTAACATACATTATATGGATCAAAAATATTGGGACGCTTGATTTTTCCAGCCATATGTGGATGTTTAAATTTTCCTTTCCCTTTAACTAGGAGACCCAAACCTGTTTCAGGAGTGGAAGCTCTTCTGCCATAGAGATCTCACCTCAACCCTAATGAAAACCTATAGGATGAATTTGAATGCGGACTGCACCCCAGGCCTCCTCACCTCGCCTACGTCACCAAAGTACAATATGTGAATAAGTGCGAAGGTCCACAAGCACCCCTCAAAATCCAGTGGAACATCTTCTTAAAAGAGTGGAGGGTATTATGACAGCTATATGGGGACTAAATCTGGAATGAGATGTTCAGAAAGCACATATAAATCTTCTGTTCTGCTGTCCACAAACATTTGTTCATGTAGTGTACACTATGTGGGGTCTATTGGCATTTGGAACTGCCTCATGCCAGGTGAGATCAGGGTGCAAATCTAAGGGCGAGTGAGAGGAATTGGCGATGGCTGCGGTGCTAAATCCTTTCTGTGACCTGATGATTTCTGCAGCAGAGGTCGATTCAAGGACACGTTTGATTAAGAGTGCATTCGTTTTTACTTTTTTGTTTTTTTAATCATTTTCTTAAATAATGACATTATTTGTTATGTGTATTCAAATCATAGGATCGTTGTAAATGAATTCAGGAGGTAATTATGAATTATTACAGCAGACATGTGGATTCCAAGCAGAGGGGAAAATTAGGCAGTTTTTTTTCTCTGATTGGCAGATTTTTGCCTATTGGTTCACCTGAATGCATAAAAGGTACAGATTGAGAATACAGCTTTTTATTTGTAGCTTGTGTTAGTTTGTGTGTTCATGTGTGTTTTCTTGCTTTCTCTCTGACTCCGAATCTGTCTTGCTCTCTTTTTCTTTCTTTCTTTTTTTCTTATACACTCATCCTTGTCTGTTTCTGTTTTGTGTTGAGTTTGTGGTCTCTTACACTCTTTTTCTTTGTATCGTTCACTTTCTCTTTCTGTCTTTGTGTCTCACATTTTCTTCTGTTTATTTTATCTCATTTTCTTTCTTTCTCTCTGTCTTTCTGTCTCTCTCCACTCTTTTGTTTGTTTTTCTGTCATTGCCTCTTTTCTCCTTTCTCTTTGTCTAGTTCTCTTTCCTTGTTTACATTTTTTTCTTTCTGATGTGTCGTCTTCTCTTTTAATTCTCGCTTTACACCATTATCTTTATTCTTCCTCTCTCTCTGTCTTTCTCACCTCTGTCTGTCTCTCTCTGTTTCTGGTTTTCTTTGTGTTTGTTGGTAGATGTGCCTCTTTCTCTCTGTATCTCTTACTTTCTCTTTCTCTCTTTCAGTTTCCCACTGTCTCTGTTTATTTCTGTCTTTCTATCTTACTTTTTTCTCTCTGTCTTTCTTTACACTCATCTCTGTCTATCTGTCTGTCTGTTTGTCTATCTGTCTCTCACTTTCTCTCTTTCAGGCTTTCTGTCTCTCTGTCTCTGTTTGTCTCCCTGGCTCTGTTTATTGCTGTCTATCTCATTTTCTTTCTCCTCTCTTTCTTCCTCACACTCTTTCTGACTGTCTCCCCCACTTTTAAGTTGCCTTTCTATCTATTCTCTTTTAGTGTCCTTGTCTGCTCCTGTCTCATCCTCTCTCTTCATTTCTGTCATTGCCTCTTTTTCTCACTCTTATCTCTCTTTGTCTAGCTCTCTTTCCGTGTCTGAGTTTTTTTTCTCTCTGATGTGTCGTCTTCTCTTCTATTCCTCGCTTTTCCCCTTTATCTTTATTCTTTTTCATGCCCATTATCTCTAAGCCTTTAGACATATGAGAAGTACCTGCACTTGTGTGTGTATATGTGTATGTATATGCATGTACGTGGTGTGTGTGTGTGTGTGTGTGTGTGTGTGTGTGTGTGTGTGTGTGTGTGTGATGTGCATGTGCTCGTGGGAGCATGGCTTCGCGGTCGAGCGAGGTTGGGCTCTGCGCCATGCTCCGCAGTGCAGGGAGCGACCCGTCTGCCAAGCCGGAGAATGAGTGAGTGGATGGATGAAGGAGTAGAGCGAAGATGACTAATCGCGGCAGGGGAAAGATAAGTATCAGACGGAAGACTCTAAAAGAGTGTGGAAAGAGCGAGCGGAGACAAAGTGATGTCTGTGAGAAAGTGGTGGAAGGAAAGAAAGAGAAGTGCAGGTACAATATCCTTTATTAGTGTAAAGGAACCGACTCGATCCTGGTGTCACTTACAGCTGAAAATGCAGGGGACATCAGCAGTCAGAAGAAATTAGCACAATATGTACGTTTAAATAGTCCCAATTTGTTTTCCAGGGTATTCAACATCTACACAGCATTGCAAACCCTATGGAAGCATATAGGTAGCAAAATTCAATTTAAAATGCAATTTCCAAAATGGCAATGCAAAATTCAACACAGAAATGTGTTTCCGTATTTAAATTGACATTTTCCATTATGTGCCAAGTTTGGTGCAAAAGGAAAATTGTATTATATCATTTATATTTTGCCATTTCAAACAGTAATTTGAATATGCAAATTAGATACCGATTTTAACGCTTTGTAAGTTGCTTTGTAATGTTTTTCCCACATTGATTTGGAAATCACCATTTTGCTACCTTTTTTCTATACCTTTGTCTCAGAATAAGTTTTAAGTTTGCAACTTATAAAGCATTATAATTAGTATGTATTTAATGATTGTTCATGTTCACTGCACCCCAGGCCTCTTCACCTTACCTACATTAGTACCTGAGTTCACTAACACCCTTGTGACTGAATGAGCACAAATCTCGGGAATCACACTCCAAAATCTAGTGGAACATCTTCCCAGAAGTGTGGAGGTTCTTATAAGAGCAAATGTGGAATGGAATGTTCAAAAAGCACATACAAATCTTATGGTCAGGTATCTTTGTCCAAAATATAGTGAAACATCTTCGCAGTAGAGAACAGTTTTACGCATGTGGAGTATACGGATGTAAGAATTTTCAGCCTTTTTAAGGTGGAACTATTTATGAAAAAATGTTGAAGCATGGATAATGATGAAGAGCATTGCCTTAAAGTAGCTTCACACAGATAAAGCGGTTATAAAAGAATGTAAATGTTTGTTCCTTATAATTGAACGTTTGTTTTAAATGAGCGAGTAAGTGGAGACTGTGGCAAGGACAAACTCCTTGAGATGGTATGAGGAAGAAACCTTGAGAGAAAGCAGACTCAAAAGGGAACCCATCCTCAATTGGGTGACAACAAATGTCCATTCATTATTGTTATCTTATCATCTTTGTTAAGGTGTGCAGCTATAGGCGATTAAATGCAGCCTGTGGTCCTGAGCCATTGTAGTAGACTGTTGATGTTATTTACAGTCCAAATTCATCCTCAAAATTATTTTTGTTTCTCAGAATCTTCATGGAAATTTAAGCTACATATACACAGAGAGACTCTGACATGGGAGAAGTGCAGGCAAAAGTGGATTAAGGATTTTATAGTTCTTTCTTGTTTTAGAAGAATAGATTGCTTTGGTCATCCATGAATCCTTTTGTTTTCAATCTCAGGCACGGGTTTCGATTAGGGGTCGCCGGAGTGATGGTCTGAATCTCTCACAATGAGTCACAGGAGTGAAGGTCCCTAGTGCAGAGATAGACATAGATGCTTAAAACTGGGAATTACAAAGTACAAAAGAAGTACAAAAAAATGCAGAAATATGAAAAAAAAAAAAAAAAAAAAAACACAAAAAAAGGTTTCAGGCAGTCCAAAGTCTCTAAAGGCAAAGGAACACTTTTTTCTAGAATAAACATTTTCTTAAATTTATAAAGGTTTAACTTGAGGGGAGGATATATATATATATATATACACACACACGTATATATACGTCACGTGGTATTGTTCACCTGAGGATGGATTTGCCGTATTTTAATACCTGATAAGGACCAGATGGTTTTTGCTTCTAGTTTATTTAGATTTTGGGAAATAGAAGCGACTAAATGTATTAGAAGTTTCTGCAGGCAGGTACAAATAAAAGGAAGAAAATCTTCTGATTTCTATAAAAAAAAAAAAATAAAAAAAAATTGGCCTCTTTTTTTATATGTATATAACGATCATAAAATTGGTACACTATGTAATTTTTAACATCCCATTCACATTTACAGTAATCCCCCGCTTTACTGCGGTTCGAATCTGGCGCCCCCGGTTTATCACGGTAATGCATTTGCCACGTGACTAATTTGTTTGGCAGATTTTTTTCCGGTCTCTCGATAGATCAGCACGATAGACCAAAAATCTTAAAGGGAATTGTTTTTATGGAGTTTTGTGTTGAAATAATGAAATGTATTAATAAAAATAGCATTATTATTTACAAAATGAAGTAAAATTTGCTCTTATAATAACCTCCACTCTTCTGCAAAAAGGTTCCACCAGATTTTGGAGTGTGTTTGTGGAGATTTGTGGTTCATCCACAATGGTATTTGTAAAGTCAGGTACTGATGTAGGTGTGGTGAGGAAGACTGTGTGCAGTCAGTGTTCACATTTATCCCAAATGTGTTTAGTAGAGTTAAGGTCAGGGCTCTATAGCAGGAGATCTTCCATTCCAGCCCATGCAACCTATCCCTTCATGGAGCTGGCTTTGTGCACAGGGGTACTGTTATGCTGGAACAGGTTTGGGTCTCCTAGTTCAAGTCAAGGGAAAATTTTATGCCATCAAAGACATCCTACACAATTGTGTGACTCAGACATTGTAGTAAGAGTTCGGAGATGAAACACAAAAGGCTGTAAAAGTGAGGTGTCACAATACTTTTGTTCATGTAGTATATTCACTCCCCCAAAACCCATATTGTTGTGTTGAAAACTGGAAATGGTCGCGTTACCTGCTGGTCACCCTGTAACAATGAAAGCAAAATGTCCATCTGTTCTAATTTCCTTCTGGTTTCAATATAAACATAAATATCTAAATGGAGAAAGATGAATACAGATACAGATGATGTCTGTATAAACCTGGGGTGTTTTCTTCTGTCGAGCTGCACAGAAAAACGCTCAGGTTAAAACCTGTGTTCACCAGTGGCACTCTTTCTGTATTTTGTATATTTGTTGTATCACTACTGTAAAATTACATTTTTGGGGACCAAAAAACTCTAAAAAACAAAAGAAATGGCATTGCAGCTCCAGTATAGCGACAGACCCCCTGTTGTGGATTTAAATGAGTCCGAAAGCACAGTGTATGCTGAGCTGCTAGCGATCTCCATGTAAGTGTGTGTCAAACTACGCTTTTGCACTAGGCCTCCTCCTGTGCCTTTCTGTGCATTTCTTTCCAGCTGTGTTTATCAGCGTAGTACATCTGTTTTCTGATCAGCTCATGGTGACAGGTGAAGCTTCCCGCCCGTGGTGTCACTTGGTGGTTAGGTGCTCACCAGGCCGCGAGCTGCGAAGCGTCAGTCCAAATTAGCTTCAGCTGCGTTTCACGATTCCAGCCTTTAACATTGGAGACACATTCCACATTAATTGAGCACTTAAGGAGGCATAGAGCGCATTATTTGTCAACTGACAAGAGGAGCCCTCGTCGTGCGAATACTCACAGGAATATATCTAACCATCAGCAAGCCAGTTATTTATCTGGCTTTATTTGTGCACTTTGTTTAGTCTCATCACAAAGATTTCTGCAAGCTCGTTCCTATTCAGCAGCTCATGCTCAGCCTGCACCCTCGGTTTAACTCATTTAAGTGTTTCTTTTTTCACAAACCACATCTACTACTACTGTTATACGTTCAGCTGGATGAATCTAGATGGTGTTTCGATGCTTAATCAATACATATGTAATGAACCAATGGAAAGTGTGCAGTGTATATTTCTGCTGTAATGGACATCATGAAACAGGACAGAAGGATTCAAAAGGATGCAAAAGGATTCAGAAGTATTTATAATGATAATGCCAGTGTTCAGTATTTCTGAGTTTTCACTCACATAAATTATAAGGATTATTGGAATGACAAAGCCGTAGTTTTTTTTTTTTGTAGTGAATAACACCGATTATCTCTCCATCATGGCACCTGTTAGTATATTAGGCAGCGATTGAACTTTCAGTACTCAAATTTGACGTGTCAGAAGCAGGAAAAATGAGCAAGCGCAAGGATTTGAGCAAGTTGTGACAAATTGTGATGTCTAGACGACTGGGTCAGAGCATCTTCAAAACTGCAGCTCTTGTGGGATCTTCCTGGTCTGCAGTGATCAGTGTCTATGGGGTGCACAAGACTCACTTATGCACGTTGGGGAGCAAAGGCTGGTCCGTGTGATCTGATCAGGTCAAATCTGTTTTGGCAGCAAAAAGGGGACCAACACAATATTAGGCAGGTCAATTAAAGGCACACAATATTGTGATCAATTAAAATTTTCCCAGTTCATTCAGGAGTACAAGTTAAAAATCGACTTTTGTTCAGATGTTCCTTATTTTATATTATAATCACTTTATCTTGTGTGCTTCCGATTTCTTTTTTTTTTTTTCGTATGCAGCCGAGTGTTTGGAAAGCATTTGACAACACCATGTACACACTGAATAAAACAAGATTTTTCACACTGAATGTGTGTGTTTGTGTGTGTGTGTGTGTGTGTGTGTGTGTGTGTGTGTGTGTGTGTTATTGAGTTTTATATGCAGAGACACATTTGTATGGGTACATGTAAATTCAGGGGAAAATAGATGATGATATACAGTAGTTGTGGTTGTTTTCTTGCTGTAGAATGAACATAAATCCATAATTTTCCTCATAAAGGGTGGGGTTTTTTTGCATTTGGAATATTGTATTATAACCACACGCACGGTCTTAAATTACATTTTGATTCAGGAAACTGTATTGTTCATCACTAAAGGAAATTGGTTTGTATATTGGGAAACATTTACAAGCAGTCGAGTCAGGAATTCAGTAAAATCTCCATGTTTATTAAAAAACTAAAATAATTACTTTATTATGGAATTTTTTCGCAATACAGTAGGGGCTGTTTCTCCTCGGCTTTTATGTGAATAGGATGTGGACTTCTGTAATGCTTTGATGATGAGCTTATGCAGGGTTGGTTGCGTTTTCATAGAAAATCCTTAATTTCACCTAATTATTGACATGACAATTTAAAGGCATTAATAAGTAGATAACGGTCTGGTAAATCCCATTAGATGTCATTGTGGCTGAATTCTAACAAACAAAAATAGAGGAGAAAAAGCAAAATCTACTTTTGGAATTGTATACACTTTATTTTATTACAACTATTACGCAGATTTTTATTACAACAACAGATTTGGGTTGGAAGCATTTGGTTTACTTTAAATATAGCAAAAACATTCGAGTTGTAAAAAAGTAAATCGGGAATTTTTTGGTTAAATGTTATATTAATAGGATTTATTGATTCATTGTGATTCATTGAATGTGATACATACAGTAATATGTATCATAAAGTTTTCCTCAGGAATTAATATTCTAACATTTTGTTCAAATCCACCGGTAGTTAAGGCATATCTTTACTACTAAATATGCAATCTACATGTTTTTTTTTGGGGGTTTTTTTTTATAGAGGATGCCTCTACAAACTGTG
Organism: Silurus lanzhouensis; assembly: GCA_039877035.1. NCBI lineage: Eukaryota > Metazoa > Chordata > Actinopteri > Siluriformes > Siluridae > Silurus > Silurus lanzhouensis. The sequence continues at coordinate 3,323,527 of JBCEWE010000464.1, forward strand.
TAAAACTGCACATTGAAAACCCACAGCTTTAACTTGGTAACTAAAGCCGATCGATGTGAAGCCGAAGCACTTCATTAGTTTGCTGTGATATATGAACTCCGCTTTCTTTACTTGGCTTGCGGCAGCTGTTTGCCTGGAGCCAATTTATTAAACAAGACTTTCTCCTGATTATTTTAATAGTTGACTACAGCGTCCATGGTCTTGTTAGCTCGACATGGAGCCTGTTCAGGTGTTTTTCTGTATTTTCCTGTACAAAACAGCAAACTTCTTGCTGAAAACCCAATTAATTAGAAATAATTAAGGAAGTAAAGGGAGGGTGGCATTAAATAATAATATGATGACTGTTTGCTGCTCTTATTTAGGAAAAGGGGTTTCTGAAAGCAACGTTTGCAAATGTGTTATATCGATTCTTTTATTTTGTAATTACAAATGATGCAACGTTAATCTTTTCTTTTAAATAACAGTAACCAAATAAACGAAAACACGGACGAAGCATTAATGCAAAAACTACATTTTCCCATTCAGTAATCAGATTTTTGTCTGTGCTCGATCTAATATTGTGGTTAGTGATGAATTTTTCAGCTTCATCGCTTTTTCCATTCAGTTGAACTACAGCTTGTGCTGAGATATATATATATATATATATATATATATATATATATATATATATATATATATATATATATATATATATAAATGTTGAAATGGCATTGCATCATACTGTCATGATATTACAACATGCCAAATAGTTATCGACTCTTCTAGAGGTGGTGTTCAGAATAGATTGATTTGTTTTTGGTACTAGTATTTTTTTTATAGAAAGACACAACCCCAACACAGGTTCTAAGAATTGGATTTGGATATCAGTAACAGGCTAATAAAAGTCATCATAAGTCTGGTTATCAGTGTCTGCAAATTTGCATCATGTCATAAAGTAACAGCAACGAAACAAGAATGAAGTGAAAATATTTTTGACTCTTGACAAAAATAGTCTTATTTATGCATTTGGTTATTATTCCAAAAGTTTTAGCAAATTCCTGTCGTTTCTGAAGGGGTTTCTAGGACCAGCAGCGTTTCTTGGCATAGGCAAACTAGGCGGTCGCCTATGGGGTGCAACCAGCTAAGGGGGGTGCCAGTGAGCACCCCGTGCCTTGCCACCGCCCTCGCCTATATAAATGATTTCCCTGTTTTTCGGCTGAAGTTTCATATACAGTATATGCTTACATAATTGAATTTAGGCAATTTTGCAATGATTATTAAATGTGTTTAACCTTTTTATGGAATGTTCATGAATGATTTGTAAGGGCATAGCCATGGCGGTGGGGGTGTCGGTTTTGGGTTGACAGTAGGAATCTCGCCTAGGGTGCAAAAAAGGTTAGAAATGACCCTGGCTTGGATGTTTAGGTTTTAATCTCCACCACGGGAAAGTTTTCAGGACTGGGTGTTCTAAATACTCTCTAATATTACAAGCTTCTTTTTTTGGTCTTATATCCAATAATGGATGAGTATTTGTACTTTGTAACTGTAATTAAGTACGTTTTAATACTTTGTCATAGACTTTATCATTTCGAGAAACTTCACTACATTATAATGGGTCATAACTAACTTGTTATTTGACTACACTGTAGAAAACCATGCCGTTCCTCACTACTTCAACGTAAATTGTTTTAAATGAGAAGCTGTGGTGAGAACACAAGTGTGACCCTGCGTTTCTGGTGAAAGTGTGGTGAGTGTCTGTAACTATAGAAAACTCTCTTCACATAAATTAGAGCCCTGAATTCATACTGTAATTCCCATAGATCACTACTTTAACTTTTTCATCTCAAGGAGAACTGTTACTTTTATATATATCCAAATTATATTTCAGCAGGAGCTTTGCACTCTTACACAACTACAGGAACAGTGTCCTTGGTTCACCACTGTGAAATTGTGGAGAACTCATGTGTTAAAGGAGATATTTTTTTTGGTATTAAGTCCCAGTGTAACAACTGCAGGTTGTGTTTTTACTCATGCTAAAATCAAGCTAAAAGAAATAGCATACGCATTGTGCATTGTAAATCCAGCACAAACGCTACGCCGCGTTTGTGCCGAAGTAGCATTTATGCTGGATTTACAATGCACTGTGGGTAATAATATAATGAACTACCTGAGGAATACGATTGTCCACGAAGCGTTCGTTCAGCACTACAAAATGGCCGACACCCAAATAGTGCATTATGTGATAAATAGGGAACGGATTCGAGCTTTATATACAGTGGCAGTTTTTCATTGGTGTGATCCAGCTCCAAATAAAATAGGAGAGATGAGTTTATTTAAATGTGAGAGAAAGAAAAAAATTAATTTAAAAGACGCCCTTGCAGACGTGGATCCTAACGCTAAATGTTGTAACCAAGCCTTCAACAACACATGGACAGATATTTTTTAATAATAGCGCTCTGTGTTTTGGCTGTCCCATCAACAACGTCTCGCTCAAACATTTTAAACAATCTGCAGCTGCACATTTTCTTGTATTTTCTTGTATAGTGGCGTTAGAATCTGTTTTGGATACGTGGTGTACTGCACACTAAATGTGAGCACTGAATAAAATATGATTTGTGGGTTTTGAGAGGTGGAGAGGAGTTTTCTGTTAAGATCATGCACGTTTTGGTTCACTCAGTAGTAGCAGCAGATGCTTTTATCCAGAGTACAAAGCTGAAGAGTTCAGGATTAGGGGTCTTTTTCAGTTTCCTGGAAATCTGAATATTTTTTTTCTGGACATAAGTACAAGAAGCTTAACTACAAAGCTGTGAACGTTTACACTTTTATTAATGTGTGCGATTGTGAACGTTAGATTTTTTTTTCATTCTTTGGAAGAGTACAGACCCAATCAATGACAAATTACAATCCTTATAAAGAGTTGCAAATGACCAAAAATTTGTGTTTTTGTGATGTTTTAATATCGTTAGTAATAATAATAATCATAAAAAAAAAATATATGAAAATAATAATAATATCAGTACTATCAGTGTAAGAAGAATTAGTAAAATATGATTTATTTCTCGGGCATTTTTTATACATGGCGTAGCTCATACACTTCATGTGCAAAAGTATTTGGACACCTGCCTTTTACAGCCATATGTGGTTCCTCCCCAAACTGGTACCACCAGTCTTCCATGTCTTTGGATGCAGTCACATTACATTTCTACTTTACTCAAACTAGAAGACCTGTTCAAACCTGTTTCAGCTCCATGAAGAAATGCTTTACAAGGTTGGAGTGGAAGATCTTGAGTGGTCTGCTGTAGAGCTCTGACCTCAACCCCATTAAACACCTTTGGGATGAATTGGAACGCTGACTGCACTTCAAGCCTCCTCACCTACATCAGTAACTGACTTTACTAATGGCACTGTATTTGAATGAGCACAAATCTCCAAAATCTAGTGGAACATCTTGCCAGAAGAGTGGAGGCTATTATAATAGTGAAGGGGGACAAAATGTGGAATGGGATGTTTAAAAACACTTATGCATATAAAGATAATTGAATTTCAAAAGTAATGGAATGGAATATACAGGATAAAATAAAAGGGATAAATAAGAGGTACAGAAACAAAGAAGGACTTAACCAGGCTTTCATGTGGTCCACTTCTACTGATGTTCTCCTCTAGTTCAGAGATGCCTTCATGTTGGTAGCAAACACTAATGGGCAAATGTCAGTTGGTAATGTTGCTGCATGGCAGCAGCACACTCATGGATCTATATATGCTAATTTATCTGCCAGTGTGCTGTCAAGGTCTCTATGCTAAGACCTAGTAGTGTATCCTGCTTCCCTTAGAAGCCTTCCTGCATTTCCAGATCTTATTGATTTCAAATAAATTGTTGGTTTTTGTGGTGCACAGCGTAGGCGTCTCAAACCATTGTGTAATTCAGTGTAAATATTGTTTATTATTGTTCTGTTTGGTCAATAATTCATTTGGCTGAAAAATGCTGTATGTTACATTCACTGGTGTTTTGGGTGTTGGAGCTCTTTTCACAGTGGATGGATGGATGGATGGATGGATGGATGGATGGATGGATAGATAGGTAGTTTAATGGACAGTTGCATAACTGCAAATGCATATGTGTTTATATTATGGATGAACAGATGTATAGGCAGTGGATGTACAGATAGTTGGATGGATTTATAGATACACAGATGGATAATGAATAGACAGGCAGATAAACACTGGATGATGAGTAAAGGGGTAAGTGAGCTTATAGATAAATAGATAGATGATAGATGAATAAATAAATGAGTGGATGTGTAGAAATGTATGGCTTGATGGAAACCTTCATGCATGCATGAATAAATGAATAAATAGATGGCTATATACACCATATGGACAAATGTATTGGTACACCTGATTTTTCCAACCATATGTGGTTCTTTCCCAAACTGTTATCACAATTGTATAGAATGTCTCTTCAAATGAAATTGTCCCTTCACTTGAACTATTAGACCCTAACCTGTTCCAGCATGACATTGCCCCTGTGCACAAAGCCAACTCCATGAAAATTTGCTTTGCATGGGTTGTAGTCGAAGATCTACTGACCTCAACTCTTCTGAACACCTTTGGGTTGAATTAAAATGCTTACTGCACCCCAGGCCTCCTCACCTCACCTACATCAGTACTTGGTTTTACTATCACCCTTGTGTCTGAATGAGCACAAATCTACACAAGAACACTGCAAAATCTAGTGGAACATCTTCCCAAAAGAGTGGAGGGAATTAAAAGAGCAATTTGGGAGTAAATGTGAAATGCAATGCTTAAAAACCACATACCACAGTTATGATCAGGTGTCCGCAAACCTTTGGCAATATAGTGTAGCGTGATGTATAAATGATTCGGTGATTGGTTGGAGAGATGGATGTAGAGATAGATAGATATATATATAAAAATAGAAAGTTGGATGGGTAGATGGTTGGACAAAGGAATAAGCAGATAGATGGATGTGTATGGATTAATAAATATGTGGAAGGACAATAGGTAGAAAAACTGACAAACAGACAATCAAGAAGTTGGATGAACAGATAGGCAGACTGATAAATGGATGTATAAGCAACCAGATAAACCATTAGGTGGATGGATGAATAAATGTAGAGATTGTTCAGTGGTTAAGTCAGTGGACAGATATATTGGATGTATAGATGGTTAGAGAGGTACCATTTTTAGAAAGATGTTAATTGTGTATGGTGTAAGAAGCTCCTCCCCCTGGTGACAGACGCTGGAGCAGAAGGTCTGTGTTTGTGCAGAGAATGGATTGGGGATGGCACACTGCTGTGAGTGTGCTTGTGGCTTCTTCGCTGAGAGGAAGATGTATCCGGTGTCAGTGAGATGAAGAGCAGCGTGGGTCTGTTCACTGCTATACACTTGGGGCCATCTGTACACAAACTCTGCCAGACGTCAAACTCTGGAGTAGCATGTAGCACTTCAGAGCTCAGCCGGTCTCCTCCCCCCCGGCTACAGCTGACCTCCTGCCTTTCTGCTCGTCACACAGACGCTGGCCGTGTGTTTGATGTGCTTGAACTGATAAGACAGGTCGCTTTGCTTGATTTGGATGATTTGTACTAGGAATTGATGATCATCAGACATCGCTGAACATGTGGAGCATACGCATAATGAACTGAAGAAGCCTAGTGAACATACCAAGATTTAATGGTTCAGACTTGAATCGACATCTGAGGGTTTACCGAAAGAAAAAAACATGAATTTAATTGTACTCTTAGACATTCCTGAGGAAATCGGACATAATAAGCAGGGAAATGTTAGGAAATAAATGTAGCAAAAGAACTAGATTGATGTGTGGTTTGAAGAAGTAGTTCAAACATTGGACTTTTAATCAGAAGGTCCTGAGTTCAAATCTTTGGAACAACCACCAATCTGCCACTGCTTAGCCCCTGAGCAAAAACCTTCAACTACTCAGCTGTTTTAGTGAGATACTCTAAATGTCAGTCGCTTTGGAAAAGGGCAGGAAACATACATGTAACTAGAAATGTCAACATAATACAATTAATCAGTTCATATTTTCCTTGAAACAAAGGGGAGTTTGAATATGTCTGTTAATTTTTTGTGTTTATACTGTTACATCAGTAATTTAGATCGATTCACCTGAAGTTATTAACACGGGTGCTTTGTAATCTTGTAACCATGACAACCAGCTTAATTAATGGTTTAGACTTGGACTATATTTGTGCTCAGATTTTGCTATTAATCTCAACCCAGTAAATGTGAGTTCGAGGAAATAATGTGACAGATTTTAGTCAGAAAAAGAATGTAAAAGAGACAAGAATTAAGCAAGACAGAACCATAGGAACAACCTCTTAATGGAAGCCGATTGATTTGTTGCTAAAGGACCATTTTATGTTTTTTGTAACATTGTCATACACCAACCAGCCTTAACATTATGACCAACGATCGGGCATAACATTATGACCACCTGCCTAATATTGTGTTGGTCCCCATTTTGCTGTTAAAACAGTTCTCGTCTATTGGATCGGACCACACGGACCAGCCTGTCGCCGGTTCACCACTTTATATCCTTGGACCACTTTTGATAGATACTGATCACTGCAGACCAGGAAGATCCCACAAGAGCTGCCGTTTTGGAGCTGCTCTGACCCAGTTGTCTAGACATCACAATTTGGCCCTCGTCAAACTCCTCAAATCCTTACGCTTGCCCATTTTTCCTGCTTTTAACACATCAACTTTGAGGACAAAATGTTCACTTGCTGCCTATTAAATCCCACACACTAACAGGTGCCATGATGAAAAGATAATCAGAGATATTCACTTCACCGCTAATAATGTTATAAGGCCGTAATGTCTGAACGGTGTAAGTAAACTATACGTTATCAGTCTGTGTACCTTCTGGTCATTTGGTTTTAATTTTTGAAAGAAAAAACTGTGAAAAAACAATAGCATGATAGTTTGTTTTTAAAGAAAAAAAAAAGTTATTTTTGTTTGTTTGAGCAATAAGAAATAACAGAATTAAGGACAAAAACATGTCACAAGATTTCTTAATTGGTCATTATGTCTTGGAAATACAGAGGCTAGTTTTGTTCTTATAAATGTTGAGAAGCGTTTATAGTAAATTTCATTAACTGCACAGAAAAGAATGAGGTTGATAGAAGCCAGAACAAGGAATGAAAAAGAAGCTCATGAAATATTCAGGTGAATTGAAAAATGAATTTGAAGTTGAATTTATGTGACTTTTTTTTAAATATGGGTATTTTTAGATGTTATAAAGATTTATCACTGCTGATCAGCATAGAGTGTAAAAGGCATCACTATATGATGAAATCAGGGCATGATGATCCTAATCCTAATACTGTGGTTTTCGAGGTGAATTGTAAAGAGAGTTTGTTTAGCATAATGCACTGTTTGTTTTTATCCCATGACCCATTTCCACGCACTTGTATTTTGTGAGTTTGACGGATTAAAACATTGGAATAAAATTCTTTTCTTTAAGTGGGTATTTACACAATTGAGTTTTTTAGAAGCTTTAGAAGACATTTGCTACAGTATTTACCCCTGTTTGCGTCTACAAAGAGAGTAAGCTATTTTTTTTGTTGTTCGTTTACTTTATTGCTCATATATTTATATGCTAGTCATTAATCAACCCCTAATGCTGGCTGAGTTGTCTACTGGCTGATTAAGTAGCTACAACATAAGGGCAGATGTTTCAAATAGATATTAATAGTGAGTTGCTAGTTTACACAAATAGACAGATCTTTGTTTTGGTTTTTTTGCCAGGTGCATAATAAAACTCGAACTCCAGGACAAATCACTGGTCATGGGAAATTAACCTTAATTTCTCTTTTTTTTTTTTTTTTTTTTTTTTTTTTTTTTTTTGCGGAAACAATCTAAAGCTGTTCTCCAAAGGCATTATTTCATGGTAACCCCTGAATAGTTCAGTTTCTCCTGCCAGGCTGCTTTCAGTAACTGTTGTCTGAACTGCACTAATTTCCTCTAATCTAGCTTTCTCACCTTGGCTCCTGACTCTAATCACCTCGCTCCGAGCGAAAGGCACCGCTTAAACGAACCGTCTCGCAGGGTCATTAGGAAAAGGTAAATTATTCATTACAAAATGTGCAATCCCAGTAGAGCATTAAGCGCCGGGCTTCTGACGCTGCCTTGAAAAGGGCAGTGCAGGAATTTCTCATCCTTTATTTCAAAAGATTAACTGCAGCGTGATGGATCTCATGAAGGGCATGTAATATCAAGGCTTGTATTTGCTCTCTGTATTTTATTCCCTTCTCCTCCCTCTTGCTGATGTATGTCTTGTATGTTCGATGCGTGCTAATAAATGTAGCATTTATGATTTTTAGAATATAAGGATATTCCCTGCTGTATCTGTTGGCAAGGAAACCACGGCGCTAGTCATGATTAGGGAAATGAATCTGGATGTTGTTACTAACGGGAGATTTTGTCCTTGTCTTGTTTAGCACCGACTCCTCCCAAGATACCAGTGCAGCTAGTGCATCGCGCTTCATGAGATCACGCCGCGTTAGCGCTGTCACCTCTGTGCCGCGTTTCAACAGAGAACATTTAAAGCAGCCGAGGCAGGGGAGGGAAAATGGTTTGCGCTGCTGTTTTAGTGTGATACATCATTTTCATTGATACGGCCTGTATGAACAGAGAAATGAGAGGTAATGACGGTATGGAGCTTCGCTTCTGCTGCGGCATTACTGGGTCATTTCAGCATTTTTATATTTAGATTTTGCAACCAGTGTGGTCCAGTGTAAATAAATAAATAAATAAATAAATAAACAATCTCATGATGGGAATATACTGAGTTCATGTGAAATCTTGTGCTAAGGTTGCATGTGAGTTATTTTAGATTTTCCTGTAAGACCTTTCTATCACTACAGCTAATCATGTAGTGCATATATATATATATATATATATATATATATATATTGGGTTTTTTGAAAGCTGACAGCTAAATTTGTGATCCAGAGATACAATATATAAGATTTTACGAGCTTCATAATTACATATTATATTAGGTAATCCTATGAGAGAAGCAAATAAATCCAAGAAAAGGCTCCTCATATCATTCTCATTAAAGGGCGATGTCCATTTACATCTTGTCGGCTGCTAATTAAATCTCATGATTTAAGTGCTAGTGCATTTTCATGTACACACAGTGTGTCATGTTAATGACTACAAAATATGGTTATAAAATAAAGTTGATTAATGGACCAAAAGTAGATTAAAGACCAAAGCTTTAATCATCTACTGTACTGGGGTGTGTGTTTTATTAAAATTTCAAAAATAGAAAATCTATTGGTGCTGTTTTTAAATAGCAGATGGTGTTACTGAGGTTTTATATATAATGCTCTTTATATATAAACGGTATAGGTTCTCGTTAAAGTGAGCAGCTTGTATAGCAGTACAGATTTAATGTCTTTCAAAAAATAACCCAACATACAGCCATTATTGTCTAATTAACTGCCAACAAAAGTTAAGTACACCCTAAGAGAGCATGTCAAAACTGTGTCCAAAGTGTATATATTTTGTGTGACGCCATTGTTATGTAGCACTGCCTTAATCATCCTGGGCATGGACTTCACCAGAGCTGCACAGGTTGTTGCTGGGATCCCCTTCCACTCCTCCATAATGACATCACGGAGCTGCTGGATGTCAGACATATGGCACCTCTCCACCTTCCTGTTCAGGATGCCCCACAGTTTCTTAATAGGGTTCAGGCCTGGAGACATACTTAGCCACTCCTTCACCTTCAGCTTCCTCAGCAAGGCAGATGTCATCTTGGCAGTGTGTTCGGGGTGGTTACTTATGTTGGAAAACTGCCGTTCGGCCCAGTTTCTGAAGGGAGGGCATCATTTTCAGCTTCAGGATGTCATTGTACATGTTGGAATCCAGGTTTCCCTCAATGAACCACAGCTCCCCAGTACCAACAACACTCATGCAGCCCCAGACCATGATATTACCACCACCACATTTGACTGTAGACAAGACACAATTTTCTTTGTACTTCTCACCAGGGTGAGAGTTTATCTTAGTCTCATTAGACAACAGGAAATGTTTTCAGTAATTTATGCTCTTGGACAGGTTGTCTTCGGTTGTCTTTGTGGCTTTTGTTGCTAGTTATTTTGACAATAATGGCTGTATGTTAAGTTTTTTTCTGTGGACAGTAAATCTGACTGTTATACAAGCTGCACATTCACTTCGACACACATTCGTACCGAAATATTTTGGTACAGGGCTTTCAGTTCAGTACACGTGTCCCGAATGCAATGCGAAAAACCTTTTTACGTATGGAACATAGTTCAAATCTGAGTTCCCTCAGGAATGTATTAAATGGCAGACCGTGAGATTTTTTAGTCTCTGCCTCAGAGCACATTTTTTTAAATAACCATGATTAAACTTGAAAACATACATAACATGGCTAATGCTAGCGCTATGGATTCTGTAGCGTTTTATGTCCAGCTTTAAGAATTTTTCCTAAAAGGACAAAATCCTGACAATTTCACGTATCAAGGAAGTGAACACATGAAGGATGGAAGGAATGAAGACATTTGTATAAGTATGCTGAAATATATAGAACATAGAACATGGGTAGATCATATCTTTAGAAAATTAAATATTAAATGTTACACACAAACACACACACACACACACACACACACACACACACACACACACACACACACACACACACACACACACACATCTGTATTACCCAAATGGGGTCTAACAAATGTAAACTATTAAATTTTTCTGTTTTGTGTCAATTTAATTGATGATAAATGTTAATCACAAATGTTAATAATAATAATAATTTGTGTTAATTAAAAAAATGACCAGCAATTTTATGTTTTTGCATTTCTTCGCTCAACCGTACTGAAATTATACCGAACCTTGACCTAAAACCATGAATTTTGTGTACCGTTACGCCGTCAAAATATTTAATTGCGATTAATCGCATGATTGTAATGAGTTAACTCCGAATTAATCTCAACCTAATTACACATTTTTTATCTGTTCTAAATGTACTCTTAATTAATACTTTTTAAGTTTTTAATACTCTAATCAACATGGTCATGGACAAATATGCATGCTTTATGCAAATGTATGTTTATTATTAGTGAAATCAGACTCAACATAGAGCATGAAGACAAAATATACTTGTAAATGTTTTAAAGTAATTATAGTGTTTTAAATTACGTAAATCATTCGGACACCAAACTGAATTTTTGCTATGTTTCCACACGGTTTTAATTGGCAGATGTGTGCATCATGGCGATTTTTGGTGCTTGATTTGAGACTTGGTGTATCAGTAAAACAAATGTTTAGTGATTAATTAATTTATTATATTATATAAAATGAAGTCAACCTCACTGCTGTTTATATTTTGTCTTGTTTAACACTGATTTTATGGCATAATACCCAGGTTTTATTGTTACTAGGCATTTACTTGTGGGGGTACTACTAGGGAACGTTGGAAAAACATTGTCTAGTAGCCTGGGAAAGTCAGGGCTGTAAAAAGAAATATATATAAAAACAGCAGACTGGCTTTTAGTTCGTCTAAAAATATTTCACATTCAGAATATATTCAGACATTTTAGATAAAGCCAAGTCTAGTGTCAACTACACTGTAAAAGGTTCTGATAGCTGTAATGGCCTGTTAATACTTTGATATCATTGCATATAGTGGAGAGGTGTGCGTTTTAATCCTACTCCTGTCAGCTCCCAAAGGAATTCTTTTGTCAGTAATTTTTGTCGCTCGTTAAACCTAAATAAAATTATAACACTGGGACAAGATTTATTTTATCATGACCAGCAATGTATAAAAGACAAAAAGTGCCTTGGGTTGCACATCACTATCCAATCCTTCTCAGCTATAGTAGTTTGGAATCTGATCGGTGGTGCATGCCAGCTCAAAGAGGCTGACATAGATTCATTTTTGGCCTCTACAGCTGCAGGAATTGAACAGAAAACCTTTTAGTCTCTGCTCTAGACATTACATCCTCTATCCACTGTTAACCTATAAAGTGCCTCCATGCGACACACTTTCAAAAACAACAATTCCAGCTGAGCTGACAGCTTTTAGTATGATAAATTGATATATTTATTGACTCGTTTATTTAATTTGGAATTAGATTAAAGCAGGAAAGTGTATTTGTAGTCTGTATATGGCTGTTAGTTGCAGTGTGGTTTGACTGTTACATTACAATGAGTTAACTGAACTTAGACTACTAGTCATCTAGTCAAGGACTTTTTTTGAATTACTGTATTGTTTACTGTGTTTACCGATGGAAGGCAACATAACCTCTCAGCCTGAGAAGAACCCAAAGTGTGATTTCTTTAATTATTTTTTTGCCATACAGCCATTTTGCCTTGTTTCCTGTCCTACTCATGCCCAGTGTGATTCCTGACAAATGAGCTCCCTACTGGCTGATCTGTGTCCATTAAGGTGATCAGCCTCAGCAGGGTCATAGCAGGAAGTCAAGTCCAGCTGCATCGTGTTCTTGCTGACCTATCCACTACCTCCCGCTCTGATGATTCATGCTTCAGCTTCTGCATCTATGACAAATAGCTGAGCTTTAAAAGCCTTGTCCATGGTGCTGAAACCCCTCCTGTGATATATATCCATGCCTGACTGATAAATCCCCCAAATCATTCGAATTGTGACGGTGATTCATCACCTGTGGGTGTTTGGCGATTGGGAATTCATATTGGATTTTTAATGAAAAAGAATATAATGAAATTTAACGTCAATAAGTTTTGTGATAGCCCCTATTTCCTTTCTACCAGCTCCACTTTTATACATCTTCAGTCTTCAGCCACGCACGTGAAGCCATCAATAATTTCACAACCACAAGATGGGAGCTGAAGCCATTTTCCTCCAAGACATTTGATATGTGTTTGTGCTGTGTGATGTTAAGATTGCATTCTTTTACGCAAGTTATATTATAGGTTCTGAAAGAAAACAAAACCGGCATCAATTCATGAGGAATATAACAAAGAAATTGCAGATCATGTTTGTTTACCTGGTTAATGAGTCTTGTTCTAAAAAATAGGGGGAAAACTTCACAGTTTTTTTTGTATAAATGTATTATTTTTTCCACAAAGTGTTATACATCGTGTTGTGATCTACTCTATGAACATAGTGGATTGTAAAGTTTACTTTTTTACTTTCCCACTGAGACAGAGCAAAGAGTATTGCTACAAGCCCACAATAGAAACAAAAGCCACTGTGGAGTTGCATTATACATGAACAGTCAGGCATCTGGACACAACCTTTTTATGTTCTGTGCCTTGATCCTGCCTGAAGGAACAGTGCTCTCCAGGCAGATCAATCTGGAGAATATTGATTCCCACATGTGACATTTACACTAAAGGTGGTGTTGAGTTGAGACTATGTCACAAAAAACGTTCTGGGAGGGACGATGACTCCTGATCTGCCTCTGATTTCCTTCTGCAATGTTCCAGCAGAAATTCAGACAGTGGAAGTCACACAGCCTTGTGTCCATTGTATCCCACCATGGTTCTTTCTTAAAGAGTGTCTTAAATAGCATTGTTTAAGTCCAAAACATAGTCATCCACTTTGGACCTCGCGAGTTGTGTAAGGTTGGAATGGGGGCAGGGGCTGGGAGCCTGTGGTGTACCTGTTTGTTGGTTACTTAACCGTCTGTAAAGATGATCACTCTTCAGAGACTTGTAGATGAGTGAACATGTCACAGCAGATGCTATCAAAAGCAGACCAATGGCATTGATCATCACCATTTTGCCCCTGTCAGATTTGCTCACCGGAGCAGCTTGCTCGAGGGTACTAACATTAATACAATTACCTAAATGCCCTCTTTGCAGATCTTTAATTTCAACACATACCTCATATTGTGTCAGTGGCTGCAAGTGTGTCAGATTAAACATTTTTACGTCGGATGGTACACGAGCCGTTAAGCGCAAAGTAGTAGTAGACCATTTGATATTTGACACGAAGCTGCTCTTAGGTGGTACCCAAGATATTTTTACAAAATGGGGTTGTATCGAGTCGATTTGTACGTGCAAGGATCCATTTAAAATTTCCGGATAGTACCCATTCACTACCATTACAACCGACTTCATATCTGCCCCTATGAGATTGTGGGCTACGCAGGTGTACTGACCAGCCTCACTCTCAGAAATGTTAAATATGTCCAGTGTTCCCTCCGGATGCACCAAATACTTGGTTGAAGCCATTCTCGGTAGGATCTTTTCTCCTAAAGGGGTGATCCAATAGATTTCCGGATTGGGTTCTGCAAATGATCTGCAGTGGAACGACGCTGAGCGGCCGACATCCACATCGATGCGTTCTGGAAGGCTTTCTGGAGAGATAACTGGGAGGCAGGTGTCCATCATTTCGCGGAAGTGTATGTGACGAACGTGGCGGCCCTCGAACTCTGGGGGTCCCATGCACAAGAGAGCGTCAGCCTCCATGAAGCGGATTTTTGTTTTGTTCATGTTGATCCAGCGGACAACGCAATCACAGTAAATTGGATTGGAGTGCAAGCTTATTTCCTGTAAGTTGGGCAAGGACTCTACTGTAACACGGTGAAGTGCACTGAGAGCATTATCATTTAGCATCAGAGTCTCAAGCCTGGGCAGGTTATAAAATGCATTGGGATGGATATATGATAGTCTGGGGTTGTTGGTTGCCTCAATCTTTGTAAGTTCGGGCAAGTTGGAAACAGCAAAGCTGTCAATTGAAACCAGATCTGGCATGCTGTTGATACCCAGTTCTTTCATATGGATCATATCCACAAAGTCTCCTCGATTAATTCTCTCGATAGGATTCTTATTGAGATCCAGAAACTTCAGACTTTGGATTTTTTTGAGTGCAGCCTGCGGCACCTTTGCAAACTTATTTTCATAGAACGAGATGCTTTCCAATTTATAAAGACCAACGAGAGCATTATCAGGTATTTCAGTGAGGTTCATCCTTGCCAGTACCAGACTGCGAAGATTGCTTAGTGGCTGGAAATTCATATCTTGTATTTGGGAAATGGGATTTTCTCCTATTATCAATAACTCCAGTTGGTTGAGCGGATGAAACCACTCTGGGGTGATCACTTTCAGCTGGTTTGAGTTGAGTTGGAGACGCAAAAGTTTGTTGAGACCATGAAAAGCCCCTGGAGTGATCAGCGAGAGTAGGTTGTGGTTGATGTAAAGCTCTTGTAGGTTCGGTAGGTGCACGAGACAGTTGTCGTGAAGGCTGGTTATTCGGTTCTCTTCCAAGTGCAAGGACAAAAGCTGAGGAAGGTGACCCAGATAGATGTCACTAAGAGAAGTTATGTTGTTCTGAGATAGATTGACTTCCGTTAGGTTAACTATATAATTCAAAGGATTTTCAATAATGGCAATGTTGTTGCTCTGTGCCAGGAGCACCTGTGTATCTGAGGGTAGTTTTTCTGGAAGAGATAAAATTCCCAGATCATCACAGTCGACTGTTAATGCCTCCATATAAAGTGACAAAGGAGAAAACCAGGGTTGGATTCCACATCTGCACAGATTTTCACATGCCCCAGTCCACTTAGACATGTGAACAGAGCCCGCCGACGCAAGTCCCGTTAAGAGACAAAAAACAAAAAGCAGTTCTTTCATCCTGGTCCTTTGCTCCTCAGCAGATTAGTCTGTATGAAGTATGCACTTAGTGCCGTTAACTTTACAAATACACTGTCATTTGCTGCCACACCAAAGGTCTGTTTTTCAGATGACACCAAGTCTCTTTAAAATGCTCGTTTCTTTGTGTTGTCCTTGGCAACGAGGAACAACCTTTCCGTTTACCTGGTGCAAGCTTGTCAAGCTGGCAGCATATGTGAAGGTCACCGTATCCTTCGAGGAGCGCAAATGGAGAAAACTAGGTTGTAGCTGTAGGAGATGTATCACTCTGCCTTCATTGTTATCCTCAATCAGTCACACACATCAATTTCCATCTGCAGAAAACAGGAGACGGGAGAAATATAATGAATACGTCACATTATGGCCGAGAATAAGTGGTATTGGCATTTAAGTATATTGAAAAATATTGACGTTAGGTGGTAGAGTTTTTTTTTTTTTTTTTTTTCAGTTTAGAAAAAGAGGTGAATTATGACTGCTTTTCCTCCTGCTTTCATATATAATTTCACATAGAACTGGCTGTATATTAAACTGGAACTGGATTGTGTATTATGATCATCTCTTCAAAACTCAAAACATGAAAGTGTGTCTGTGGAATCATTATAATTATTTGTTTGGCTGATTTATCCAATTTAAATAACGGTTGTGGCCGAAAGATCCAGTATTGGGAAACTTATATCTCTGTGACTCTGCCCAAGTATTAAATTCTTGTGGCTTGAGTATATAGCCCTCTATGCCTAATGAGTCAAGCAGCATCATAGTTCATTTAATAATTGTAAGCAGTTATGGTCCAATAAGTGGCAGAATTGCTTATACCACTACATATAGTTATCAAAGGCAGGCGAATGAGCCAAGCAATTATTTCACATCACTAGTCTCAGTAATAACCACTGTGTGTACTCTGTGACAACTGCCATTATTATGTTGTCTTGTTGGGGAACATATATAGAGCATCATACTATTGTGCATTGCTTTCTAAATGCACTGTGTACACTCCTCCAAAAGGAGACCTATAGGTTGTTTCACAGCAGAAGCTATTTATTAAGGAGGTCCCTGCTGCTTGCTTCAGTTGCATTATGTATAAAGAGTCGATTGATAGTTGCCCCAGTTGAGAGTACACTCTGGCTTAACCTGTGTTGACGCCATGCATTGATGTTTTGATTAATTTGTAACCTTGAGAGCAGAAGCCATGGCACTCCAGGGTAATGTTAGATGAAGCTGTCAGTATTGCTACAGATGCAGCTTTGCCAAGGACCCCCCCCTTCTCCTTGGCTATATGACAGTATGCATGCATTAGTCTGTCTATGGCAACGAGTCAACATGGGCAGGTGGGAACAAGCATTCGTTCCTTCTTTTTTCACTAAAGCCATCTGTTTAAAGCAGAGCCCTGGTTTGTTTCACACAGCTTTTAGGTGGGTAACTGTGGGTGCTGAGCGGCTTATGTTCCTCATCCTTGCCTTTCTAGGTTGTGATTATGTAACAGAAAGTACAGTTAGTCAAATAAATGAATGGAGCTAAAATGCAACAAAGGCTGTGCAATCTAATAAGGAAGACAGTGTTTGAGGGTGGTGGGCAACAATAAGGGTGTGGGCAACAATAATCAACATTCAGTTTCATTCCTATATCCTCAGGTCCTAAAGTGGTTTATTTTCCTTTTAACACACCACAATCCAATATTGAGATTTATTGGATAAAGAAAAGCACACCAAGCTTTGAATTTGTTTAATAGTTTTGGAATCTCATGTTTCTCATCATCAACTGCCTTACAGTATTTTCTCTTTCTTAAAGTTGATTAAAAAACATGCAGGTTGCCAGGTTACAGAGAAAACCTCTAAAATCCTAAAGATTTCTCTGTATCAGAAAACGTTTGACATCTTTTCCACTGACTTTAATAAAGCAGTGACACTGGATACTCCTCCCATTAATAAAGTCATGTATCCTTACAGAAACTTCCACCATATTAAATGTTATGCATTGTGTCCGTCATTCAAGTGCTTTGTTACTAAAGTAAGGATGATACATTATAAAATATGCTTTCATATAAACCTTCAGATGATCTTTATCAACAACGTCTTTACCAGAAACATTAGTACAGTTGTGGGTTTTCTATACCAATTATATTTAAAGACAACACCACAATACACAGTGTGTATCACGATATAACAGATTAAAATAAATCGAGTTTTAATGGCTACCATAATACATAAAAAATGACCAATAAGAATGCAAAATGTAAACATCATATTTTTTATTGTCAATTAATGTTGGACAAAGATATCAAGTAACCTGCTATATCTAAGGATTGTGTATTGTGTCTGCAGTCAAATATTACATTATTATTTAAACTAAGTTATTACAAAGAACAAAAATGAATTTTAAACATGTTTTCAAATAAGATAACACAGCCTTCAGATTGGAAGGTCTTGATATCAAATCCTGGGACCACCAAGCTGCCAGTGCTGAGCCCTTGAGCAAGGCCTTTAACCCCTTAACTGCTCAGTTGTCATTTGCTCTGGATAAGTTTGTCTTCCAAGTGCCATAAATATGAATGGTTTCAGTTGAATGTACCCAAGTTTGCGAGTTTATGACCATGGCATCCATAATCATCAAACTCTTGCTCTATTTGCATGTAAATAAAAACGAAGGTCCATTTTAACAGCATGCTTAATTGAATTTCTTTGAATGTCAGCCTGCTGTGAACCATTTAGCATTTCTTCAACCAATACAACTGTGCATTTTCGGTACATTTTCAGGACTCAATTAACCCTAGTCAATAGAGCTCATGGCCATGTCTACGATCAGCCGAAAACCTCACGCATCGATTCCTTCGCAACGTTTTTGTGTCTTCCTTTCTATAAGCACGTATACTGTATGAAATAAGAAAGTCCCATTGCAAATCTCTTTGCTGTGAAGGCACACGTCCAAATTAATGTGCTTTAAAGTGAACAAAGCATTGAGATATGCGCAGCCACACAGCGTGAGTGCATTTTTTCTCCCCCCCCAACCTTCTCTGCTGTTAAGCCTTTGCTCTACTCACACACACTAATTAAATTATTTCCTCTTTGTTTCCTGCCGGTGAATGTTCACTTCTAAGAGCTTTCGCTAACTGCTGTGCATTGTTGCACATTAGCTGAGATGGAGATCTGAGTGGGGGGAAGGCTTGTTTTTTTTTTTTTTTTAGATGGTAGTAAATGCTTTATATTGAAGTTTCCAAGTTATTGCTTTCCATGTTATTATTAAGACTAGTGTCGTATAAAAATCTTTCTTTTTTTCATTTAGGTTGTTTTTGGCCGCATTATTATCATGCTGTTGTGATTTCTGTTCATTAAGAACAATAGAATCATAAATATGAATGTGTATCATTTTAGGTGTACTTTAGATATTGAAGTGCCAAGTTGTGATAGTATTTTATCAGCCTTTTTGCTGTAGACAAGTCATTTCTACATGTACTGTTGGGGTTAGATTGCTTTTGTTTAGCAATGAAGGCTAGTGTGATTTCTAATATAATTCATAATTGACTATATTTCACAGTGTATGTAATAAGTTCAAGTGTTTAATCCGTTGTATACCACAGTGAATTGATAGCCGTCGCAGTTTTTAACTCATTAATAAAAACTCTGTGCTTTTAAACCATCTATACTCTATACGTTAGTCTGAACCTCCATGAGACTAGTTAGTTCCTGTAATCACTTACAGCAGCCTCTCTTTTCCCTCTCTTTCTTTCTCTATCTATTTCTCTTTCACACATGAGAGAACCTGCAAAACACAAGGTACACCTTCTAAATATTTCACTTTGCTGGAAAAGATATAAAAACCAAATTAAGCAATGACACTGAAGATTTCTTCAGTAAATGTCACCTAAATAACAACACAATTTAATCTGTTTATTATTACACTTAGAATGTGTTTTGCCTGCCATGCATGTATTCATGAATGAGTAGTTGTAGAAAGTACAGGTCAATTATTAGTGGATCTTACCGATACCGATAGCTAGGTTGGATCGTACTTGCCGATGACCGATTAAACAACCGATTTTAAAATAGATACTGGATAAAAAATAATTAACAAAATAAATATTCCATGCAAAATAGTACTGAACTTTATTACAAACATAAAAAAAACAGTACTGAATCATGAAAATGTGCTAAATCAAATAAATATGAATATATTCATATTTATATATGTATATTATTTATCCAAATAAATACAAAATAGTTACATTCTAAATAAAAAAAAGACACTTAAAATAAACAACACATGATGTCAGTGACTCGCCTTTAGAGGCTGCTCTCGTACTGTATAACGCAACCCGGAAAAACTATCAGTATTTATTTTTGCCAACAACTAGTAGTTAAAACCGATGAATCGGTCAACCTCTAATAGAAATGATATTATATTATAACAAAGCTTTTTATATAAACCTGTGATTTGATGAATAGCCTACACTATTGATGGTGCTGCTGTTGAATCAGCCCCTTTTGGTTTGTCATAATTGAGGCTTCAACAGTGATGTGGTTAAAGCAGTGTATCCTACTTCTGACCTGCTAATTCCCCAGAAAGCATGGTGGCCTACTTCGGGTGCTTCAAAGAAACCACCCATGTAGCATGTGTACGATTTTATTGAACCCTAAGTAAAGATTTTCCATCACTAATTTCCTTTTTCTAGCATAAGTAATCTTTGCATATTAGCCATTCCCACATGTTAGTAATGTTTAGTAAATAGCCACAGTGTAGAGCTGCACAATACATT
Organism: Silurus lanzhouensis; assembly: GCA_039877035.1. Lineage (NCBI taxonomy): Eukaryota > Metazoa > Chordata > Actinopteri > Siluriformes > Siluridae > Silurus > Silurus lanzhouensis. The sequence goes on from JBCEWE010000464.1 coordinate 3,343,916, forward strand.
TTTTATTCATTTAATGAGCTGTAATCGACTATGGCAGCTAATATGCGTAATTGTCGACATTTTCAACAAGTGTATCTTTTTCAATTATAATAGGAATCAGCGTGGTATATTTGATCCTGCTAATAAGATATAATTGACTATAATTGTATAATAAATAATTTTATTACAGGGCAAAATAATCATAATAAATGCATCATTTTTGTGTGTTTATTACTGTTACATATTCCAGAGCATAATATTTCTGTATATTATCTTAGCCTCATATTTCATTATTATACACAAAGTGCACCAATCATTAAGTTTTTTGCGAATTTAGCAGGAACCTAGAATCAGCAGAAAGCCCAGTGCTGATCGAGAGAACAGGAAGGCAGGTACAAAAGGCAGGTATAAATATAAAGTCCCTCCGCTTTCACCTGCACGGCTCAGCTAGCGAATATTCGGCACAGATGCAATTAATTACACTTCACTACGGCTGACAGAATCCCCATGGATGTTTCAACTATTTCAGCCAGCAATTATTCACCACTGTTTCAGTTTTGCACATCATCTGCAGTTCTTTCTATTGTGTTCCTGTCTTTCTCACTCTTTTTTTTTATCTCACTTTTTTTGGTCTATTTTTTGTATGTGAATATGAAAAGCACGTTCTATAGGGAGAGCGTTGGTACGCACTGGGAATGTGCTGATATTACATTTTGCATCACTTGTATCAGTTTATGATATTATCACAATGCCTTATTATTAAACAAACACTGCATATTGAAACTGTGCAGTCCTTCTTTTCACATACGTTCGAATGTTCTATAAAAGTAGGCCCACCTGTTCTGATAAGCAAAACTTGATAAGGTGATAAGGAACCGTAGAAGAAATAATATGAACCCATCTGGGGAGCCTGGTCTCAAATAGAAAACATCAAAGTTTGAAAAGTCAGTACCACAGCAATGATGATAAAGATGATTGTCAATTTTGATTGGTCGAAAGCTCCAGCTTTGACAAAGCCCCAGTTTATATTTCACATTAATATAAATACAAATACATTATACATTATAATTATATAGTAAAAACGTATTAAGGGGATTGTATATCAG